>JAWWMO010000155.1:15286316-15336244 GCA_035047845.1 Dendrocincla fuliginosa | reverse complement strand
CAGAGACTGAGTAGGTGATGGCACCATAGTGTGGAGTCAGAGTCAGAAATGCCTGGGCTGAGGAGCTGTGCCAAGGGGATAAAGCTTGCAAGAGAAAGAGCTTGTGATGAGCGAGCTGTAAACTGAAAACAAGAACAGTCATTGTGGCTTGTGTTCATGAAGTGCTCAGAACTGGAGCCCTAGTACATGTTGGTGACTCTGAGGTGTTGTGGTAGCGTAGATACTTACTGAGAAAGATGATGAATGTGGGAGTTCATGATTATGACTAATTATGGCAATATAACAGCACTTCCTATGACACTTTAAATGTTCTTGGATGAGCATTTGGTTATATATTTTAGAGTCTGTTTTATTAAAGGGAGTCCTTGAATAAGTAGCAATATTTAGAGCATAATTTAGAAAAAGAAAGAAACCCCCATCACTCTAGGGAATCTGCCCATTTACTGATTTAATTGTGCAGCTAAATAAGTGCCCTCAACTTAAAGATGCTGAAATGTGTCAGGAAGCTTTGCCAATGTGGAGTGACAATACGCAGAGCTCTGATCTGTCACCTGCAGAGCAGCTGGGTCATACACAATCCCATTGATGTGTAAGAGTAACTTTGCCTCTTCTGAGTGAAGATATTGTTGGTTTATAAAGAAATCTTCAGTGGTTCTGCTGTTCAGACTACCACAATACATGTTTTTTTGTCTTTTGGGTGGTGGGAGACTTGCCTTCAATCAGAAGCCTATTTCTGCCTGAGTGTCAGTCAGTTCTGCTGGAGAATTGTTTCTAAGAAGTCTAGAAAATGGTGGAGTATGCTGAGGTTTTTTCCCTTTGTTCTTTTTTCTAAGCCTTTCTTTCCTGCTTGTCTGTTTTCATTTAAGCAGGCTGACGTGCAGGCTGCAGCAGTTTGCTCTGGGTAGCAGTGAGGATCTGCTGAGCTCCCCTCAAACCTCCCAAGGAACTGCTCCATGGAGGGTTCCTTCACCTTTTCCACTGGAGCAGTGGGAAGGTCCCTGCCAGGGCACACCTCAGCATTGCCTTCCCAACCTTCCCACCACTGGGCTAGGCCCTGTAAGGGCACCTGGAGGAGCACCTTTGGACACCACAGCTTGTATTTGTCTTGAACACTGACTCCTTGGTACAGGATAGGTTGCAGTTCTCTCTGCTCATTGTGCAGTGAGGCTAGAGCACAACTCTAGATTTGGATGCAAGTGTTTCTTCTTTGCTCACCCTGTGGCAGCACATTCACTGAAGTGGAGAGAAGCAAGGCAGAGCAAGACAGAGTTGGGTTGGGTTGTTTTGTTTGTTTTTGTGTAGCCACCATTGGTCCTGTATCTTGTGTTTCAATCCTGCTGCAGAGCAAGTCCAGGTTACTGAGTCCAAAGTTTCCAAAGAGATACTACATTTTTCCAAATACTGACAAAATTCCTACTTTCATTTGTGTTTTTACCCCCCTAATGGGAAAATATGAAATACCTTCACTGCTTTTCATTTTAAAAACTTTTTGTCAGTATGTTTCCTATGTGGGAATAAACAAAAAAAAAAAGCCATGAGAATACTTCAGCAGTTGCTCATGATGTGCAAATGTATTTGCATGCTCTTTTTTTAACCTTGTTTTTAAGCCTATTCTTAAAACATCTAATTTCCAACAGGAATGAAAGAAAAAAATTAAAAATATTGAAACAGGAGGGAGAAATGCAGTTGCTTTTCTTTTTTGCCAAGGAAAGATTTCATTTCTCTGAAGACAGAGAGTAGGCGATGGTGAGGACAGCTGTGAATCATTCATCGTTGAGACCTTCAGTTGCTTGAGGAGATGCACATCTCAGCTCGTGGCTGATCTTGTGCCCCAAATCTCCAAGCTCTGGAGCAGCCTGTAGCTAGGGCATATGAGCAAGGAGTAGGTTCTTGAGGGAGAAAAACAGCAAAAAAGTGCATCTAGTTCAAGTTATTTGTGTCAGATCTGTGTCACCAGGCTCTCTGAGAGAAGGATGGCAACTGGCAGATTTCTTCTCTAAAAAAAATGGAAAAAATAGGCCGAGACCTTTCTTTTCTTTAAAAAAAAGGTAATTATACGAGTTGGCAGGAACCTGGAGTGTCTGCCAGTTTGCACAGCACAGAGAGTTTGGCATTTGCTAAGACTTCTTTTCTTTTTTTTTTGGCAATTTTCTGAAGCTGCATGATTTGTTTCTGAGTTTGATCTCCCTCAGTGTCTAAAATGTCAAAAACATATCTGACTAATCGATGACATTGGGATAACCTTCTTGTGCTTATAAGGATACCAAGAGACTTCACCTCCCAGGCTTTGAGATCTGTCTGTTCTCCTTTGTGCTGGAAGCCTCATTGTTTCACCATATTGTGGAGTTGTTTCAGTGCCCACAGGAAGCATCAGAATTGCAAATTCTTCAATTTAAAAGGTATCTTGAAAAATGCCACCAACCAACCAAAGAAAACACAAGTGTAACTATGTGTTTCTTTACCCAGGACAGAAGAAACCATAACTTCTCTCAGATCTTAAATCAGACCCTCTGACCCATTGCTTTTGCTGTGTGTTCTCTCATGCCACTGTAATTATCTGAACAGCCAGTGTATCCCATCCTACACTGCTTACTTCCTTTTATTGGACAGGAGGGAGTTGTCCTGTGCATCAAAGGGATGGGGGCTCTGAATTGTATCCTGCTCAGGATGAAGTCTCCTGGGTATGTTCATGCTCCAGCTCATCCTGTGGCCAGTGCTGAGTGTCTGCACACTCCTCTGCCTCTCCAAAGGCCCCCTCCATGTGCAGCTGCAGAGGTTTTGATGTGCCTCCTCAGTCACAGGGCTGCTGAAGTTGGGAACATTTTGGATGTTGCTGTGCAGATCAGGGCATCCATATGGAGCACCCCAGGCATCACGAAGTGTTATTTCTGAAAGTGTGATAGAAACATCTCTGGCTGGGTAGCCCCTGCCTCTGCAGCTGTTCTCCAAGCTGCTGAGACAGTGAGCAACGGGGTGTTCATTAGAGGGACAGTGCAGACTCTCAGCATCTCCAGAGTCCGTAATTACACTTGAAGAGTCTGGCCACCTTTGTGGGAAATCCCCACCCAAGCTGTTAATCAGGCTGTAGAGTGAGGCTGACAGTGATAGGTACTAATCCAGCCCAGTGCTTCCCATTGCTAGCACTGCACAGCCTGTCTCTATAAAACAGTGAGCCGTCAGTTCTGCTTCTGAGACACTCCAAGGAAATATTTTGTGATTGGGGAAAAAGAAACCATGCAGGCTCACATGGCCTGCAGCTTATTTTGGGTAAACACATGTAAATCCCTAAGGGGCTCATTCATGCAGTGTTTGCATTTTTCTGGAGATTGGACCAACTCAAGTTATTGTGACCGTAAAGCAGTAAAACTGAAATGCCCTGGAAATGTGATCCTGAACATGGACGAGATGTGTTGTTGATTTTTTTAAAATTTGAAATTCCTTTCTGTGCCAAATATAGGTACTGCAGTGTTGAAATGAATCTGAAATCTGGCCTGGTGACAGCTATAGTTAGCTTTAAAGTATAAACCATCTGTATTTTATATCTTTAAAAGAAAATTATTGCAGTTGTGTTTCTGTGTGTGTGGTCAAAGGAAGATGCTCATCACGTGGTGTGATTCTATCGACAGGTATGGAGTTACTGTTCGTGTATCTTCAAATATACTGAGATCAGGCCTGGGCTTTAAGTGTTAAGTGATTGCACAATAACAGACAAGTTGTGTCTGCCTGAAGCGGCATGGAGTTGTCTTTAAGTCATTGACTGTCACTTTCTTGTAGGCAGTCACCTACCACTGCCTCACCTCTGTAATGCAGATTAACACACAACTGCAAAGTTGAGAAAAAACATAAATCCAAATCGGTACCTGTACAGTTACAGGGCATAGCAGATAAAATATTAGATGTTACTGAGTGAAATATCTGTAGCTCTATGAACGGATTAACTGTCTCCACAAGACATCAGTGATATTATATGGAGGAAGGTGTGCAGACAGAGAAATGACTAAATATAATGTTAAAAGATACATAACATGAACCAAATGCATAGCACTACTTACAATTTGAATCTTCTTGCATAGCTCCATATGGTTTAAACACTCATTCAAATAAGCGAATGATAGAACAAATCACAAAAAGCAGGGTATGGTATCGTGCACAAAGAGCACATTTAAATGCTTATGATGGAAAGACTTCTTTGGGCATCAATCACACTGGCTTTGCCTTCTGGTGAATGGCAGCCCCAGTTTGGTACTGCCCTAATGGGGAAAGCTGAAATCTGCAATGAAGGCAGCTATATATGGTGATTATGGAATCAGGTTTTTATAGAATTTAGAGAAGCTGGCTAAAATGAAATACCATCAGCCAGCTTGTTTCCCAACACGTGAAGGCATTGCACCCTGCTGCACATCACCTTTCCAGAGACCTGGGTGGGAGAGGGAAGTGGCAGCAGTTTGCTGGGGCAGAAAATCCTGGAAGTGCTGGCTATCAGGAGTCAGGACTGCACTGATGAAACCCCACATTTTTGTTGGGGTATGTCATCACAATTAACAAATTAATATTTACTCCTTTTCCTCCAGCTTTAAGGCCCAACCTAACAAATAATTTAAACACTTACTGATGACTGGAGCGTGCTCTGTAAAGTGTCCGTGTATGAATTACTCAAGCATTCAGGTCTGGTTTCTTTTATCCTACACAGATCTCCAATACTTCCTTGCTGGATGTTGTTGGTGTGTTTTTCTCTTAAGCTGACACTAGAGAGAAAAAGCAGTGCTGGATCTTACCTGTGACCCAACAGTTTCTTGCCTGCAGTAACCACGAATGCAAATTAGATGGTTTATCAGTAGCTCATTTGCCATTCTTAATGTCAGTGTGCAGATGGCTTCAGGGGAAAGGGGTTTGTATACAAGTAAAGCCTACATCTTGATTAATTCTAGACGAGCTCAAACAAAAGCTGCTTACCCTTTAATAATGCCACATCTTTAAGCTCAGCAGCACATGCATGGCTTAGGGACAATGTGTGTGCCAGACCTGTATGCAAGGGGATGAAATGTCTCCCTTCATGGTGTAGGACTGTGTTGAAGTACTGGGAGAAGTGCTGACTGATGAGATGGATGGAAAACGGGTGGCACAACTTCTGTGGTAGGGCAGAAACCCCCGAGATACCTCCTGGGTAATAGGCATGAGGCAGAGGCAGCAAGGAGTGGAAAGGAGCGAGAGAAATCCTCGTCCTTACTCTCACCCCATATCTCCCAACCAGCAAAGGGCTGATGTCCCAGGCTGGCCAGAACTCATCCCTGTCACCACTGAGGTGCCTGATGCCTTGTGCTGGGGCTGCCCCCCACACTGCTCTGCTCCCTGCCTGGGGTGGTGGGAAATGCCCAGCCACTCAGGCAGACCCCACCCCTTGTTGCACCCAGACATCAACTTCTTTTGAGCTGTGTTTGTGTCTGCAATTAAAACTCTAAAAGACTTCTGACTCTTCATTAATGCCAAGTTTTGAAAAGGAGTGAAAAAGACAACTTGAGTTTGGTATGAAACCTTCAGGTCCTCTTGTACCAAATGTAAGGTCAGATAGGTTTAAACCTGATTGATAGCTTTGAAGGAATAGATAAAAGCATCCTCAGTTATTTGAAGAAAAAATGCAATTAAGAAATTAGATTATGGCCAAGACAAATTAACGTAAAATTATACTCTGAAACCTGGTGTAAACAAGAGGAGAGAGGTAGGAGGAGGGTTTGAATGCCAGAAGCAACCTGCAGTTATGTTGGAGAAGTCTCTGCAAAACCATAAGGAAAATATAAAGAGGTGACCTCAGATCAATGTGAACTGTGTCTATGAAAACAGGCTTAAAAGAGTGAAAACATTCAAAGGAAAACAAGAACAAGTCAACAGTGCTAACCAGTCTGGTATGTAGTGATTGACATGAGCAGGACAGAACATCCTATAAACAGTTTTTATTTGGGATTATGTTTCATGTGTCCTCGCTGCTGCAAATAAGAAATATTACTCTCATTTGACAGGCTTGCCATCTAGCAAAGTATTTCCCAGCATATGAATAATAGCTTAGTGATATGCTTGTGAATGAACAAATCAAGGTTTATGTGGTGGTAGTTTTCCTACGAAAATAAAAGGGATGTTTGTGGAAAACCTATTGACTTCAAAGAGGCATCTTTTTGTGTTGTAATTTCTAAAGAAAGCAATCTTAGCAACATGGTTCCTTCTTGCTAAACAGGAAAAATGAAAATAAAAACCTTATGGCTTGAAAGGAGTAGGCAGGTTTGCTCTCAAGCAGGGGGTACAAAAGGGAGAGTCACAGCTTTGTGTGCGGGGACACCTGGCCAGTTTCAATTGATTCCCTCACAGGATTTCAACTCATCTGTTGGGATCGTGCTCCTGTTTCTTATAACACAAATGTTGAGGTGCTAAATAATTTGAAATGAAAAGAGACCTTTTTGTTTTTTCTCCTGCTGCATAAAAGGCATATCTGTATGTTGGTGGGTTTTTTCCTGCTCTGATTAGGGAGATGATATAATCATTTCCATTGAGTGGCTTTTCCAGGGATGGGAAGAGATAAACCCCTGTAACTCGCCTGACATTCATCCCTCTATTCTTCTTTGATTAATTTTCTCCATTTTTTTTCTCCTCTTATGTATTCTAATTCCTTTCTGCAATCCCCTCAAAGCATTTAGCATCCACTGCATGATTGCTCTGTCCACACATATGTGTTCTGTTCTCTTTGCATAGTAATCTCTACAGCCTTGTAATCTCTGTGGATGCCTAAACTAAACAACTAATTGTGTTTATCTGCAAACTGCTCTGATGACTTGGTCCACTGAAAAAAAGCATTAAGAGCAGGTGGCGAGCTGTGATTGCTGTTTCTGATTGGAGGAGAATTATGCATGTCTTTATTTTTATTATCTCTTTCCTCTGTCTTCTCACCTGCTGTTGGCTCTGGTCTCAACTCTGCAGCAGGCCCTGCCTTTTTTCCTCTCTCTGCACTCAGACATGGAGTTAGTGCTGAAGAGGGGCCCTGGTTCTCAGCTGCTGTACTAATAGCACGATTGACATTGAGTACTAGGGCAAAATGTTGATTGAGAACCAGAAGACATAATTGTGTGAATTAATGAGGGAGGGAAGGATTAAAATTGTGCTTCTAGCTCCCAGTCATGCCAAATATTTTCAGAGCAGTATTTTAACAATAAGAATGAGAAAAATGCTAAACATTTGAGGTGCCTGAAGGGCTTGGTAGTTAACTCGAGACTGGGTATGCTCCTTCCCTCTCAGGGAAACTCAGCTTTTTTTGGCTGGATTTCCAATGTCATCTGTTCCAAGATGTGAGCAGACAGGGCTCACTGCTTCAGAGATTGCTTGCTGGGATGCTCGAAATCCACAGCAGAGTGAAAGGTCAATGTTCTTCATGCTGCTGAGGTTTGGCACTGAAGAATCTGCTACACAGAGGATTGACCTCGCTGTGCCTGCAGCTGGAGGGAATCACGGTTATCTGTGGGCCACCTGCAGAGTGCAAGTGGGAATCCTCCAGGAACAGAGCTGTTAAAAGCCAGAGGTTCCTGAGGAAAATATAATAGTTAGTTGTTATTACATTTCCTTTGATGGAAGTACTGCCTTGAGATCTGGCTCAGTCAGTGGGAAGGGTCATGGCTGCATTCCTGTTGGGTTCTTTATGTGCAGAAGGCCCAGAACATAAAACCTGTGAAGAGCTTTCTGACATCTTAGACCTTGGTAATGCTTATGTCAGTTTTCTAAAGGGTCTTGCCTTACTAAATCAACTCCTTACAAATATGGCACACTGTGCAACTGTTTGCTGTTGCTTGGCAAGTCCCTGGCAAGCTATGAGCCACAAAACAAAATGTCACTTAAGGGTTGAAATCCATCTTACTTTCCCTAGGGTTAAAGGCATGACCTCTTGTTACAGTTTTAGCTAGACTTGACTCCCCAAAATTCAGGACCACTTGCATGCCGAAGCAGGCAGCCCTGATCTGCACTGTGTATCCAAGGAGGCTCATGATATCTTGCTGGCATTGTTATCCCCAAGTTTTATTTTGCAAGCAGTCCAGCTCTGTTCACAGTTTTGATGCCAAGGACCTAATTCTGGACTGGTTTCAAATTTTTCTGTCTTGTCTGATTTGAATGTAAGTGGGGCAGTTTGTTTTTGGGCAATGAAGCAAAAAATGTAGGTGACTTGACTTCATCTTCTCTGCATTCATTTTCTGAAGTCAGTCTTTATCCCCAGAAGGAGGGGCATCTTCATACTTTAACAGAAATGCAGAACATGGAATCCTGGAATAAGTTCAATTGGAAGGGACCTTTAAAGATCATCTAGTCCAACCCCCTGCAATGAGTAGGAAAATCAGATGTGTCTAGTTCCAGCACAGATAGCACTGCAGAGCTGTATTTTTGAAAGTATACAAAAGCACCCCACTACTGTTTTAAGCTGAGTATTTAAAATATTCGGTGAGCCCTGGGGAGATTAAGAGCTTTCCATTCATAACCACTTGCAGCCACCTTTGAGGTTTTTGCATGAACTCAGGAAGCTTATGAAAATGGTTCAGTCCTTTCAAAAGGTGAGCCAGACTCCACTGCGCTTTGTTGCAGTCTCAGCTTATTTTAAGATTTCTTTTTTCTTTTAACAAAGAAAAATGCATTCTAAATTAACACGCACTGTAATAACTATGCTCTTTTGATGAGGGAACAATCAGAAAATTGCAAATTTAGATAATAAAAGAAAATATAGTATCTCTTACATACCTTGCAAATCTAATGAAATTAATTTTACTGGTTTCAGTTTTAAAACACTGAGAAAGAAGAGCTGCAGGAAGACTGTGCCGTGCATCAGGAGGAAACGTGGTAAATCTGAGCTGCAGACACTTTAATGGTCTGGCCTCAGGAAGGGAACTGCTGTGGCCAAGCACTGGCTTGAATGGACCAGTTGCTTTTAAAACACCTGTTTGTGCCTTGTGCAGCCACGATGGGCAGCTATGACTGATGATACTTGCTGCCTTTGTTTCACTCCTGTTTCCAGCTGGAGTGTGCAGAGGATGATGGATGCATGCAGGGCAGTGGATCTGTGAGCAGGGGCACTGCAGGTACCCTGGGGACACCCACAGCACATGTAGCCCAGGAACATTCCTCAGGTCCCTGAGGGGAAGCCAAGGGAAACCTGCAAGTACTCAGCATGATGCACTTGCAGCATCCAGTAACACCAGCAGTGAAGGGGTTTTTGGAGTCAGGATTATGTGCAATCCCAGTTTGGGACAAAGGGTTGACATGAGTGCTCTGGGATGGAGCTGCACAGCTTTTGGAGCATGAGAGCTGCTGAGCCTGAATCTAGTTCTGCTTGGTCTCAGAGACCTTTGCTTCAGGGGAAGCACAAGGAGCTTGTGGCAGGGAAGGATGCAATAGCCCTGAGACTGGGCTGTTTCAGGGGCTTGCAGTCATTGGAGAGTCCTGCTTATTGTACTGAAACTGAACTGTTCTTATAAGCTGATATCAGTGCCCCAATCCTCTTTTAACCCCTGCTTCAATCTTTACCTCTTGGTTTTGGTACAAAGTTCCAGTGGATTCATTGACGTTTTATGTTTAGTTTAAATTGCTGGCCGTTCATCCCTTTGACTGTTCTCTCATTTCACAGCACAAGGAGAAGCCTAGAAATTTTTGGCCTATTGTCTGTAGGCTCCTCATTGCTTTGTACCATCTTTTGGTTTTTTATTGCTGTAATTTGTGACATAGAAGTGTAAAAAATGAGACGCACAGCCTATCCAGATGGGAAGAAGCTGAGAATGAAAGTGGGTTGGGCAGCAGAATGGAAAGCCTGGCACCATAGCTGCCCAAGGAAACCTTCCCAAGCCACTGCGTTGGTGTGAGCCTGGTCCAGCCCCTGGTGCCTGGAATGTTTTCTGTCTAGAACTGCCGTGAGCAGGGAAGATAAGGATTCAAATGCTCACCGCACTGCCTTTGTTTCCAAGAGAACTTTCAAGAAAAGGCCAGTGGTGCTGGCTGCCCCATAAGCTTTTCACTAGTGACTCACTTAGCACTGGGAATAAACAGGGAACTGAATCAAGCTGGGCCTGTCTTGGACTTTTCCCATGAATCCTATTTTTATCTACAGAAATGCAAATCAGAAGTATTTTGCTGAAACTAGTGAGGTACTTTATAATTTATTTGTCAAATTAGTGGGAAATTTCTGAAGCACGTGGTTCCAAAAGTATAAGATTTGTTGCTGCTCAATATCCATTCCCTCTGGACAGAGAAGGCGATTCAGATGCGCCTGAGGGTGTGATGAGCTGCCAGGACTGGGAATGTCAGTCAGTGAGGCAGACATGAATGGTCTGGGCTTTCCAAGAAATGGGAAGGCAAAAAATATTTAGTAGCATTAAAAAACCAAAGTGGACGTATTAAATAATCAGCTTAGGAAAATCCATTTTACAAAGGGTCTGTTTCTGGAAATTAGGTGTTAGTATTTGGTAATAGAATGCTTAATATGGGAAAGTTATGAAACATTGCTCTTAATGTTATGACAGCAAATCAGGCAATGTCTGTAAAGTCAGCTGCAGGCTCTAGGTCAGCACTGATGCTGAAATAAACAGTCTTGATATTCTCAGGTTTTCACTTGTGTCCATGTTCTACTTTATCCTGTGTGATAAAGCAGCAAACTGAATTGAGAAGCTGACCAAAATCAAAAGTAACCTTTTTATTCATGGGAGGCTTGGTTGGTTTTTATTTCCTACTAAAACTCAGGATGAACCTCACACACATGGCACATAACCCTTGTGTGTTTTGGGAATGCTGTTGGCTTTATATTTTTGTATACAGGGATACATAATTTTTCTTAGGTGTTTGGCAGATGCCTGGCACTTGTCAGCAGCATTTGTTCCCAGTGTCCTGTGCTGTGCTTCCCTCTCCAGCTGTGATTCAGAAGCTTTCTCTGAATATCCAATATCTTCTCCTGTTAATAAAATGTGGGTTCCTCTGAAAAGCAAATTATGCTGTGAAATAATACTTCATAGCAATCCTCAGTACTAAGCCTTTTACAAGCTGTCAATATTTAGGATTTGTCTGTATGTAGAGGCTTAGTTTTATCTGCGGGTGAAGCCAGATAAGAAGAGAATTTGTGAGCACAAGGGAATGAGTGGGCTGGTTCATGTGCTCGGAGAGCTCTGCATCCCTGCTCCTGCTTGCAGCACGGCACCAGGTAAGGGATGAGGTTTTCCCTCTGTCCAAGGTGGTTGTACAGATGTTTTGAAATGTGAGTTGACCAGAAGAGGAAGCAAAATGCAGGCTAATGTAGCAGAGTGCAGCAGTCTCCTGCTCAGGATCTAAATTGGTCATGGTGGTAGCTCTCTGCCTCTGCCTGCGTAGTTTTAACATGTGGAATAACTGCTTTTTGGGCTACTAAGTTTGGATTAGGAATGTAGAAAAGAAGACTAGACTGACACCTTTCTGTTAGTAATTTCTTCTCTGCAACTGCATTTAATGTCTGTCTCTCTGGTGCTTGTGGTCTTCCATTCTGATGTGTAACCCAGCACCAGGATTGCCTGGGTTGAAGAGATGTCTGTAGGAATTACTGTCCTGAATTCTGCTCTGTGCAGAAACTCAGTTTTTCCATCTCCATCCACTACTTCCTGCAGGCTGTGGATTTACAGCCTTTTATAGCAGTGTGAGAGCTCTGAGCCTCACTGGGCTCCCAGGGTGGGATGCTGCAGCCAGGGTGAGAAGCAGCATCATTAGTTGTGCTTCCTTCTAAATTAGAATAAGCCTGTGAATCAGAAATTCTCTGTGAACGACCTGTGCTCTCAATGTAACTGTATGAGGGCTAACATCTCTTCCCTAAGAGATTTATTTCCTTACCGTTGGTTAAGGTTTTCTGTTTTTTGAGGTCATTGTTTAGTGAAGTGTCTTTTCACTTCATTATCTTCTATCAATTGTGTTTTATCATTTTATTCAGTGTATTTCTAATGGTTATTGTACCCAGCTGACACCCTTGAAGTTATTAATTTGGCTCTGTATCTTCCAGCATTTCACTGCTGGCTGAAATGCTGACAACTTCACACATCCTGTGCTGTTCTCTCCTTGGTGTACCTGGAATGTTATTCTTTCTGCCTTTTCTAATATGTATTCCAGTGGCCTTTTGTCAAACACTCATACTGATGCCTGGTGAAACAGGAGAAAATAATTACAGTTCTTTGAAATAATAATGCCTGTTTTGTGTTGCTGAATGTAAAATACACCTCCAAGCAAACATATTAGCACTTTGCCTTATAATTGATACCTATACCAGTTTTGTCTGGTTGTCACATGATAGAGAGAGATTAATTAGCTGTTTGTACAACATAGTTCTGGAGGCAGTGGGTACTTGGCTGCAGGGCAAAGCCCAAGCAGGATTAAGCGACACAGGGTGAAAAGTTCCCTGAGGATGGATGGATCAACAGGAGCAAATGTGGAGGTGCGTAAGAGTGAAAAGAAGCATAAAAAGTTTCTCATTGATCAGTCACTTGCTTGGGTGGCACCTGCATGCATCCTGTCTCTCCCTTTGGTTTGTCACTGAGGTGTGGGCTTAAGAAAGGATGTGCTGTAGCAAAGGGCTGTGGGGCTGCATCTGTAAAACTCAGGGTGCAGATAAATCCACTTAGAAGGGTAAAGGCAGGGCTGTGTGTGCTGCACCTTGGGGAAAGGCTGTCAGTTTTGAGGTAAAGTATCTGTCAGAAGAAAAGCTGAGGCAAAACTAGAAAACTGTCCAACCTGTCTGGATGCAGCCCTACAGAAGAAAACAAAACAAGTGTGTACTGTTGTTAACAAGCACTTTAGTGAAGGGCAGGGAGGGCTGATTAACAACAGAACATGTGGACAAAGACCACAGACAGACCTGGCAGTGCCACTTCCCACAGTTTGCAGAGAAGAATTGGGGCCTCCAAATGTTTACAGAGGTCTGGAGATATCTAATAGGCTTGGCATAGCAGAGATATAAAAATAGATTCATTAATTTTCATTGTAATAAGCCTTACTTTATTAAAAATGCCTGAAATTTTATTAATTGTAAAGATACATGTTATGAGACATGCCAATGCTACATCAGGGATGCAACCTCTGCATTGACAGCTTTGACAGGTGACAAGGGCTGCCTACACCGATCTTCTGTCTGAACAGTTTGTGTTGAAATGGGGAAAGAAGCGCCAAGTGAGCTCAGTTAATAAAAAGTAAATCATCAAAGCTGAGCAGGCTCATTTTTGCTGGAACAGTTTAAGGACTATTCATACAAACAGCTCAAATGGGTGGAGGGGAATATAATCTCTGGTGGGAGGCATGGAGACAAGCTGTTGAGGGGGTGCTGGGGCACAGCTTCAGGTGGGAGAGGACATCCCCATGTTGCCAGAGAAACTGGATTATTGGCTGCCCTCTCTGTGTCCACCCTGCCAATAGCAAGAGTGTTTGTAGTGTTCCTGTGCTGTTAAGATTACTGTTTACTACAATGATGCTAGTGGGCCTTGGATGCAATTCTGTAGCGTGTTCCCACAGGCACTGCAGTCTTTTTGTTGTATTGCACATTTAAGCAGAAGCACCTTATAAGCCATATGCGCTCGTGACATTAATTTCATTGCTTTTGTTAATGCTCGTGGAAAGCAGTCACTTTAATTTTACATGATATGTTGTAGTTGAAGTATAAATATCTGTCTCAATGTGGTTGCAGGAAAAACTGAACTGTAATACCTCTGGGGGGAATACAACTCCATAGGGACTCAGAGGAAATATTTCTTGAAGTCCATTGAAGTTGTTTCACTGCTCTAATCTAAGAGTTCTCATGAGTTTCAATAGTTAGGCAAAAAAATCACAAATCAGCATGGTTGTGATCTCCTTGGAGTGTGTCCTCTGGCCTGGTGGATAAGAAGCAAGAAGATGCTAAGCATTATTTATAGCTGTGTTAACCTGCTGTGTTCTTATGGCAAATTCAGCACTGGTGTGGGATCCTTTTTATATGGTGTTGGAATATCTACTAAGTAAAACCTTAGCTTTTGTTTTTCCCAATGACCTGGTTTTTGTTTGTGTGAATTTACTACCTAAAATACTATTTAGATAGTAAGTTCTGGCTAGCTTTTCCTGCTGCTCTCTGTCTGTTCTTTCATCTGAAGAATGTAATGCTGGAATTAAAATTTCTCATTTCTGCTGCCTTGGGGGTTCTGTCCTGAAAGTAGTAATGGAAGAAACTGTGCCTTTTAATGAGGTCTGTATTGGCACTATGAATTAATTCTAGCAACAGAAATGAGCCAGCATATCAGGGATGATAGGCCTCTCTTGTGCTGGCTTGTGGAAGGAGGTAAGAGTCTCCCAGTGCTGCTGTTTGATGGTTATTCTTTCTGTGCAAGGGAACCTGCTTTTATTTCTGTGTTGAATGAGAAGAAGTTGTTGAAAGTGCACAGCCGAGGGTGGATAGAGTAGAACAATCTTGGGTAAATCTGCTGGTATAAACCTGGGCCAGGCAATGGGTATGAGCGCTGTTTTCAGAGCTGCCACTGAAATAGGTTTCCTTCTTGGATTTCAGCTGGATTTGCACGGGTGTCTGCGTGTCATGTTTGAACTGTATAGTCTGTGACCACAAAACTTCAGAATGCTGCTCTGTATGGTTGGCTGAACTTTACATAGTTAAGATTGGCTTAACTTTGCATAGGAAGTGTTTCAGCAGTGTCCCAGAAGTTGGTATAGGGCACAGCTTGCTGTGGAAGCCATCTCCAGGGTGAAATACAATGTTTGTCTGATGCTTCAGTCATGTTATTTTGGAATAGCAGGGCTCATGCTTTGGCTTATAGTACTGTATAAGCTACAAGGAGGAAGAAATAGAGCAGCTTGTAGGGAGCTGTGGTAGGAAGTGAGAGAGTCACATACTTGAGTAATTCATTAGGTGATTCATCCTGTACTTTGGATCTGTAATAAGAATTAGTACTTCTCCTTATGCAGTGGAGGGAAAAATTAATTCAGAGTTTCTAGAAAAACATAAGAAGTGACTTTGAAGCCTTGTCAAGTGTTCCTTTGATTTACAGATCCAGTACATGGGGGCAGTTTATCAGTTGGGGCCAGCTGAGGAACTGCCTTGAATGAAATCATCTTGATCAGCCCTGAAATCTGCTGATGGAAAGTTGTGAGCAAAGCCAAATATGTGCCTGCCTCTAGTGTCCTCTTTGATATTGGCTTCAGTAAGGTGCTCAAAAACATATAAAACACAGTAGTCTTGTTTGAATTAAAGCAGTCCAAGGATGCAGGTTGTCTTCAGATGGTGACCTCTTTAGCTGCTGGCAAAAGATGTTGCATTTCTTTACTAGAACAGGCAGCAAGGTAGAAGAGAGCTCTCTGCTTCTCCTCAAAAAGCAGAAACTGTTATGTGTGCAAGAGAAAATCTTTCCCGTTCTTTAACAAGGAAAGGATGGACTTCTTGATCAGAGTGTTGGATCCCTGCAGCTGAAATCGACTCAGGGGTGTAGATTGGGGCGTGGAGTCCTTTCGTTCCTCTGGTATTACAGCTGTCCCTTCCTCTGTGTGAAGCCATGGTTCTAACCTTTCTCACTTTCAGGGGGTCCCAGAAGAATCTGCAACATCACTTCAGATACTTTTTGACTGTACTTAACCTGTCACTCTGTGTACGTGGGGCCTTATTGCTGAGGTATCGGTGCTCATTGTTTTAATTTCCTAGTATGAAATGAAAAGGTTTGTAGTTTTTGGAAAACTGCAAAGTGAAATCACTGAAGTAATTGCGTGCTTGAACAATCGTTTGAAACTATGTCATTCTTACTCAGTAACTGTGTGCATGCTGTTTATAATATATTTGCAAAGCAACTTTAAATAACGTAGCTTCAACAGTCTTGGAATTTTGTACACAATAATTCTGAATGGGCTTGGGCAGTGGTTCTATAGTTTTATAGACTGTTTTACAGAATTTTCTTTATGTTTAGTTGGGTTTGTTTGTTTTTTGTTGTTTCATTTTGTTCCTTTTTTTTTCCCTTCTTTTTTCCTTGTTTGTTTTTTTGAGCGGCTGTCCATTTTGATTGTTTGTCTTCCACTTTTATTCCTAGAGAGCTTTATTCATATCTGCAGCTTCTCTAGCTTTTTCCAAGTGCCGTCTGACCCCCTTCCATGTGGCCAAGGCAGCGCTCCTGCTATCTGCCTGCAGCTCTGCCTGGCTGCTGCCTGTCTTGAACCAGTCCTCAGAGAAGAGGCACTCCTTGAACCCTCCTGCTTCTTGAGGGAAGCCAAGACTTCTGTTTGTCTTCCGGCAGGATTTGTGTGCCCTGCAACTGACTTACTTATTGACCTGCTCTTCATGTCTTCTGCCTCTGTCATCCCTCCTTGATGCACTTTCTGCCTCTGCTTTCACCTTTCAGGCTGAGTTCCTTCATCTCCAATAAATCCTCAAGAGGGGCACTGCATTGGGCTCCTCAAATATGAGTGCCTTGACTTTTATTTATTTTTGTCCAGCTGTTCCCTCCTCATTCTCTTTTATTTCCACCTGCATTTCTGCTCATCTGTCCACACCAGGCCCAGACTCAGAGAATGTGCCAAAGGTATTCCAGTCCTATGCCAGCCTCCTTGTGTGAATCCCAGCATATCCATTGCACTTCTCTCCCCTCAACGCTGGGGCTGCCAAGAGAGAGAGCTCTGGTGCTGTGCTGTGATATATTTCATTGTGCCATTGCACTCACATCTTGTATGGAGAGACACTGTCTCTCTGTTGGATGACGGTTTGCAGTGCAGGTTTTATTATGAAGATTTTGTGGTATTAAACACATTAACACTTGAAATGTGTTGTACCTGTTTAGTTCTCGACCTTAGGAAAATTTTCTGCTGCTTATGTAATAAACTTGTGATGATAACAATATTTTACCAAGGAGGGAACAAATCTAATATTTGCTGTCTAGGGGTTGTAACTCTGAGTGTGACTTGCAGTAGATTTTGGTGCAATTTGACAAGTTTCATGCTGATTCACTTTGCATATGGAAGAGCTGAAAACTATTCATGCCAACCTTAGTGTGCAGGATGTGAGTCACTGCCTGATGGTCATTGCCTGGTCTGGCTAAGAGGGATATTTTCTGTGAACTGAATCTGTGAATCTTTGAAAATTACCCTTTTACATATTCATGAAAATTTACCTAAATTCATTGCAGCTTTGCACTGAAAGTGAATTGTGTTCTAGGAAGTGCCATATGGCCTGTGCTTTTATCTTTGAACAATTACTGCATCAGAATTATAAAGTCCCAAAACCTGTTCTCAAACCATTGGAAGCAAAAATCATTTAACTGCCACGGTGGCCATGTAAGAGCTGTGTGCAACCCCCTGCAGGCTTCTTGAAGTCTCCGTTCAGGAGCACAACAACATGTGGCCCTGAGCTGCTGTCTTATTTTGGGGGGGTGGTTAACCCATCTCTGATCATCCTCCTCAAACGCTGGTCTGGGTGTAAGGAGCAAAGCGGGCCAGCTTGATTTTTGTGGAGGGCCAAAAACTGGGGGTTGTGTGATGTTTATCATGGGCCAGTTCTTGGCATGACCCACTCTGTGATACTGAAGCCATTTGCTGCCCTGGAAGCAGCACCTGAATTTATCCCCTCTGCTTGCTCCATGGAGTCCTGCTGTACTGCCAGGCAAAGATCTAAAATTAAATTAACATGCCCTGGCCATGGGCAAGAGCCTCTCAAGACTCTTTGGGCTGTTGGAGTAGGCTGCATACAGAGGTTCCAGGAGACACAGCTATATTAGCTGTCAGAGAATATTCTGCCTCAGGGATGGAGGTGAAGTCTCCTTCTGATACACATGCAGAACTATTTCCTAACAGTGTGACTATTATCTATATCACTGCTTAGCTGGAAAGTCACCATGATGGATGTTGCTGTATATTCAAATGTGCTTCAATTTAATCTAGACCTTGCTGGGGAAATCAACATCATCACCCCTAAAGAGACACTAGACTAGGAAAGCAGTTTCCCTGAATGGTTTTAAGGGAGGTAATTTCCTGTTGAACATCTGTCCCTTTGGGTGCCTGGCAGTGGTTAGCCATGATGCACTGGTTTTCACTGAACACTGTCTTCAAAGGAAGGGTGGAGCTGGAGCAGACCTGCAGCCTCAGACTCCAAGGTAGCATTCCTGTTCTCTGGTAAAAAAAGTGAATATTTTGTAATTGCAGATCAGCATGAGATGGTATGCTTTTTATTTATTTATTTATTTAACATTAAGGGAAAAAAACATCACATACCTCTATGTTAAGCGGATTAATTAGTCACTGGATGCAAGCCATTAAGTATAAAATACTAATGTTGTTCTTCTAAAGAGTATATCGACCAGAACTGGCTAAGTATTGAAGCGTATGTTTTTTCTCCCATGAACTAATTCATTAGAGTAATTAGTATTTGAAATCTCCTACAGAGCTCTACATGCAGGAGGAAAAGAGGGCTTTGGCTAAAAATTAGCTTTATGGAAATCTTTTTTCCAGCTGGCTCTATTTTCAGTTCTTCCTTCCACTCAGACTTGCTTCTTTGCTTTCACTCCTGATACTGGTAAATTGTTCAGTAAAAGCACTAATGTTGTGTCACAGCATAGACAGAAGATGAGAGAAAGGCTGTTTCTGCCTCTTCCTGCTTATTTCTGAGGTGGCAAGCTAAATAGTTATTTCCTTGCAGGCATGCAGGGAGCTGAGGAGAAGCAGGAATGCGAACCACCACCTGGCATTCCCACTCAGCATAGGACAGGTGATGCACAGATGTGAACAGGGTGTCCTGAGAGCTTTTCTTCAACTTTTTCTGAAGCTCTTTCCTCACCCAGCTAGCTGTTTCTCCCCTTGAGTTCCAGCAAATAGCTCCCTTTCTCTCCCATCCCTGCCCAGCAGTTGCAGATGCCTCCCCAGCAGCCCACTAGCTTGGGATGGAGTCCTTCCAACCACTTTGAGCTGCCACTTAAAAGATGGAATGACCCTACCACATCCTTTAAAGGACATAAGAAAACTTTTTAGATTCTAAAATATTTTTATATTCTAAAAGCTTGCCACAAAGCCGCCCCTCATGAGCCTGGATGTGACAGTTGTAGCACTCCAGAGGGAAGGGATGGGATGAAGTGTTGCTGTGGCATGAACATTGTGACACTGTGATCTCTGCCATGGGGAGAAACCCTGCTGTTTTCTCCCGGGAGTGGCTCTCCCTGGGTACAACTCAAAGTGGTGCAGGGGCCATATCTGTGAGACAGACTGTGCTTATATATATTTAATACAATCTCAGGCACCAGTTGTTGATATGTGCTGCCTCTTAGGCTCAGCTTTTCACCATTCCCTTTCACACTCTCCCCACCATCCTCCCCTCACCTGCAGGCCAAGGCAGAGCAGGGTCTCTGCTCCCCTTTTCCATGTCCTGATTTCAAATCATGGTAAGGGCTGCCTTCTGTACTGCAGGTTTTGCTGTGTATGTTTTTCTGAACAGCTTTCTGCCTCTCACTTGTCTGCCTTCCTAGTCATGCAGGCACACAGGAGACTCTGGAGGAAGAGTGCTAAAAGATTATTGTTTCAGTTAAAAAGAAAAACAAACAAAAAACCCAACAAACTTTCCCTTCCTGCTTTCATCAGGCTACACCTTCTGTGGGATGCTTAAACTGCCACCTAGAATTGCAAATGCAGCTCGGATCTGGATTTGGCTCTAGATTTTCTCCTTACCAACAACAGCCCGGTCTGCAGCAGATCAATAAACAGCTTATTACAAAGGGTGTTCAGGTGTGAATGCTTTGGCAGGTGCTTGGGCCGGTAACTCGTATTGGCTGCGAGTTTGGAGTTTCAGTTCACTCAAACGAGCTGCACCTGTGCTGGAAACGTGGGCGAGGACAGAGGCTCTGATGCAAAACTCACAAGAACATCTTCATGCAGGGTGCTTTGGGCATAAGGAACTGTTAAGAACAGGAGATTTAGGAAGAAGAGACTTGCAGTAGCATACCCAGCATCTAAGATAATGCATCACTAAACAGGTATTTTCAGTTGTGCAGTTCTATTTTCTTGTGTGTGTGCATCCTTAAATATTTCTAAGAATTTAATGATTAGGGTTGGGGGAGTGAGAGATTTTGTGTGTCTAATGTGGGTAAGTTATGATAACTGAAATTTCTGTTGGTGCTCCAGCAGTGGTCAGATATTCTATGAACAGTTCTGGAATAGCTCTGTGTTGCATGACTCCAAGTCTGCACTTGCCTTCCATGTCAATGATTTTCTGATTCAAAGCTATCTTTTTTTTTTTTTTTTTGGTGTGTGGCCATCATTTTTTGAGACCATATACCCTAAACAAGCTAAATCTATGTAGCAAAGTGAATTCAGAAAGTTTATTGTTTATTGATTTGGAATAGTACTGAGATTAGAGGCTTGACAGGAATAATAGTTAAAAGTTTCAGTCCCTTCTCAGGTGAGGGATTTATACAAATACTGAGGTGACACCACAGCAGGGGAGCAGCAAAACCTGAAAGGGCCATCTCCCCTGACCTGCTGTGAGGATAACCAGGCAGACGGATTTAGTGATGGACCTTCCTCACTCCAGACTTCTGTGTTTGCAGATCTCACAGCATCGTTAGAAACTTTAATCATACAGCTATTTTGTACCTTAATCAACTTTTCCTTGCTCCTTGGAGAGCAGCAGCTGTGGGGGTTACTCACTCAATGAATCACAAGAAAAATTAGTAGTTGTCTTTGTGACTTATCCCCTCACCTGCTTACCAGATTTCTGCTTGGGGTTTTTGTGTTGGTTTTGTTTTGTTTTTTTTTTTTTCCTTTTATTTTGTTTTTCACTTGTGTTTAACATTAGATTTCAGCTTAATGTGGATGTCTGGGAAAGCCCTGGTGATTTAGATGCTTGTGTAAATTGGCCCCTCCTCTGTGGTACTTCAGGACGTGTTGAGTTATTGTTATAGTGTTTAAATGAAATGTGTTTGGGGTGTTATATATAACTAGACTGTTCTGTTGAAAGAAACAAGAGCATTGCGAACCATTTTTCTCTGTAACACCTCTAATTTTTGCCGAGCTCTGGCTCTATTTCTCTTGCACCCTTACTTCTTCCTACCTGGCAGTGTTGCATTTAGACCTGGAGCAAATGGCAGACACCCTGCTCTCCCTCGGAGAAGCATCTTCAGGTGCTTCTCACTCTGGTTGTGGATGATGAAGGTGTAAATTCCCATTCCTGCACAGCCACAGGGATGGCCTTGCCTGGCAATTGGTGTGATCATTCAAAGGGACCACTTCTGCTGGCAGAGGGTCAGTGTAGTGCGAGAACCTCTCAAATCCATCTACCAGGGGCATGTTGCTGTAACAATGTGCCAGCTGAAGACTTTCAGTAGCTTGCTGTTGGCCAGCTGGATTTTCAGAGAACTAGCAGCCTGCAGCTGATGGTTTTCAGACCTGAGGTCTAGTTCTTGGAATCAGTAGATATAAAAACAAAATCAAACACTGATCATTAGCTTATGTAGGCTGGATTAATGTTAAAAGCAAAAATAAACCTATTTAATTACAAAGAACTTTGAATTGCTATAAGGCTATTTTTTGTTATTTTCCTTGCTTTACATTTTCAAAAATTGTATTCTTTTTCATTTATTTAATTTTTAAAGTGCACTTGAAAGTCTTGCCCTTGCATTTTCACTTCCTGAGCGTTGCTGCCCTCCCTTCCCAGATCCATTAGGGCGGTGGCATTTCTGGGTTGAGCTGAGGTCTGCCGTCCCTTTCCTCACCTGCCACAGAAGGCTCAGCTGCCTTCCCCTCTCTGTCATCCCTGTGCCATCATCCCTCTGCTGCTGGGGTGGCACAGGCCCAGGCAAACCTGGATGCTGCTCCGTGCTCACTGCAGGAAGCTGACCCAGGGAGACAGCACAAACCTGTGGGATTTCCAGCTGACTACCTGCACTGCCTATTTCCATGGGCCTTGCTGGTAGTGGTTTTCTCTGCTGCTTAAATATTTAATTTTCCAATTCAGCAGCCATTCAGTGTGAGGAAAGATGCCTTCTGGAAGAAGTTAGAATGTGCCTTGCCAAGTGCTGTCCTGGCTGTTTCCGAGGAGCAGTTTTGGTTGACCACAATCTCTCAGAGCAAGAGAGATTAACAAAAACTAATTAATTTTTTTTCCCCAAGATTTGAGCCACATAAATAAACAGCTAACGTAGCTTTCCTGAGAAGTGCAAAGTGATGTATTTACCTTCCCATGAAATTTTTGAATATCTGGGGTGTGGGACAGCTCCTTTTGCTGAACCTGAAGCAACGTAAGTGCTCCAGGAAATGTTAAAACGCAGTTGTTGTGGTGAGCTGAGTGTTGCCATTATCCACTCTGTGGGTTTTAAAAAGTGGCTGTCAGAAGTGCTTGTCTTCATTGCCAGCTGGCAAGATAAATGTAAACTCTTCAATGTTTCTTTGTTTCTTTTGGGTTGCTGGATTTTATAATTTTTTTTATTTGCTTGCTGGGTCATTATTTATTTATTTTTAGCAAGGGGAAAACTATGATGCCAAACTAATTGGTGGCAAATGTAAGGAACATTTCAGGAAGAAACTTCACTGCTTTGAAACTCAAATTCTTACAGCAGCACATGGAAGCTTTGTAAACTTCCACAGGATGTTTTGCTGGTCTCAGAAACTGTCCTGCTGCTGCAGATACTGCTGTAGATGCTGAAGTGATGCATAAACCACAGATCCTATAATGATACATGATCATGTTTATCTTTTCACCTCTTGTCCTGGGCTTTAGTCTAACCAAGTGTATCTGGGAATGCACTGGAAAGGGATAACTATCGAATCTTAATTTTTCAGGTTAACTTTCCAGGATATGAAGGTAAACAGATAAGATTTTCTGGTTACACCATTTTCTTCGTGTCTTTTTTTTAGTGTCTGGGGAGAAAAAAAAGTGTTCACTGCCCTACAAAATCCTTCTTAAGTGTGAATCACAGTTATGATTTATTTTTAAATACACTGATGGACAGGTGAAGTCAGAACTGGTCTGCTGCTTTTGCCTTAAATACAACTACTTCTATACTTTGTGCAATTCACAAAGATTTCTAGAGTAAATTAAAATTTTTGAATATGGAATGAAATCCTAATGAAGTTTTAACAGAAAAAAAATGTTTGATCAGTTTGAATAAAATTCAGATATTTTAAAAGTTTACACATTAAAAAAAAGGTAACAGAATTGCGGATTTTTTAACATTGGATTTTCTATATTCGGTCCCACTTGCTGAGTTCCCAAAAAGCATGGGACATATCTGAAAAGCCTTCAGTCCCAGTGTGTCAGGAGAGGTCCAGTTATCCAGGCATTAGTCCTTCCCTTAAAAGGACCAGATGCATGGAGGTTTGGATGTCAACCTTCTGGGTTTTTTGTAAAAATCTATGTGTGTGACCTTGAAGAAGTAGCTGAGTCAGCTGGTAGCTCATTCCCCCTCTGGAAATTGTGGATGATAAAAGCTCTGGCTGCCAAGCCGGGACAAACTGTAGCAGGATGCAAACTGTTGGAGAAGGCAGGAGATCGGTATGTTCCAGCAGTTGGTGTCCTTCAGTTCAGACCCTTCTGTTTCAAACCATTAGAGCAGGGCTGTTGTTTGGGGAGAAACAAACAGAAAAGCAGAGAGCAGCAAGGCAGGAGTGGGGTGTGTGGGTAACCCAGTGTGCGTGTGGCTCAGCTGAAGGAGCAAGCAGGAGACACCTTGGCTTCCTTCCCAAAGCTCTGGTGCTCCCAAATCCAGGTTGGGTTTGCAAACTCATGGGGAGGTCAGGCCTGTGGCCAAAGTGCTCTTGTCCATGCTGTGTTAGGGACGTGGTGCTCCTGCTCTGCTTCCTGAGCCTATTTTGTTTTTCCTTGGCTTCTCTTGTACTTTGTACCTGTACTCTGTAATGTGGTAGAAATGTAACCACTCAAAATCCATGCAGACAGATTTTGGAGCAATATTGGTCTTTCCTAGTGAAAAGAATGGAAATCATTATTCTTTTTGACAGCCAAACTTCTCCAGAGAGTGAATGGGAGGCATTATTCTTAAGTAATGAGGGGATGAAATGAAAATTTCTCAAAGCAGTAATATATTCAGCTCCAGATTTGAAATGTTCAAAACATTACTTCGTGACTGCAAAAATTACTTTAGCCAATGTAAAATGCCAGGGAAATTCCACTATGGATGCTTTGTGATTTGGGGAGAAAACATCTTATTTTTTTATATATCTATTTATATATAAAAATGTAATTTTTTTTTTTTTTTTTACAAAATCAAATGCAACTACTTTCAGTCAGTGGGAAAACAAAAGGGCTGCCTGGAGATCACTCTTTTTTCTACAAGCAGCAAAAAAAGGCAAGCATTAGAGGATGGTGTTAAAATAGTACCTTGCACCTCTCTTTAAGGATATCAGTCTTCTATTCAAAAGAGAAGCAGAATTGAAACATTGTGGGCAATATTTTATACTAGAACAATGAGCTGAATAGATAGATTTAAACCCCTTGTTTCATAAATGTTTAAAATAATCTTCACAGATTTAAACTTAATTTTTTTAATCACTGCTTTCCTTATTATGCATCAGCTTTTAAGTTCCACTGTGAAAGAAATAAAATTTCAGATGTGAAAGATGTTATTACCGGTATGAAGTGGCAATTTTATATACAGATCATAATGAAACCTCTCCATGTCACTTTCCTTCATGATTTTCCTTTCTACACCTAGAATGAAAACAAATATTTTTGTAAGATCAGCAATTGATTGCCGAGTCTCAGGCTGTATGGGTTCTTCTGGACATGCCCAGTGATGAGTGGCGGCCAGTGGAGAGCCACATCCCTCTGGTTTTAAGCATATTTGCTCTCCTATCTGCCTTTGCACCCGTAAGGAAGCTGGGCTTTGTGTGATCAGAGGTACTCGCAAGCTCTGTCATGTCACAGCATTCCTTACCCTTCCCATTCATCTTGCTGCAACAGTATTTGGTTCAATGCAGCTACAAACTCTGCCGATGTTCTGAGACTGCAGTGATCCTGTGAATTCTTGAGTGGCAACCTCTAGCACTTGTTTTGATGATGTTGAGCAATGTTAAAAAACAAATGGCAAGGCAAGGACATACCACTGTATATTGTATGTACACTGTTGAATATCTTCAAAACAGCTTGTAATGATCTGCCACTGAATCTTGCATGCAAGTCTTTGCAGAGGTAGTACAGGAATGTGTGTGAGTGGCTGGGGAAGACTCTGCTGTGGGAAGCTTTCCCAGGTACTTCAGAGTGTGAATAATCCCTTTTGGTGACGTGCGGTAAATGAACGGTCTAACTTTGCCTGCACTTGCAATGTGAGTATTTCTTGTTATTTACAACATTTTGTTAATTGAATTTTCTTAATGGTATTAAATAATAACCATATGTTGGGTTTCAGAGCTTTATTGTACAATAGGCATTAATGCAGTATAGCTGGTTAGAGCTCTCATATCCCATGACATGGTGTGTGAAGCTGGAAGAATTAAAGACATGGGAGTTCAGCTCCTCGTGCAGTGTTCTAAGTTATAGAAAGATCTCCTTGAAACTTAAGTGGTGTATTTCTGCAGTTCAAAAAGACACCAGGTATTTTCAGGCATCTGGTTTTGTTCTATTGCTAAGAAAAAAACTTAGTAAATAAATATAAATGAAGTTGAGCTTCATGCTTTTAGCAGATCCAAACTGCTCCCTCTATGACTATAAAGCTGGTGTTGCCATCCCATATACCCTCATTAGATGGACCAGAAAGGCTGCAGAGTCATCTACCTTTCAGATTATGACATATCATGCTTTCCTTTGGCAGGCTGGGAATGATAATAAGATTTGTTATTTACTATATTTCTTCTTGGGACAGAACTGTCCCTTTGCCATCAGAGCAACCATGAGCACTAGGTGTGCACTGATTTATCTTACTTTTTTCTCCTATAGTATTTTAATACTAGGATTGTTGGGGGTGTGTGTGATATTTATCTATTTTTAATTCTTCTTGCATGTTTTCTAAGTGGAAAGGACAGTTTATGGGGCTGGCATCAGGCCCTGTACTAAAACATCCCATCTCTGGGGAGGGGGGGAGGTGGGTTACCACCTCAATCCACATTAGGTATGCTGCTTCCTTACAGCCACTATAAATACTGCTTTGATTGGCAAGGTAAAGGATTGTATTTTTGGTACTGCAGGTACATACAGGGCTGCAGTTTAACATAATCACGTGCTGCTGATTTCCAAATGAATGATCCTCACCTTGACATTTCAGTACCTGCAGCGCAGCTCTCTGGGACTGTGGTGGGTGAGGGGCAGGTGACGCTTCCACGCTGTCCCTGCCTGCCTTGCCACTGGGACTGGCAGCAGTGAAGGTAGGGAGGCTCCAGGGGAGGTAGGAACTAGAGATAAGATAAAAACCTGCCTGTGTGTGAGGTATGTTCTGGAGAGGGTGCTGCTTTTCCAGACTGCCGCTTTCCGTGTGCCGGGTGCCCAGCACCTCCCGGCAGATGAGCACTGGGAACAGATTCAGAAATGCCGTTTGCCCAGCTTCATCTGTCTCGCTCTGTGCATTCATCTCCTCTTCTGTGCTCAGTTTGTTAATCTGGTTTATCAGCCACCTTCCCGTAAAGTACAGGGTTAACTTTTGTGTGGTATTTTAAGCATTATAGTCAGGATACCTTGTAAGGTAAATAAAGCATGCTCCAATATCAGGGATGCATTATTAGCCCCCGGTGCTTTCACCTGACATCTTTCTTTTTCTGTAAAAAATGTTTTCCACTGCAGTTTCAAAAAGACTTTTTATTTTGTACAGCTTTTTAGTGCAGTGACTTTCAGGATCATCTCTATGTAGTTCTGGTTTTTATTTGTGGTCATTAAACCATGTCTTTGACAAGTCTCTTTTGGTTGTGATGAGAGTGTGTTTTTCTACAGATCAAGTTGACTGAAACTGTTTCATGTTTCCAGTGGTGTAGACATGTAACAGGGTGCAGATTGCTTGATTATTCCCTGGTGGGTAGAATTAGATAGAAAAAAATTATTTGCGAAATTAAAAGATCATTTAAATTATAGCCCTTTGTTCTACCTTGTTAGTTAACATTCCAAACAGCGATGAACAAACTGCATAATTTGTTGTGTGAAAACGTACCAAGTGTGGAGCCATCTGTGTAACAGTTGACACTATTTATATTCAAAAGGGACATTGCCATAGCTGGAAGAGCCCCTATTCCCACCTAACCATTTCCAGTGTGACTCTAAATTATTGATTTACATTCATTTGCTATTAGCCTATTATGAGTTCATCTGCGACTTTTAACTCTCATATCATGTTGATGTACTTCTAATTTTCCAAACTGAATAGTGATTTACTGCAAAGATGTTGGGATGAATTGTTCTCCAGTGAATATCTGAAAGCCTTCTGTGCTCCAGATACTTTCATTTGAAACCTGCATTGAGAGTTCTGGTACATAACAAGGCCAGCAGCAATTCCTTGGTAATCCTGGAAATGTCCCTTTCTTTACTGTCCTTCCTGATCCACTGAGTATATGCTTGTATTTCCAAAAAGAGCATTTATAACATAAAGTGATCAGTGTCTTTGGATGGAATTACCTTTCTGGTCTTCCTGGGCTCTGCCCAGAGTGCTCGTGGGCAGTGAGAGTTGGTTTTCATGTCTGTTTAGGAGGGAGAGTCATGATGAAAGACCCTTTCTGGTCCGTGCTCCTGCAGTGAGCTCAGTGCTGCAGTATCTGTGCAGCCCCCCATGTCTTCAGTGGAATATTTGGGCCCTCAGCTGCCAGCAGCAGTGGCTTGGATATCCTGGAATGCTGTGGTGTTTTCCTGCAGTGCTTGTACAGTAGTCATAATGCAATAGAAGAGTCAGAATGCACGTTTGTGCTTTGAGGTGTGACAGCTTGGTTCCCAGGGAGGTGGCTGGAAAGCCTGTTCCTACAGCTGGGACCAGCCCTAACCTTGCTCTGAAGAGAGGCTGCTGAGCCTGCAAACCTCCTCTGCCCAGACGATGATTCTGGGTGATAGCAGATGAGTTGTCTGATGAACTCACCATTTAGCACTCATTTCCTGGCTGAACCACAGCCTGGTCTTGTGGATGGCCCCATTTCTTTCTCCCGTGGCTGTATAGGCTGCTGTGCTGAAGTAGCTGCTTCCTAAGGTGGATGATACCCCTGTGGCTCCTGGGGGGAATCAGCAGGTTGTGTGCTGTGATGTGGAAGGGTTATGGTGACATAAATGGTGATAGCTGTCTCTCAGTGTACCCACGGAGGTGTCAGCTACAAAAGGTGACATGGGACAGTTGTGCAGTGTGTACTGCCACTTCAGAGTGGGGAGAGCCTGCACTGGGAACACTGGTGAGAGTCAGATTGACTGATCCTGGTGAGTCCCTCCAAGTATGGCAAAAGGTTGCTGAAGCTCCTGGCTCTGCGGGAGACATTGCTTTTGGGCTCAAGTGTTCCTCCACATGTCCACATGGAGAGCTCAGCAGGAGCAGGGAGACCTTCCAATTCAGCAGGACACAATCTCTCCTGGTAGCATATGGAGGCTCCCCGTGTTCAGCCAGGACCTGCTGGGCTCACTGTGGGGGGCTGCTCTTGGGGCAGAGGTCCTGATGAGCCTAGCCCTGTAATCCCACATTCCTCTAAATTTCTGGCCTCAGGGACCACATCTTCCCACTTGCATGCAGTTACCAAGAGTTCCTTGGTGCTGCCACAGTGTCAGTGCCACTCTGTGTGAAACCCTTCCTGGATGGGACTCCAGGCTGGGTTAACCTGCTGATGTGAGGCGTCTGAATCAGATTCCACTGTGCAACTGCATCAGAACAGATAAAATGTGCTCAGCCTTTTCCTCCGTACCTCCCCCATCTTCACCCTGACATCCAGCAGCACCAGCTGATGTTGAGACAGTTTTGTGAGCAGTCAAATAATGAGAAAAGGAACTTTTCCAGGTGCTGTAACAACGTGTAACCTAACTCAAATATGTATTGTAGTTCAGAGACAACATCTCGGCTTGTTCTATTAGAGTATAATTAATTACCATTTTAATAGGGCTACTAGGTTTATGTACTCATTCAGTGCATTGAAAAATAATAACAAAGCTTCTTATTATCTAACAGATGATGTTATACATTGTGGATGCAACCTATTAATGTGGAAATACGGGCACATTCATCCAGAATAATTTGTATGGTGTGTTTCCTGACCTATTAATGGAAAAAGTAGGTTAGCTTCCAAGTTTTCTGAGATGGGAATTAAAGCTTTATAGCAAGTAAGTCTTTGATAGTTTTACACAAATGGCTGAAACTTGCAAACCTTGCATATTTCAAATGGTTTATTCCACAATGATGACTTGAAGATATTTCTAATTAATTGTAGTAGTACATCACCACTGAATTTCCTTGGCTCTTCCATTATCTCACTGTTTTTTGCAATATAGTGGAATTAAAAAGCACTGAAAGATATGGCTTACCAAACATGGTGTCATCTGAGAAAATGTGGGCTTATAAAGAAATTTTATAAAATGTAGTTTACAGAAGTTTATGCAAAGCAGTTTTTCTTCTTCAGGAAGCATTTAGTTTAGCATTGAGCATTCAGGTGCTTTATTGTTGCTGGAGAGTATATAGCAGGGGAAGCCTATAAATACTGAACTGCTTGGTCTGAGCCTGGCTAACATTTTGCCAGTGGTGAATTTGTGAAGTAGCTGGTATATTTATGACCATCTCTAAGATGGTTTCAGTGTTTAATCAATATCTACCCTAGCCATCAAATTGACAACCTTCCTTTTGGAGCTTTGCTTCTTTACTAGCAGAAATGTGAGAGGCTGAGCTGTGTCTCAGGGAAATAATGATTGCCATGTTGGATTAGAGTTGGTGTCCATCAAATGCCACGCTCTTAAGATGCACCTGCACTGCAGGCAGAGGTGTGAGTGCAGTGTATGCAGGGGTATTCCATCCACTTCAGCCAAAGGCCCTGACAGCCCCCCATCCATCAGTTCCTCCTGAGTGTCATCCAGCTCCTTCAGGTTCCATGTCCCAGTTCCACGTCGCTCTGCCTGCAGCGTGGGGGCAGATGCAGACTGGCAACGAGAAGGCAAAATGAAAAGACCAAACTTGGGCAGCGTTGCAGGGAGTTTTGTGACTCTTGCTCCAGCCCTTGTGACATGTGGGGAAAAGGCACTGGGTATTTGAGCCTTCATCTGTGTGTGGTGCTTTACGCTCTGAAGAAATTAATTCTTGATGGACTTCTCTGTGCGTTGCTTACTGTTGTTCTCTATTGTTCAGTGAAAACACCTGCTTGAGCTCTCCTGCTGCGCAGGAATGAATTCTTTTAAAGATTGTGCACTTCTCCAGTGCTTTCACTATTTTGTTCAGCTAAATTTCACAGCCATGGTCTCTCAGACAGCAGGTATCTTGCCACTGGATGCTCAGATACTCAATTTTTTAATATAGCACACCTTGTTAGTAGCTGCTTGGCAGAAGAGGCATGCTCTGTAGAGTATTTTCTGAAGAAATGGTTACTGTGGATATGAAGATTACGTCTGCTGTTTTGCTTTGCCCTCCACAGAGTAGCACATAGTTGTTCTGTCTGAAAAGCAGAGTCTTGGCTTCTTCCTGCTTCTGGTCTATTAAAGCCTTGTCTCCGGTACTGAAAATGAAGGGTACTGTAAATTCTCAGTCCTTTTGTTTGCCTTTTGTTTTGTGAAACACCCGTCGTCTAAGAGCTGTGCTGAATCTGTCAGATGTTTTTTTAGAGCAGTAATTTCTGACAGATTCACAAGCTGAATTCAGAGAGTGGCTGATCATGCTCTGGTTCTGACCATGTGTGCCGTTGTGAGGCTGAGAAAAACTTTCTATTGTGGGCCTGTTTGCTCCCTCTTTTGTCGTCACTTTCTGCAAAAAGTTCTTGGGTTTATTTTAGAATAAGAAATGTGGTTGAAGAAAATCAGGGTGCGGAGAGCATGCAGTGATTGGAAGGAGTGGCTGCTTGTATTTGCCTGGTGATTTTGTGAGGCTTTATAATGGTAATAGAAATGGTACCTGAGTAAAGTATTTTAAATACTTGTTTATTTTTAGAAGTGGACTCGAACTGATGTTCTGTAGTATGCTGAAATTATTTATGCAAAAGTTGCTTTGTTTTTGGTCTAATGACATCCCAGAAAGTATACAAAAACTATTAGGGACTTGGTTTCTGTAGAATTTCTAACAAGACTTGATAGCACAGGAGTTTAGGGGGGAAAAAAAGATCTTTGAAATCCTGTTTACTCATAGTAGTCTGTTCAAATTCCATTGCAGGAATGATAATTGTTTTAGCATTCCCAGTCCTTGTTTTTTAATGTTTGTTTGCAGAAAGAAAATTAGATTGATCTCAAAATAATCAGTTTTCTTTCTTTTTTATTATGACAATATTTTCTATGTGAAATGACATGTTTTCATAAGAGTAAATGTTGGACTACTCTGAGCCATCCTATTTCCTGGAGGACAGGGCAACGTCCTAGGTGTATGGACAGGTAGGAGAGGTGCAGAAGGTGGAAAGAGAAAAGAGTGCAGGTGTCTCCCTATCCCCATTCCAGTTGAGGATGGAGCACTGTGGAGTGGAAGGCCGCAGTGCAGCCTCAGGACATGCTAAAACTCCTCTTTTGGAAGGACAGCTGGCTTGCACTCCCAAAGCAGATGTTGTGGCACAGCCCTCTAATTAAGCCTTGTACCGCTTCAAACAGGGAAAAAATGCTCCCTTAAGCTTTGGAGACCAAGTGTGTCCATTGGAGTGAGTGACAGACAGGCTGGGCATGATCTTCTCATCAAAGCTGGATTTGATTCTGTTGCCAGAATGCTTTAAAGGGTAAAGAGCACTGCTGCTCATTAATTAGTAAAATTGGAGCTGGCTCAAGTGGTGCTTGGAAATATTAACTATTAGACTTTGGATTCATGCCCTTGGAGAAAAATGAGTTTTATGTTAGATTCCCGGTTTTCCTTAATAATTCTGTCTCTTAAAATAATCCTTCAGTTTGGGAAGCATGAGCAGCTTTGGGCAGATGGACCACTCTGAAGGCCAGCACCACAAACCAGGAGTCTTTTAGGAACAAATGAACAGTGCAGTGAAGTTCTGGATCTAGCAAAGCAACATGGCTAGCAGTAAGAGTGAGTTTGGAAGACTCTTAGGAGCTCATGTCACTGTCATTACTGCTCTGGGCAGAAGATAAAAATGACCAACTCCATCTCACAGTGTTCCTCACCAGCTGTGAAGCTTTTGCTGGCAGCACCCTTTGTCACCTTCCCCTTGCCAGGTTGTATTTTTTTCTCTCTCCTCATTCACCATGGGGGACAGAGCTCAGCCGTTTCCTGGCTTCCTGGACTCTTTCACATGAGCCCTCACACTGCCATTTTTTTAGGGGTGCTGGAGCTTTGACTTTAAGCTCAAGGTTGAGGTGTGGGTCTGACATAACTCCTTGAACCTGTCTGTAACCCAGGAACCCCCTCCAGTTGCTCTGGGTACAATCACTCCCTGCCACTTGGAGTTTGAACACAGAAACCTGACAATGTGCCACATCTCCAGTTTTGGGCTGGTAAGTCTCTGCTTTCCAGAGCCCAGTCACTGGGTACGTGCCAGGTATGTATGGACACATGGTGATATGCAGTGGGCTGGAAGCCTTTCAGGGTTTTCCTTATTCTCTTGGAAAAAAGGGTCAGTGGCCTTGTAACATTGCTAAAGCTGTTCAGAGAAAGAGACTGTGTCGGTGCCAAATGCTCTTGTCAGTCTGATCATGTGTGATTGATGAACAAGTCTGAGAGTAACCGAATGGTTCTTCTGCCCTGTGAATGGATGTGCTTTTTAGATATAAGAAGACCTGCCTCTTTTATAAAATTAGAACATGAATGTGCATAGGCATTATATAACTGAGAAGCGAATACTGTATATGGCAACATGACAGATTAATATATATTGAAAGCCTTGATTTGTTCTCATTTCTGCCTTCTGGTGGTTTATGGAAACATATGAAAAGTTTTCAAATGACCTTTAAAATTAGCTTATAACCTATGTAGTTTATTGTTATTTTATATTCCTGAGCCTGCAGTGTTAAAGGATTCATAATTCAGTATTTCAAAATTGTCAGTAGCTTCACTATATGGAATTTTAAATATTCTGAATGTATTTCTGGCATTCAGTGGTTGTATTTGTTCATTCAGATGTAATGGATATTGAATAGTACCTGTTATCAGCTTGATACAGAAAATATATTTGGGTAATTACATGTGCCTACACTTGATATAAATTTAAATCATTTTTTGCCAAGAGGTCTGGTAAAGAGAACACCATTTTTTTTTTGCATTTTATGAAGATTCAGTTAAGAATTTTTGAATTCGTGAGAGAGAGATTTGTGGGAGAAAGGAGGAGACACTTCTCTGGTGGTGGTGCACAAAGCGAGGTGTCAGTTCTGTACTTTTAGCAAACCTTTCTGTGCTCTTTGAATAATTTTCTGTATTTTACTGACTTGCAGAGATTACAGCCTCTTCATTATAAGCATGTGAGCCTTTTTCTGAAGGAGATACAGAAATGGATGATGTAGAGTGATATGTTCTTCACATTTTTTTATTTTTTATTTTTTTTTTTTAATTTTGAGAGTATGTTTTTCATTTGCTTAACTGATCTAACATGAAAAATGGACTGCCTTGTCTGATAGCCTGCCCTGTCTGTATGGTGCTTTGGCATCACACAGGACAGGTTCTCTCTGGTGTAAATGCTGTGCTCTGCCAGCAGTTGTCTCTGCAGAGAGCTGGTTCTCTCATCACACTGACCAGGTCAGCACCCCTAAGGATTAGTAGGTGCTGAAAGGAGGAAAGGAGGCTCTGTTTTGGATTTTCTATTTTCAGCAGCCCCAGCCTTTGAGCCAGGAACAGGCAGGGTTCACTGACCCAGTGAAGGCAGCAGTTTTGCTGAACACACAGATCATTTAGATTGGTTTAAACTCTAGTGAATGTTATTTTCACAATGGCCACGCAGTTCCTTTAGGTCGAGGCTAGGAAGTGTGTTTCATGTGCATGGAAGAATTTTAATCTGACTTTATTTATCATTCTATGAATTAATGGCTGGAAAGAAGAATTGCATTTTGTTCGCATTCATAGGAACCGCTATGATGTATCTTATGCTGCCATAGCAACATAGGGGAGTGCATGAGTTAGAACTCCCAATTATTAGAAAAACTAGATTAACCCAAATATTGGACAAATTGTATTTGCATAACACCCTGGGTTCTGCCTTCTCTCCTGTGGTTTTGACCTTGTCTCAGGTAAAGGGGTATCCTTGATTCCTGAGAAACAGGTCAGTCTGACATTAACAGTTTATACTGTCATGAAGAGTATGATAGTAGCTGTGGTAGTGTATGGCAACTCAAATTTGTGAACATATAGTCAGGCTGAGTGTGCTTGAAACTGCCTTGAAGAGTATTTTAAAAGGTAGTGATGAATGGTAAGAAAAGTTCTTTGGCTTATTTTCCTCTTCTGTCGGATCAAGATATTTATATTTATTCTTTTTCTACATAATGACAGGTGTAACAAAAAATTCCATGGAAAGTGAGATTGCTGAAAGGTGAGGAAATAGCAATAATCATTAACCATGTCGAATCTGATGAATTGTTGGTCATTTCTGACCTAATATTAGAGGAGAGTTCTGAGCAGCCTGGCCCAGAGGAAGGTGTCCCTGCCCACAGCAGAGGAGTTGGACTAGATGATCTTTAAGGTCTCTTCCGACCCAAACCATTCTAGGATCCTATGGTTTTCAAAATATTGTGAGGATGAGAATTCTATATTGCTTTCTGTATGGCACACTTCTCTGTTAGGACAAAAAAGCAGGACACTTTCTAGGGAGCGAAATGTGAGGAAATTTCTGGAAAATATTTCTTTTATTATGGTCATTATTTCACTTGGAAAACACCCTGCTACTACCCCGGTGTCAGAAAGTACTATTTTTTGAGCTCTCAGGGCAAGTGGAAAACCTAATTTTTCTTGTGTTGTCAATGAGAAAGTGAGAAATGATAAGAGGAAATGTGCTGTGGTATTGCTTTGTTTTTAATCTTATTTTTGTTGGTCTTTTTTATTTTAAACTTTATTAATATATCTATTGTGGCTTGATCTTTTGTCAGAGATTACTAATATGTGTCCAGCCCAGCTTTTCTTCTGTGATTTTATAAATACCTGGTTGCAATATCCATAAGAACATCTGTGGGCTTTAATAAAGTTTTGTTATGAACTTTTTTCCTGAAGCATAAAGTTCTGAAAGTATACTTTTAGTGCTGCTTTACAAAAAGTTTCAAAATACAATGCAGCTGAGAGGACCAGGGAATCATTTTCTTATTTTGCAGTGTTCCTAGTAGTTATCAATTATGTGCTTTTAAAGATCCATGTAATAGTACATGTGTTTTTTAAAAAATGCAAGTGCAGCCAGTTTTCAAACTTCTGTTTAAAGCACTGATAACTCTGCTGGCTTCCAGTAACACTGCAGTACCATTAGGCTGTAATACTGATAATTGCAATTAAACTCAGATTATTTCCCATACACTTTCTTTCTGCAATGCCTTTTGATGTACTCCCTTTCCTTTGACTTAGTAGATTTGAAACACTTTTTTTTTCTCTCCTACAATTGCATCTTGGGGATTCCAGTTGCCTACACCAACCTTTTCTTCCAGTAGCGACCAGTTTCCAGCAGTGCCCTGGGGCTTGGGCTACCAGATGATGATTTTCCTTTGTGAAGCAACTTGCTGTGACCTCTTCATTCTGGCTTTATCGTGTCCTCATTGTACATGCTGTGTGTATTTGTCACATACACAGCGCATGCAATGTGGACATAATGGAGCTCAATGGCCGCCTGATAATAGATTAAATACCCGCAAGAAATGTTGTTGTGGGCTTGGTTATGTTTTGGGGGCATTTTTTTTGTTGTAGGATTTTAAAATTTATTTGGTATGCATGCACACTGTTCTTGGCTATGAGATGGGATCCAAAAATTGCATTGTAGATAAAGTTTATCAGTGAAAATAAGGCAGTGGCAAGAACTCACAGGGTCATTGCAGCTCTCCAGGGCTCCACAAAAGGAATCTACTCGCAGGACTTAAACAGTGCAGGAATCTCATTTTGGCCCCTGACAGCAAGGTGATTCATTTTAGGTTCATATATTCTATTACTGCTATTTTTGGATATTATATTCCCCCCCTCCCCTACACAATCTGTGCTTTGTTCTATCACTAAGATTTTTGGGGAAAAACGCCTTTTTCATATAATAGGAAGATGTTGTGTAAATATCGTATCAATATTTATGTTTGGAGGTTTTATTGTTTATTGTTTTTTTTGTTTGTTTGGGTTTTTGTTTTTAAACCAAAAGATCAAAGCAAAACTGAATGTTATAGTCTTGTTTGTAATAAATAAACTCTATCACTTTTATTCTATTATTTTAAAAATGTTATTTCATGAAAAGTGCTTTAATTGTTGTTTTTTGGTTTGGGCAGTTCTAGTCACCCGTCAGCATTAGCAAATACAGAGCCACATTCCATGTTTTCTCTGCCATAATTAGCACTTTTAAATTACGAGCTTTCTCACTAGGTGATTTTGACAAACTGAACGTTTGTGTGGATAGTAGTTACCCTCATAAATGCTAAAATACAAGGAATTTAAAAGTGAAAATTGTTGCAGGGGCAAAATATTGCACCTGAAGAGACTTGGGGAGGCTGCAAAACTGAAAGTCCGTTCTCAGCTGGATGGAGCTGAATCTGTAATGGTGCTTTCAGGACCTGAATCCCTGTTTGAGAACAGGAGCTGCATTAGAAAGCTGTGCTCCTTTCACTGTGCTGGAATTAAATCTAGAAGGGAGGGGTGTGTGGTGGCATGGGACGTGTTGTCAGGGACAGTGAGGACTGTCTCAGAGCAGCTGCACTGTGGGGGTATCAGCTCAGAATCCTCATGTCATTGCCCGTCCAGAGTCTACACGAATACAAATAAAGACCTGACATGAGATGATGAAAATTAGTTTCAGATGTTTGGGAAAAAAGTGTACCCAGTAAAGAGAGACCCATGAAAGCAGTGGTTTATTTACAGGTATTTTTACAAGAGGCTGTGGCCCCCCAAAGCTCTGTCCTGCAGGTATTGGTAGTGGTGGTGGGAGGTGATGGAGCTCCTCTCTGACCTCGCTGTAGTGAAGGACTCCTTGAAGGCTGGGGCTCTTCTCTGCTAGGACAGTTTTGCTTTTGCTGGATTATTTTTTTCTTCTTTCCTATAAATCACTCTTTGCATTAATCCAATTGCTGGAAAAGGATTATACTCTAAGAATAAAATCCAGTCATAATTAAAAATGTAAAAGCAGCTTATGTTTTTAGGCCAAAGTTATTAGAGGAAGGTATCAACCTACCAATAGTAATACCCCAATCTCAGCTAGGAGGCTGTTATCATGATGAGAGTGCCTGATAATGGCCTGGTTACTGAATATTTTATTGTAGATAACTTCTGCTTGTGTTTGCCTTGCATCTTTGTGCATCATAAGCTACTCACACCAGTTTGCCTCTCACAGGCTTTGTGGGCATCCTGGATTTTTTTCGTATTTCTGGAAAACTGCTTTTTTAGAAGCTAATCTATCTGTACAGCAGAAGCAAGAAGAGTTTGTGATGGACTGTTCAGGGCACAAGTGCTGCGGGAATCACCTCTGTAAGAGGATTGACTCATATTTCAGTCTTCAACATCTGCATCTTAAGCCATCTTTTCATAATGAATACTCCTTTATCAAATATCCTCTCTGCATTTGTAGTTTTCATCAACCCCCTATCTGGATAAAGAAAAATGGCAAACTGGGACAGCTCTCAGCCATTCCATTATTCATGCCATGTGTCCAGCTTTTGGGCATGCAGTTGTCTGTGTTACAGTTTGCCAGTCCACTTTGTCAGTCTTTCGGAGTAGAGCACTTTTTAATTACCTCTTTAGAATTAAATCAATGTAGGGGCTAGAGTTACCCATTATTATTTTTAATCCAAAGATTGAAACTTTATTTGACCTTTACTTTCTTCAAATGAGAGGCGTTTAATTTTGCCTCTGCTGTTTTGAATTAAATGAGTTCTCTGTGCAGGAAAGGATGCTGAAGGACTTATTCCTTGACAAAGGATTTAGGTGAAAAATGATCGATCCAAGTGGCTCTCAAACTGCATTTTTCAGAATCATCTCCACCTACACTGTGCTCATCTTCCCAGACTCAATCATCCTTCACCTGATAGTACGTGTTTTTTGGTCCTCTGATGGCAAATGAGGTTTGCAGCTGAAGCAGTGAACGGAGTTGTGTAGAGTATCAGTGCCAAACTGCTACAGGTACAGAAACAAATAAGCTCCCAAATGTCCATTTATCTGCCTGTGAGCTATAGAGAGTTTTTAATGAAGTAGTCTCTCTGATGTTTCTTTTGGTTTAGGTATGTTTTTCTGATGTTTTAGGCTTCCTTTTTCTTGAGTTTTCTTTCCCAGTTTATTTTCATGAGGAGACTTTGATCTTTCCTTTCAGTAATGGCATATTTGTGATCTTTGTTCTCCTCCAAGTGGCTCCCTGTGGCTTGTGCTTCCTTTTTTTGGGTGTCAGAAACAATGTTGACTTTGTTCTCTGTCTGATTTAGGGAAACTTTCAATTATCTATCCAGTGTTGTTGGTGTCCCAAGCAGGTGCTGAGGTACTGATTTCACTTGGATCTTCTTTCTCTTGCTCTGTGCTGGGGTTCAGCTGCTCATGTTGAGCCTGGCAGTGCTGGTTCTGGGGTGCCTGATGGCATAGCTCCAGCTGCTAGTCCAAGTTATTTTGAAATGTTTATTTACATAAAATAAGTTTAGTCTCTAGATAGCACTGAGGAATTCTCTGTATCTCTAGTCTGTTCTAGCAAGAAAGATGCCGTGCCAGAAAAAGCGATTTCATAAGAGGCAGCATTAAAGGACTACATGTTTTTACTGCTGTGCACAGCTGAAGAATTCCAAATTTAGTATTGTCTGCATGTGGTGGAAAAATACAAACTTGGGAAAAAATACTAAAAAAAGAGACATGCAAAGAGTCAGCAGAGTGTTCTTTCATGTATTTCCCTGTAAAAGTCTTGGACCTCAGTGAAGTGCTGATTTTTCCTCTGCTAACACACTTGCAGCTCTGCTGCATACGGGATGAAATTTGCTTCTTGCTGTCAACAGTCTTGCTCAGCTCGTGTTTGTGGGAGCAGCAGAATTCGATGTGTGCAAGGCTGGTGGAGGGGAACGAGTGCTGGAGACGGGAGTCTGTTATACAGGGAGAGCTTGAGACTGCCTGTTGCCCTAAATAACCACTAAAGAACAGGACTGCAAATCTACCTTTCAGATGTTCCTTGGGGACTCTGGTCCCCCTTCCCTAAAACTGGATGTGAAGTACTAAGCACCTTGGGTTCCCATCATCTGCTCGCCCTGTAGGTCACTGGTGCCAGGGAGGGAGCTGTGCCCGTGCCCTGGCTCACGGGCAGCTGCTGGGGCAGGCACAGCTCAGCTGCAGCAGCCGGGTCTCCCTTTCTGCCTGTGCTTGGGCTGCTGAGTTTCTGCCAGCACACCCTCTGCCCAGAGGGGGCTGCCTAAACCTGCCCTTGTGGGCTATGCCCAGTGGCTTGTGAGTGTGCCCGTGTATGTGTGCCCACTGTTAGGAGTCCTTCATTCTCCATCCTCCTGTTTTCTCTTGCTGAAGATCAACTGGATCAGGAGCTCTGAGCAGAGGAAGGTGGGTCTGTGTGAGAACAGTTTGATGCTTGTTTGGTGCTGGTTACTGCTATGTTGGTGTTTGAGAAAACAACTGTGTGGTGATGTGCTGGGAGAAAGGGGGGATATATTTCACCTTTACAATGATATACCTTTGGGTTTTGTGATAAAGCCAAGCCCTGGAGTACAGAATCATAGAAGCATTTAGGTTAGAAGATAGAGTCCAACTATGTGCTGTTAACCTTCATTCTGTACAGTTCCTGAGCGATAACTCCTGCCTTGGGTACTGCAGAGCCATGCTTTGCTGCTGAGTCCTGTTTGCAGTGAATGAAACATCTGCAGGTCCAGGTTGAGGTACGTGGCAGTGTGACAGACGTGGCACAGGATCTGCCCAGGGGAAAGGCGCTGGCTGCAGTTCTGCCTCCTTGTACTGGAGGCTGGAATTTTGAAGCTGCCTTTCAGCACGAAGGATGGAAAGGAATGAGCTGCCTCTGGGCAGCTGCTGAGGCTGACCTTGTCTCTCTCTTGCCCCTTTCCTGCCCTTGTGCCATGTGGATTAGGAATGCCTGGGGCTGCTTGTGAAGGCACGTGGGTGAGGAGCAAGGTCCAGAGAGGTCCTGGCTTCAGGATCCAGGGCACATTCCCAAAGCTCTGTGGAGTGCAGAGCTCTGCATTTTTTCCCTTCTCTTCCATTAATTGTTTTCTGATAGTTTCTCCTTACTATTTCCTGCATTTTTCTTACAGCCCATTTTCTTTCCTCTGTTTGCCCTTTTCCCATAATTTCCTTCATTCTCTGTAGTATTTTGTTTTGCACGAGAACTGTTGGTAAAACAGAACTTTGGTAGAACTACACAGTATTTTTGTTTTGAACTTTTTCATCTTCAACAATTAGAAAAGCTGTAGGGCTTTTTAATTACTCTGACAATGAAGAACAAAGTTTCTTTTGGTATTTCTTTGTCATGCTTCCTTGAACAACTTTAAAATTGTAATTAATATTGTAACTTACTGTGGGCTTTTTTTGCATTATGCTGATAACGTGGGTTTGAAGTTGCATAGGTATATCCCCAAAGGCTGTGCACAAATGAATTCACTGCTATTGATGAGCATTCAAACTGACAAAAACAGTGACACTGAGAGTTACATGTTGAAAAAGGACATAACACAAATAATTTAAATATTTTTCTCATGTTTGAGTATATTTGTGGTGCCTGATTGAGCTGGTTAGCAAAATAAAGACAGATGGCAATGAATTCATTCCAACATGTTTTCAGCTATTCTGACTTCTCACAGCCCTTGTGCAAATGATTTTCTTGTTTAAATTTCCCTTACTGCTGTTGTCCACACCCTGTCTGGGAAATTCAGAGGTAGCGTGCTTAGAATATGTATGGAGAATTGATTTTTATATGCAAAATAAACCCAAAAATAACAGAAAGAGGAGCTGCCGGTGATTAACCTATATATTCAGGGTGCAGTGAGTAAGAACTGAACTTCTCCTTTAAAGATCATGTCAAAACTTAACATGGTTAGAACAGAGTTTATCATAATTGAATTTTAGTCAGGTGCCCTTCAGATTTTAAAGATGGCACAGTGATTTCCACTGATGTCTTTGTTAGGAAGAGTGAGAACTTTGCTATTAATATAAGCCATGAGCAGCAAGAGCCAGCACCTGCCCTGGCCTGCCTGTGCATCCCTCAGCACCTCACCTGTTTCTCTGGACACTGCCAGGGTGATGGGACCATCACTTCTGTGTGTGGGAATGGTCAGCAAATATGCTCTGTTGAAAATTTTTAACAGTTTATAGGTCACAGCAGAAAAAGAAAATGGGGATGACAGGCCTGCAAGGGCTGTAACCACCTGTAATTGTTGCTTTTCCCAACTCCAGTGTTCTTGAGGATTCCGCCATAAATAAATATGAACTTTAATGTTTTTCTCCTAATGCAATAATTATATTATCCATTAAGCTCATCTGTGGCTTTAAAGGAACACTTGCTATTTCAAGGATTACATTAACCAGTCAGTGTCTCATCTCATTCTTTGTATTTCAAAAGTGCCTGTTATTTTGTTACTTCCATATGAAGATACTAAAGTCCATGTATATTGCTGGTAATGAAAAAGTGTGCAGAAAGCACAATAGTAAAGTAATATTCACTGTAGTATAAATTGTTGGGGGTTTTTTTGGGACATCTGCACAGAATTTTTGTAACTGTTCAATTGGTTTGATTCTTCTATGGAATTTGTAGATCTGAGGCAACATATGCCTTGAATATAGGAGACTAAACTTGTTTTCCCTTGCTGTTGGGCATCCTCACAGTGCCTGTGGTGTGGATATTTTCTGCTGTTGTCCCTTCCAGGTCACCTCTCCATTTGCCCCCACTGCCTGTGGTGGGTGTGTGCGTGGGCAGAGCGAGGAGGGGACAGGTCTAGCTTAGCACTGCTCACCTTCCCCTGCCTCCTGTGCTCCTGGAGGATGCTGACAGCCTGCTGCTGACAGGAACTGCCAGCCGCTGGAAGGGAAGGTAGAAACAGGGTAGAAACTGTAGGAGTACTGTCTTAGTAGGGCTGCCTGAGATCAGGGATAGAGCCTGTGCCCATCATAAAGCTTGGGAGTTGTGAATGAGGGGGTGTTAAAGGAGAAGGATTAGTCTTCCTGCGGGAGCACTGGCTGTCTGTGCTAACAGCCTCCTGCAGCTCAGTGTGACTGGAATCCTGGCAGCAAATGCTTGTTTTGCCACTCTCCATCCATTTAACACTTGTTCCACCCCTGGCAGAGCTCTGGGTGTGCCTGGGGTTTCTGCAGCAGCTGCCCCATAACCAGGTCTGGCCTGGGCTGCCACTGTCACAGTCTGTCCTGAGCCAGAGCAGTGCTTACATTACCCTTAAGTGAAGGTGGCTGTGGGATTGTGGTCAGAAGGCTCCAACTGAGGCGGCTGCAAAATCTAACATTTTCTGCCTCTGAATTGACACCATGTCCATTAATGGAAATGTTTTCTCCCTAGATGTAATAGACCAAACAAAAAGAAAAGCATAAATAGTGAGGTTAAAAACTGCGTGCTAAAAATGTAGTGCTGTTCTGTGCTGGAGGTGGTGAGAGGACCAGAAGTACTTTCATAGGAGGAAAGAGGTGGAAACTTACGGGGAGGAAAAAAAGTAAGGGCTTGTGCATACGCATCATTCTGTGGAGAGGGTAGGAGGGAATACATTGACATCTCTAGAGGCAAAGTAGGATTACAAGCAGTCAAGAGAAGCAGCATGCTCAGGCTCCATCAGGTATTTTGGGAGAGAGGAACAAAGTACCAGCAGCTCAGGGTGAGGCCAGCCCATCCAGCAGACCTGTCCGCATGGCTGTAAAGCCCCTTGACACCTCCCTGGGGACAGGGAGTGCCAGAAGTGTCAGCCCCACTTCTGTTTCCTTTAGCTAATCTGGAGATCAGCCTGGTTCTCAAAATGAAACCTTTGGGGAGGCCAGGAGGTAAAAGCCAGCAGTAAACCCAGGAATCTAAGGGAATGTCAGCCCTTGGAGAGGTGGTGAGTTTGGCATCTCCACACATTTTAGACGGAAGAGCTGTGTTTGTAGGAATATGAGCATCTTCTCAGGGACAGTTGCTGCCCTTGAGGGCTCTGTTGCAGGACTGGTTTGTTGGCTGTGCACAGGGACTGTCCTGAGCTCGGATTGTTCAGCTGTGTGCCTGCAAGCTGCTCCTGACCGGGTTATCCCTCCTCACCATTCCTAACATTCCTCACCAGTTCAGTGTGTGCTGGGAAAAGGCACTCATGGAAGAACCAGTGTGACGATGGCAGGCTGGTAATGTGCTCCCTGTTTCTCCAGAATGCTGCGGTGGCTCAGGAGTGCTAACACGTTTAACTCTGACAAACCTAAGGCCTGGCTTTTACCACAAGTCTAGTTTACGGGAGAATTATTTCATTTTTATTGTGTTTGCCACCAAAATAGCATGCAATTGAGGGGAACGTGCGGTATTTTTGTATTCTTTGTATGTCTCATGCTTTGGCATTTACTGTAGTGCTGTAGCACGTTCAGCACGTGGTAAAGTCTCATTCAGTCCCATCCTCTTTTGCATTTCCTACAGTGAAACGTGTCTCTTTTCTTTCTCTCTCTTCTCTCCTTTCCTGTGTTCCTATATTGCTTTCCATTCCAGATACCTGTTCTTAGGAAACTTTCAGAAAAGGCTTTCACAGAGTCATGTGTTCTGCTTTTGGGTTTGAATTTATTCAGCTCATCACAGCCTGACTTGCTTACAGGAAGAAATTGTGTTGCCAGGCCCTAGTGCTGACAGCATGAGAGAACATTTTCACAGGATAGAGATAGGAGTATGTCTATGGCAAATAAAAACCTACATTAGACTTGTTCATGTCTTGAACAGAGTAGCAGAGTCACATTTCACCACATGAAGATAACCAAACCACTGTGCTCGTACCGTAACACAAACCCAGGAGATTAAGCAGCTCCCATTGCATTCTGCCACTATGATGCTGCAGGTACCTGAGAGTTACCCACTTAAAGCTCAAGTGGGGCTGCCAAAATGTGCCATACGCATGTTTTTTCTCTTACTGCAGGTGGTTCTGACTCCTGTGAGTCTTTGCAAATTGTCATTTTTGTAAATGAAGCCTTTCGACTTTCAAGTCATTAAGGCGTGACCTCTGAAATGTCACTGCTAATTTATTCTCTCTCCATCACCGGTCATGGAAAGACTTTGCCGTGTGTTCTTTTAACTCACTTATTTGTTAAGTTCACAGATCATGATATTTTTAGCTTCTGCTGAATACCCTCTGCTTTTAGGGCAGTCTAGTGAAGCTCCTGTGCTTTATGTTTCCCTGGTTTATGTGGCTTTGTTGTGATATTGTCAGTTAGTCCAAGGAATGTTCTCTTCTTACTATTTCATCTGGGGAGAAACTGGTGGCAGATGTGACTTGCTCAAAGATGGGATAGTTTGATGCAGACTGGTCCTGCTTGCATGAGCTACCTGGAGCCTGTACTGAGAGGTGTCTGCTCCAGTATGGATTGTTGCAGAGTTAGTCTGACTTTGTAATGAGCTCTCACCCACAGGCAGATAATGGAATTGTAGAATCATGGCATGGTTAAGGTTGAAAAAGCCCTCTAAGGTGATCGGGTCCAGCCATAAACCTTGCACCGCCATGTTTCCCACTAAACCATGTGCCAAAGTGCCACATCCACATGTTTTTTGAACCCTTCCAAGACTGTGACTACACCACTGTGCTGGGCAGCCTGTTTGCAGTGCCTGATCACCCTTTCAGTGAAGAAATTTTCCTTAACATCTAAACTTTCTCTGAAGCAACTCTCTCAGCTCTGTTGCCCTTCTCTGGACATTCTCCAGCCCCTCAATATCTTTCTTGTCATGAGGTGCCCAGAACTGAACACAGGACTCAGGGTGTGGCCTCACCAGTGCCCAGTACAGAAGGTCAGTCACTGTTCTTGTCATGCTGGCCACAGTATAGCTGGTACAAGCCAGGATGCCATTGGCCTTCCCATCCATGCTCATGTGTTCAGGGTATCACTTATTTAAAAAGATCTTAGCTGTGTTGCATTATTTCCCTCACAAAGGTTATGGGTTTAGGTAAGTAGACTGAGAGTTTAGTTGGAATGTGTGAAAGATTTCAGAGAAGCATGACCTTGCTATGCAGGAGGATTTCTCAGTGAAAATGCTTTCACATTGAACAGCAAAGAAAGACAAGAAGTTTGTCTGAGGGCCAAATGCATGATTCATACCATTAGGGTGAAGTTTGGCACTTCATATCATCATCTCATGTCTGAGAATGAGCTTATGCTTCTCCTTTAGAGACACGATTTACTTTTTTTTTTGCCCCTTTGACCTGCTCACCAAAGATTCCTGATGCTGCTGGTGATAGATATGTTCAGAGGAGAAGCTGTCACGTCACCCTTGGGTGGCTGTGGCCTTTGAGGATGGGAAGAACTAGAGCCAAAATTGGTGCCTGAGAAGGTTTGCTTTTGGCTTAATTTTTTCTTCTCCCAATCGTTCTGGTTTTGATTGATTGAGGGTGTGGGCTGGGGCAGGAAGGGAATTGGATGTCTGATTATGAGCATGGTTTCAGACATAAAAAAGTAAAAGCTGGAGGATACAAATGGAAAGGGTGCAGAGGTATGTCCTCCTGAGCTGTTTGTATAGGCGAGAGCCTGTAAGGGCTGTGCTCCAGACTTGGGGTCTTCAGTCACTTCTTGGTACTTCAGGGAAGCAAAGTGAATAATCTTTTTAATACCCATTTATTGGAGCTGATTGAAGCTGTAGAAATTGCCATCACAGGGATGTTTTCAATGAAATTTCACATTTTAATAGGTGTATGCTTTTGAGAAATCTTGTTTTTCTTCATACTGATGCAATTCTGAACTGGAATAGACAAAAGAGTATTTTTGTAGAAATGCTTACAAAAATACTGATCTGTGTCTGGACCAGATCTATGTAACAGTTGCTAGGAGCCAAAAATGAGTGCGACACTTCAGAATCTGACTTGATGTGTGGGAACTAATTTTTATTTAGAAAAAAATAAGATCACATGGATGCATAGATATTTTCTTTTTTTCCCCTCCTAGTTCTCCTTGCCAACTCAGGCTGAAATTAGAACGGTGTAAGTCACCAAATTGCTACAAGAAAGCCTGTTTTTTAATAGCTCTAACTTAGCAACCTAGAATTAAAGTTCATGTGTGTCAGATGGTATCTAAATTATTGAGGATACTTCTTTTTTTTTTTCCTTCAGCAAAACTAAACTTCTAATTTTGAGGGCAGCCAGTTGCCCCCACTTGTGCATGTGTTATTTTTGCTGGCTGATGCTTGCCTGGGGTAGCAGAGCTTTCAGTGAGTTTGCTTTCCTGCTCTTCCCCTGTAGGTAACCAGTTAACCCTTTGCCCCAAAGTGTGTTCATCAACTGCTCTAAATTCTAACACTAATGTTAGAGTAAATATAGTAATGTTATAGTAAACTATTTATTGCTGTTAAAGTAAACTATTGCTTATCACTGGGTGTTGTATTGAATGCACTTTCCTTGTCGTGTCAGAACATGCCTTTTTCTTTTTTTATGAATTGTTTAATTAACCACGACAATTGTTTTTCTGAGTTGTGAGAGACATTACGTTTCAAATTCTTTTGGAGAAGAGGTGTTGCTTGCTTGGAGAATCATGTTGTTATGGGGATTTGTAATGAGAGTCACTGCGCAGGGGAGGCCCTGCTTTCCTCTTGGTTAAGTGGTTTTGGTTTTTTCCTTTCCTTCCTGCCATAATGTTCCAGGCCTGTCAGGGGGTGTGTACAACACTGAGGGATAGTGTGCTAGCAAGGTTATTTGGTGTGCTGTCTCAGTGGAGGTAGGGGATGGAGGTCCACGTGACAGCAAAGATCCAAGGATTATTGGTGTGTTAGACGGCACAGATACACCTGGGAACGGTCACATCGGAATTAGGTCTTCTCTCCCCCGCAAAGGTGGCAGACTCAATAACCCAACTGAAGTGTATCTGCACCAATGGGCAACAAACAGGAGGGTGTGAAAGCCTTTGTGCAGCAGGAAAACCATGGAACTCAGGGGAAAAAAAGAGTTTATGACTTTTGCAGGAAGAGGTAGGCAGCTCAGGAGACTACAAGGATGTTATTCAGGGAAAAGATTAGAAGGGCCAAAGACCAAATAGAACCTACTCTGGATACTGCTATAAAAGACATTAAATTGTTTCTATAATTAGATCAGGAACAAAAGGAGGGCTAAGGAGAATCTCCATCCTTTACAGGATGCAGAGGGAAACAGTGACAAAGGGTAAGGAAAAGGCAGAGGTACCTGATGCCTTCTTTGCCTCAGTCTTTAATAGTAAACCCACTTGTTCTCCGGGCCTCTTGAGTGGGAAGACAGAGATGGGGAGCAGAACAAAGCCCCCATAATCCAAGGGGAAAGTCTCTGGGGCAGGATGGGATCCACCCAAGGGTACTGAGGGAGCTGATAGAAGAGTTCACTAAGCCGCTGTCCATCACTTACCAGCAGTGCTGGCTGACTGGGAAGGTCCCTTTGGAAGTTAGCAATTATGATGCCCATCTACAGGAAGAGCCAGAAGGAGGATCTGGGGAGCTACAGGCCTTTTATAAGAAGGATTTTCTATGAGATGATAAATATTTTCTGTGATCTCACTTTTGTTTTTCCTTCAACAATATTTCCTAGCCTCTGATCTTTGTTGTTTAGCTCCACTGCTCTCTGCCTCAAGGGTTTGTATTAGTGGGTTTCTCACATCTGTGCAGTGAAAATCAGAGTACTGGAGGCAATTCCCAGGCCCACAGCAGTGTAGCTGGGATCCCAGAGAGGAAATGTTGGCCCATCAGGATCACACTGAGATTGTTTATCCCAGTCCACTGCAGGAGTGAGTGCTGGGGCTGCATGTGCTGAAATAGTCCCCAATTACAACTTTTTGGCCATGGATCCCCTCTAGCTGCCAGTGTTGTAAGTTCACATCCCATCAGAATTCATTCATTCTTCTGTACCAAACAAAGGCCCAAAGCCTCTTGTTACAGTACCAACCTTAGTTGGTTCAGACTCTACAGGAGCTCCAGAATCTGTATCACTGAAAAGGTATTTTTCAAAGTAAAAATTGTTAGAAATAGAAACATCTTCCTTCTAAAATACATATGGGGTTGAGGGTTTAGAGCTTACATTTTTAAATCAAAGATGAAAATTCAGTTTTCAAAGTTTTGAGATCGACTCAGTGACCCTTGTGCACAAGTAAATTATTTTGTGTATAAGATGATAAACCTTGCTGGGGCACCCCTGGTAATTGATGAAGTGATTCAGCACTGCTTCAGCATTTATTTTCATAAGACTTTTTCTCTATAAGAGCTGAGTTATGCCCACAGAGGATATGGAAAAACTCCGTTTTGAGCATTTTATTTGATTCCATCACTGAACCCACTAAGAGCAAGAGAAAGTACCCAGATAAGGTTACAGGAGTGTGCTGCATATGTGGTAATAGTCCTTGGTCCCACAAGTCTTTGGGTTTTGTCATGTTGCATCATCTGATGGTGTCTCCTGGTATGACGCCTGAACAAAATAAAATAATTTGTTCCTGTGCATTTCAGGCAGCCTGAAATGTTGTGGGTTTGGATTGAAATCCTTTATTATGCTTTCAGTTCCACAGGGACTTACACTGGTGAGACATGTATAAGCTCACAGCTTTTGTAACTCTAATCTTGTTAGTTAAAAGGTGGCATGCTGATAGTTTCATTTCACAGTTGAATTTTTTTAATTATCTCTGAAGATGGATTTTAGCTTCTCAATTCTGGCTATGAGGTAGCATAACCTACAACACAGTATGCAGAAAGAAACCTCAGATTGAATGTGCTTCAGGTCATTTTTTAGCTCTGAATCTATATTTATCTGCACAAGAAAGTTCTAACTTGACCTAAGGAAAAAAGAACAAATCAATAAATCCAATGAGGGCTTGCAATGTAGCACTGATATAAAATATGATTGATTTAGTCTGTAATCGCCAAAAACTATTATATACTGCTGCCACCGGGGGAATGTAAGAGCTGGATGGTTAAGCACAGCTTGCTTTAAATGTTTTGTGTTTTGGCTCCACTATAGATAAAGGATGATACTGAAATCGATAGTGAATTGAAATATCCAAGCAGTAACTTTTATGGATTTTTTAATAACCATACATCAATATATGTGTATATATATATATAAAATAGGTGAGATATACTTTACCACCCATACATGAACACGTATAATGTGTATGCAATTATATCTCCAGTGTTCCTTTATATGTATCACTGTAGAATTCCTCAAGGGCAGACCTGATCTGGATATTCAGGACTCCATTCACTTTGAAGTACTCTTACTTTGGCCAAATGCTTCTATTCACAGGTTAGCCCTTTGCAAGGCTAAAAGACTTTTAATTTGCCCAATTAATTTTTGACCCCTGAGAACTAGATCATCTTGCAACACTGGGACTTTACTGCTCTCATTCGTGCTTTCCTTAGATGGAGAGAAAATAATGTCCCTTTTCAATCCTGCCTCCTTGGCCAGGTCATGGAAAGCTCCACAAGGTGAGCCCCTTCTGATGGGCTGTGCATTTGCAGCTGGATGAGGGAGAGTCACCTGCTTTTGCAGGTCTAGAGAAAAGGGTGTGGTAAAAGGTACCTGTAAGAAGATATTAAACATCTTTATGAAAACTTTGAGCAAAGAGGAACCTTCATGCAGAGACTTTTCTTAAGGAGGCAGATGCAATGAAGAAAGA
>JAWWMO010000155.1:15131717-15286216 GCA_035047845.1 Dendrocincla fuliginosa | reverse complement strand
TCTTTATGAAAACTTTGAGCAAAGAGGAACCTTCATGCAGAGACTTTTCTTAAGGAGGCAGATGCAATGAAGAAAGACTTTTCTGCCCTGGTTTTCTGAAGCTCTGGTTATGTCTGAATGAGACACCAGGAGCAGATAAGCTGAGAAGGTGGGAAATGCCAGGGAAACTCCAGACAAGGGTGCTCTCTTGTATTTTCACTTTAGTTCTTGAATGACTGTCCTGCCCAGCACTATGAAATATAATGAATATGAGGAAACTGAATAACAGAGAAGAAAGTTGTAAGATGTTGCTGGCTGTTGGTCCCCAGGAACTGAAGCAAAAGCTGATCAGTAGGGGACAATTACAGATCCTTGTCCCAGAGTCTGGAAAGTGTCATGCAAAAGGGTGTTTCAGTAAAATGGAATTAAATGCTCCAGATCATTGAAAAATATTTGTTTCTGGGCACAATAAATATGGTATTTAAGTGTTCTGGCTGGGACTGATCTATCTCCAGCCTTATTAGGTTGTCAGAAATCGTAGAAGGGAGTATACTTTTGGATGGAAAGCAGTGTAGGAATTTACCACCATGTCTGTATGCTTTGAACCGAGTTTTCAAATCAGTCAGTAAATGGCATTTCCATGTCATATGTTAATTTTGAAGAGCACAGATTTTCCAGAGTATGCTCTGTGTTCTGTTTAATGTTTAATGCCTGTGCACTGACTGTATACAATGTTTAAGGTTAAGTACAGAGTGCACGTTGTGGAGCAAATGAGGCGTTGAGAGCTTGTGAGAAGCTTCAGGAAAATGTATTCCATATGCTTTGCTGGCTGACCCTGAAATGCAGAATATCCAATCATGTGGCTTTTACATAAACTTTGTCATGGTCTGAACCTCAGGACTGAAATCCTGGCAGCTCTGTAAGCTGCTTCCACCCATGTACCAGCACTGGGCAGGCACTTGGTACCTAATGAGCCAAGGGCTCTGCATGGGTGTTCCTGTGCAGCTTTACCCCTCCTGCCTCTCTGCGCTTCAGTGACCTTCAGAAAGGGTCCATTTAGTTAAAGCCCCAACCAAGGGATTCAAACTCTTAGCTAAAACTGAATGAAGACATGGTGGTGGTGTTTTTCTTTCAAGATATAAGGAAGGCAGTCTTATTCTAGGTGCTGAAAAAATATTGCAGTTAGGTGAGATAGATGGAAGGGGGAGAGCCATATGTTGCACTTTGAAGCTTTCAAGCTTAGTGGGTAGAATAAGATGTCAAACTGCTGCACATCTGGATGGAAGTTCAGTTCCTCCTCTGAAAAAGCTTCAGATATAGTCATTACAAAGGGACTTAGTTAACAAAGGAATGAATCAAGGCACTGTGTTCCTACACACTGCTGTTGGGAGGCTTTGAAAGACTTCACAAGGCCTGTATCTCCTCAGTCAAGTGGCTGATCTCTGCAACCATGATATTTGAAATCCATCACACCCAAGATATTCATCTGTGTGACAAATATTTATTTTTTTATCCTAATGTTTGACAAAATATTTATTTTTTTATTCTAACAACGTGGGAATTACAGCAACTTCTTCACATAAGAACTGAGAACAGTTAAATAATTTCTGAGCTTGTATTTACCTCCCTGGGTGATTGGTCCCCAGAGCCTCCCTTCAGGGCTGACCCTAATGTCTGAGTAGGATAAAAGAAATATATATATATATGTGTATATATGCATATGTATATATAATATGAAAGAGCTGTGCCACAAGGTGGTATGTGTCATTCCAGAAAAACTGGCTGAGGGTGTGATCTCTGGAAAGGGCTGACACGCACAGCTTATTGCAGAATCATCTAATTCTGAATTTTATGATATTTTTGAAGACAGAGATCAAACAGGTTAGGTTGGATGTGTGTGTAAGAGAACATTGTTGAACACACAATGCAAACGGGGCTATATTTCCAAACTCTTGGTGGGGACTCTTTTTTTTTTTTTGGTGGTGTTTTTGTCAGGTTCTGGGACACTGCTGGATTTCAGGAATATCTTCACAGAACAGCAGTGTGACTTTACAGAGATAAATGTTACTTTTAGACTTCCTTGGAAGAAAAGCTGAATAAAAAAAATCTGTAGTGAAAAAACAACTTGTTCTCTTTGCTGTTCTGTCTGCTCTTTGTCATGTCTCTTCTTTTTTCCCCCCTCCCCTCAGCGTCCCACTTACGCAATGTGCTGCAGGGTAAGTGCTTGAGCAGCAAATGAACTGGGTAGGCAGAAGCTTGATTTTTCTGAATAGTTATCGCCTTACACCCCACTGGCACTTGACAGCTTGGACTCTCCAAACTCATGAAAACCATGGCAGCTGCATTTTCCTATCTATTTTTACTGAAATGCTATTTTGCTTCTGTAACTTACTGTCGGTGTCATGTGTGCTTAGGCAAAGGGGCTGAGAACTGTGCCTTCTCTGGTTTACATACTGCCACGCTTGGTGCAGTGAGTCAGTAAATAACATTTTCATCTATTAGCTGAACAAGCTTTTGAGGAATTGTGACTCTCCTCTGATTAGTGGGGAAATAATGGGTTGCATAAGTAGTGCTGAGGAAAGAGTAATGATTTTAAGATGGCCAGTGGTAAGGAGAAACAAAGTAAACATCAGCACTATGTAGTGGCTATCATTTGGGATTATGTGAGTGAAAGAAAAGCTTAATAGAACTGAAATCCAAAATGTTTTGCAGAAAACACAGCAAAGTGACTTTGGTGGTTGTTCTTGTACAAGATGAAAGGTGAAATATACACTCTGCTCTTCCTGATACCTCATGTGCTGGCAGAGTTGGTTACCTATTGCCTTGATGTGTTTCCCAAATGGCGTGGCTTGTCACCAAGACTGCTGTGGGATTTTTTGCTTAGTTTCTTCTCCAGTTTTGAGAAGAGAACATAAAAATTCTTTCACATTTAGTCTGCACAAATCTAGTGGTGTCTGGACTAGTTTGTGGGGGATCTGAACTTGCAGTTTGGTAACATTTTGATGCAGTTTCATTATCTCTTAATCACCATTCTGACCAGGTGAACAATGAACATTGTCTTTTAATATACTTTCAAGCCACTGTAAATTATACAAGATTATTTTAAGATTTTTGTGTGTGTTTGCTTCTGCCTGGGTTTATCACTGAAAATAATTTATCATCTTGTCATTCTAATATTCTGAAAGACATGTTCTGTTCTGTCAGTTATCTTGGAAGGTTTCTTGGCTTTGGTTTTAATTCATATATTGTTTATACTTGAAAGATATTTTGCATCTTGGAAATGTTCCAGTTTTCTCTCAAAATACATGGTTTCTCCCAGTTTCTGGAGTGTTGTTGCAAAATGCACAGCAGGTAATAAGTACTGCACATTGAACACTATCATGTAGAGTGTGTTTCCCACTGCAGTAACTCCTAACTGGTTATATGGCAAGCCCTGGAGAATTTTGCAATTATTTCTAAGGAATTCTAAACATCAGTTGTATGTACAGAATTAATGACTTATTTTTGCTCCTGAATAGTTAAGAAACTACCCTCTTGTGATTTACAGGGCTTTGCTTTAATGACTGAAATTGAAACATATTTGACAGAGAGTTTTCAATCCTGATCTTAGACTTTCATGAGTTCTGTTTTCCTGTTTTTCTTTGTCTGAATCAGGGCAATTAAATGCAAAATCATGTCTGAATTCCCTGGGAGGGTGTCTGAACCAACTGCTAGGGGGCCTGTGAGCCTCCCTGTGACTAATGCTAGCTGTGGTCAGCTCTGGCTTAATATCCATAAGATGCTTCAGCAACTTCAGCCCCATGGAAAAGAGGATGTCCTGTTCACTCACAGGGTGATTTGAAGGGAGTTCCAATAAGTAATCATATTTTTTTTTCTTTTCTTTTTTTTTTTTCTGATGCCGATATGCCCTTTGGTGATCTAAAAGAGTGAACAAACAGTGCTGTATCAAAAGTGACAGATTACAGTAAATTAGATGAGTCTCTAAATGCCAAGGAAAAAAAATTCAAAGGTATCTAGAGAAATTCCAAATGCAGCCAAAAAACTACTTTGAGATTCAATCTGTGAAAGGACAAGCTAATGAATTTAGGGCTTCTAATCCAAGATAAATAAATCAGAACTGAGAGGGGGAAGCTTAGTAAAGCTCTGGGAGATGTAGGGGTAATAAAGGACTGACAAATAGGCATGACTGTGTGACATGATGAAGCAGCAGAAATGACAACCATAATAATGTGTAGTGCTGAGTCCTGGAAGAAAGAAGCAGAAACTGCTGCTGTCTGTGATAGCAAGAGTGGATCTGGAATAGCAGTTTCATTTTGAGGAGCAATGTTAGGAAAGCCTTAGGGGAGATACGGGAGTTGGGAGGAGTGGTGATCACTCAGAGACAGAGCCATTTCTGGCATTAGCAGATGTGAGTGTATGTGCAGACAGTGGCAGAGACAAGGGAAGTGCCTTAAACAAGGAGGAAAGGTCAGGGTGGAGGAGCTAAAAATCATATGGGGAAAAAAAAGCAACACAAATGAAGTTGCTGACCAGAAGGCATTCCAACTTTTGGAAATCCTTTCAGAAGGTGTAAGGGCAGGACTTCTGTTCCCTGACTCAATACTCAGCTCTGGAAAGCTGCATGGTAGGATACTCCATTTTAATTGCAATTGTGGAGAGGTATTGACTGGGTGCTCTCATGGGTCCCTTCGGCCCCAGCCAGCGTATCATGGAAAAAGAGGCAAGGAAGGAACAAGGGTGAGGACTGTGTCAGTGTGGTAGAATTTGCTGTTACCATAGATACCTGTGACTGTACATAAGCATTAAACTGGTATGGCTTAGCGCTGTGTGAAAAGCTGCTGTGGCTTGGTTTCCTCTTCGTGCAAACAGCTTGGAATATTTGGAAATTTTTAAGATCACTTCTCATCCGCAAATACCTTTACAACCATCTCATGAAATTAAGGATTGCAATTGAAAGCAAAATCCCAGAAGAGGCAGAGGACATTTGTGCAATACAATTAGAGAGCAGATTTGCCAGACACGTGCAAGTAAAATATTACTAAAGTAGGCAGCCCTGTATTCTTGAAATTACTCATGTTTTACCTCCTCGTGACAGACAAATCCCTTCTTTCTCTGAGCCATTGCTATCTTGTTGATATGGACTTTTTTTTCCTAAATTGCTTTGCAATTAGCTAATGAAGAATGGTAGACAAGAGATGATGAGTTCTGTCAGGAAATGTGTGTTTAGCTTTCTTATTTCTCTTCAGGGCAGCCTGAGGGCATGGGTTTTACTGGAGCATGGTGATCAGGAGAAAGGTGTCTGATTTAGACACCAAAACCTATTTTTAAATTCTAAACCTGCACATTTCTGTATTGCTTGTAATCATGGTAGCTTGTCCTCTTGTTCAAGTATGCTTTTGAGGAAAAACTGGCTCTTTCCTTTTCATAGCCATAGCAACGAGTCACTGCTATGAGTTTTCAGCCTTGGCTGTAATCTGCTTTGGTCCAGAAGAGGGACCTGAGCTTGCACTGGAAATCACCTTCCCGTCACTCAGAGCATTTGGTGGCACCTCTAGTAATACATCTCTCTGCTCTCCTTAGGTCACTGCTTTTTATTTCTTTTATGTCCCCAGAGACAGCTGCTCATAAATGGTAACCATGTGTTATTAGTCTTTTGAAGGTATATAGTTTGAAAAAACTCCTGTAATTTTAGAACATCATAGAATATCCCGAGTTGGAAGGGATCCACAAGAATCATCAAAGTCCAACTCCTGGCCCTGCACAGAACAGCCCAAACAAACCCACTTATGTGCCCGAGAGCATTGTCCAAATATTCCTTGAGCTCTGTCAGCCTTGGGACAGTGACCACTGCCCTGGAGAGCCTGTTCAGTGCCCAACCACCCCCTGGGAGAAGAACCTTTCCCTAATATTGAACCTGAACCTCCCCTGACACAGCTTCATGCCATTCCCTTGGGTCCTCTTTTGGCAGCAGGACGTGGGTGCTTCTGAGCACACCTGGAGATCCAGTCTGAACTGGCTAAGCATGGGGCAGGTACCGAATTTCTCCTGCCATTTATTTCACTCACCTGATTCCTGGAGAAGTTTTGATACAGTAAATTAATTCTGTTCCAAAGAAAAGAAATGTTTCTTTAATATTGGATTTATAAGGGGACAGGACTTTGCTTCTCAGAGCATCACTTTTATACTCCTGCTCTTCACAGGTTACAAGCACTGCACATTCCCTGAATTTTTCATAATTTTGTGTATACTTCTCAGTCCCAAGGTTCCTTACCAGGGTCTTCCCTTCAGAAGTTCAGACATATGCTGGCCTTCTGTTTCGGGTGAACTCCTGGTGTCAGATGGAGTTCAGACCCTCACTTTTCCCTTTGGAAAGGCAAGCCTGGATAATTTTCTTCTAAACAACTCCGTGAAGTTTTTATGAGCAGTTAATGAGTACTGGTGTCTCTAGCTCAGAGCATGTGGAGGAGAAAGGAATCTGTGGCCTTGTGGTTCCAAGCTCAGGAATCTATTGGAGTAAGAAGTATAATTTCTGGTTTTATATAATAAATGTTGAAATGGTCACTCATACTGGTTATTTAGAAGTTTTGCTACACATGGTAATTTTAGACTCCTCAAAAGTTTTTGTTAATATTTCTAATGTCTTGTAAAAGTAAGTCTTAAGGAAACGTGGTTGTTTATTATGTCACTCTAATACCTACAGTAAAGACCACTAAAGAACAAAACAAAGACAATCAGTAATTAAACTGCAAAGTACAGTCTACTTAAAATTACCACCATTTTAACAAGCTGAAGGGAAACTCATTTAAAGGAAATGCCATCTTCATGGATGTACTTGATTAGATTCCAGGTCATATGAAATGTGGAGAGTTGCTTTCTCCTCCTTCTCTTGATTTGGTATTAGCCCTCCTTTAGCAAAGGGATGTGTGTGGCTCTATTCTCCATGACGTGTTTGACACTTTTGTAATTAATTTTCCAGGTTTATGTCAGTTCTTCAAACATTTCATTTTTGCATCTCATCATCAGTTTCTCTTTTCTGCTTCTCAATCCCACTGGGAAAGAGCTGACACAGCAAGAAAATTGCAGAAATAAAGGTGAAAAAGGCAAATTGAAACCCGAGTCAGTGAAACAACAAATCTGTCACCTTCATTGCTGGGAGATACATGAGGACCACAGTTCCTCAGCCACCATAAATTCAGGAGCCCCACTGGGCTGCACTGCTTTTCCTTGCGCGCTGCTGCGACCCAGGGACAATAATTATCCTTTGCTTATTTGCTCAGTTTGGTAGGTAAAGCTTCTTTTAGGCTCCCTGAGGCAGTTTCCTTCATAGCTGTGAATCAGCCTTGATTTAGAGATGCTGGAAGGCGTCCTCTCCCTCCCCATTGCCTATGGATAAGGCTGAGGGTGAGGAGCCGCCTCTGTGCCGTGCACGACTGAGTTTACTGTGTGTGGTGTCTGGGTGATGACTCAATGGTGCAATGAAGGAAGAGCATTTCCATTCAGTTGCCTTCCAAAATTATAAATCACATGCTTCAGCTGAAGGAAAAATATGTCCAAAGAGATGCAGGACTGGTGTCACAACACGCTTCTTGCTGGGCTTCCTATATTTTATGTCATGATTTTCAAGAAGAACCTGCAGTCCCTTTTGTAACAGAGAGAAGTGTGGACAAGAATGAGATGAGATTTAAGAACCATGTAGCCTGCAGAGCAGCTACCTTTCATTTACTTGCTGCTCTACCAGCCTCAGAACTGTCAGCTAGGTTTAAGAGCTTATAATTTAGTTCTGCTGGAAGGCAAGTAATTATATTTCTCGACATGCCACCTCTTACTTTGCCTTGTTCTAAAAGACAGGGTTGGCAGATTAAGGGCCTTTTCTTTAATTTATGTTCATCAACAAGTCTCTCATCAGTTTCTCTATCATTTTCTCTGTTGCACTCATAACTCTGAACATGCATTACACCCTTTGGTGAGCAATGAGGGAGCCTGAACTGCTACAGCAAGAGCAGTGCTGGGTCCCTGAGAAGCTCCAGACCTGAATGGCACAAATTTGGCCTCTTCTAAACCCAGCCTATGTGCCCGGAGGGGAGCTGGCTAAAAACTGAGTGGACTTGGAGGGCAGTCCCATTTCCACTGAAATGTCAGGGTTTTTTCTGAAGGTGGCAAAATGCACCATGTTTTATGTAGAGGTTGAAGAGGGATAAAATGATTAGAAAGAGAAGTTAAGCTAGTGCTGAGTAAGGACAGGTAGCCCTGAACAGCAATATGTTCAGCTTGCTCATTTTTCTAGTCCTTGCTGGCTGCTTTCTTCCTTTGCCTTGTCCTTTGCTTCTGGCTTGTCTCTGGCATGTTTGCAGGGGTGATTTTGCTGTACATGTATGGGTGTTGGAATCTCTGCATATTTTTTAACTGCCAAAAATAACCTTAGAAATGCTCAAATGCGTTATGCAGTTCCAGAATGTGGAATTCCTGGTGTGAAAGCCAGGTGACCATGCCTAATTTTCTTGTTTAAAAAGTAATTATCTTTCCATAAATATTCCTCCCCCTCCAAAAAAAAACCCACAAGGCAACACCAACCAACCAAAAAAAAGAACAAACCCAAAAACCACAAAACCCCCACAAAACTCACTCGCTGAAATCTCAGGTAAAAAGGGATCTTCTCAAGTTTCAAACAACTACCATCCATTCATTTAGCATGTCAATTTTTTTTCCCCCTGAAGTTGCCTGGTTTTGTAGGTGAATAGTAACTTCAACTGGTTTTAAGGTGACACAGGATCATCTTTCCCCCATCCTAGGAATGCCTGCTTTTTCCTAGTGCTTCCCATTCCTTTGGATACTGTGGATAGCTGTGTGTGTAAATTTTGTGTGTAAACCAGCAATTTGAGCTTTATGTTGTCATGTGACAAGTTGTTTCTCCCAGATCTCTATGTATTTGCTGCTACGATTTCATACCATTAAAATGCCTTCTTGTGGGAAGTCAATAAAGCTGTTTGTCTCCCTCATCTACTGAAGTTGTATTTGAGAAATCTGCAGTTTGGAACACCTTTTCATTTTTGCCTAAAATTGCTTTATTTCATTCAGTTGAGTAATATATGTCTGTCTTTGGGAACAGCTCTGGCAAATGGGCATTGGGGGATTAGGGTTTGCAAATTGAAGATGGGGAGAATTTTTAATAAACAGAACTCTTTAATATATATATAAAATTTCTTTTATGATATTGTAGATGGTCTTACAAATCAGTCTCTTAAAATTTACTGAGGAGGAGAAGGAGGATGCAGTGATGTAATAGGATTCACTGCACCTTAGGGGAACATCTATAAAGATCTCTTTTGTAGTACACAAGGCTTTAAGTGTCGTGAAATGTTTGTGTACATTAAAATGGGATGTAAACACAGCAGGCCCACACAGTGGGGAATCTGCCAGTGGCAATTGTATTGACTGCCCAGCATGGAGCTCCCCTAAGCAGGGACTTTACTAACTAGAGTGAAAACCCTTTTATTTTCACGTCCATTGACATCGTGAATGGTGTGCAGATGTAAATAAACTGCCTCATGTTGTGCATTACATGCTTCATCTTTTGGAAATCTGCAGACAAATGGAAGTATTCAAAGGGTGGAAGGATGAGATACACAGAATATGTGACTGCCGAGGACAGGCTGAGGGAACTGGGTTTCTTGAGACTAAAGAGGGCTCTGTGACTGCAATATATCAAAGTTTCTTGTGAAGAGAATTTTCATGGATTATTATCTGGATGTTGCAGAAAATAATAATGGATTTTTACTTAGGAAATACTCTCAAGCTACAGGGACTGTGAAGCATTAGAGCTGGATGCTTGTGGAAATTGTGAAATCTGCTTTGCTGATTAATTCACTACAGGTTAAAGCCCAGTTAGATGATTCTAGTAAAGGCAGATAATATATGTTTTTGATCCTTCCTCAGAACAGGGAAAAGGGAAACAGCCACTTGAAGTCACTGTCAGCTCTTTTGACTTGTTTCCATCTGCATGTTAAGATGAGGAATAGATATTTACAGAGTTGCTGTAGGTTTAAATAACACTACACAGAGTATCATTTTCTTGCCCATCTGTGTGAGGGCACCCAAAGATGACACCAGTGCTGCTCCAGGAAAGCAAGTCCGTGTTAAACCTAGTAGTGAATACAGGACAAAATACAGTTCTGCAAACAAGACAGCTGTAGTCTGATCAGTGATATCCTACAAAAATACAAGTCATTTTTATCAATGAATCTTCAAAATAGGAGAAAATCAGAGGGTTTCAAGTATGAAGACTTTGGCAATTATATATCAAGCTTCTTACCTGATTCAAGAAAGAGGTAGCTTGTACAAAAACATACTGACTGATGGTATCCAGTGCTTGGGGACCAATGCACAGGGTCTCTCTGGTAATGGAAATGGGCTGATCAAATTGGGAGTGGAAGCGAGATCCCAGCTGTAGCCTAGAAGCAGACCCCAGGTGTTTTAAGACTTGATGTGTTCCCATACTCACTGAAGGAGCTAGATCCTAAAAAGTGTTGAACATTTCTCTCTGTTGAATTGCACGGAAATTGCAGAATCTCAGAAGAGATTGCTCATTTTATCCAGTCCAGACAGTGTCCTTGCTAAGCCAGGAAAAGGAAGTGTGGTGATGGTCCACCTTTGTTAGAAACTGTGCTGTTCACCACTGGAGGAATGCTTCTAAACAGATTAAAAGTTCAGAAAAAAAGAAAAGCTATGTGTTGAACTTTTTAACTGTTTTAACACTTTCAAACAGAAAAAGCTATTTAAATCACTCAGCGCTTCAAATATAATTATATTAACATAGAGGGAGGCTTTATTTCAGGACTTCTTGTTAGAAAACCAAAACAAAACCAACCCCCAAAAAAGACTTTTGTTTTACAAATGTAAAATTAGTTGTGTATTGCAGTACAAGATAAAATTTTCTGGCTGCATTTAAAGATAACCAATTCTCTGTGCATCATGTAAGATTAACACAGAATCACAGAGCGGGTGAGGCTGGAAGGGTCCGCAGTGGGTCACTGGGTCCAACCTTCCTGCTCAAGCAGGGTCATCCCAGAGCACATGGCACAGGATTGTGTCCAGACAGTCTGGAATCTCCAGTGGGGGAGACTCCACCCCCTCTCTGGGCAATCTGTTCAGGGCTCAGTCACTGCACGGGGAAGAAATTCTGCCTCATGTTCAGGTGGAACTTCCTGGGCATCAGTTCCTGCCCATTCCTCTTGTCCCATTGTTGGGCATCACTGAGCAGAGTCTGGTCCATCCTCTAACACCTCCCTTCAAATACTGACAGACATCGATGAGATCCCCTCTCAGGCATCTCTTCTTGAGGCTGAACAGCCCCAGCTCCCTTAGCCTTTCCTCCTAAGAGAGATGCCCAAGTCCCTTCATCATCTTTGTCACCCTCCACTGTACCTACTCCAGGAGCTCCACGTCTCTCTTGTCCTGAGGAGCCCAGAACTGGACTCAGCACTCCAGATGTGCCTCATCAGGGCTGAGGTCATTTGAAGCTGCTGAAAAGGCATCTGCCCCTTCATCCAAGTCACTGATGAATAAGTTAGATGATACTGGGCCCGATATTAAACCTTGGGGACACCCATAGTGACAGGCCTCCAACTATGTCATCAGTAAACCACTACTGGAAGAGTAAAGTAGCTCTAGAAAACTGCTTAAGAAAAGGGATTTATGGAAATGTAGCTCTCAAACTTAATCTCAATTACTTAAATATCTGATGTTGACACTTCTGTTTTCATAAAATAGTCATTCATTACATTAGCATTTTTTTTGGTGTTTTTGCTTTCCTGATGGACTGTAGAGAGTGAAACACAGGCTAAAATCAGAGATGGTGAGGATGTGTTTCTCCCCCATCTCTTTTATAACATGCAGGTTAATTCTTTTTCAGCAGTTAGTCACATAATATGTGCTGTCCCAGATTGGGGGCAATTTCACCAGAGCTGTGACAGGCATGAGCCTGGTCTTCCATATGTTGTCCCTGGGAAATCTTTTCAAAACCCGAAAAATAAATTAGATAATAGGCAAGGTCTCTTTTAAGAAAAGGACATGTAAGGTTTTATTTCATCTGGAATACCCCTTTCAAGCTCACTTTCTCCTGCTAGGTTTGTTTTATATTTGATTAGTTCTAGGAGATGGATTTTGACATTTAAAGTATGTGTAATAGAAGAAGAATAATGACATAGTTGGGATTACAGAAAAATATTTGCCCTTGAAAAAGGTAATGCATTGTTAAATACCGGTTGCATCATATCTGAGTATAATAAAATAAAAGTGGAAATTGGATGATTGTGTTGGGAATGAATAGTCTCGGCAGAGGAAGGCAGAAGAGGGGACCTTGGCAATTCCAGCAATGCAGCACAGCTGAAAATGGATTTTGTAACATGAGTTCACTGGGTTTCCAAACCTGATGGTCTATATCTTGTTTTAAAATGCCCAACATTAAAAAAAAAAGACAAAGAAAAAAGATACTTGTATTTTAAAACAAATAAAATTAAAAAAGCTACTTAAATATAACCAATGATATTCCAGTCAGTTCAGACCTCACATAAATCCTTGTCCTAGTTCTAGTGTTTAATGACTAGAAAACCAAACCCTAGGAGCAGGGAATTCCAAGAAGTGAAGGCTGCTGCAGCTCTCCATTACCCATAGCCCACGACAGCTCAGTTCTCAGTGCTGCTCTTAGGGGTGGCTCTCAGAATACTGTTATTGATAAAGTGATTAGCTGCAAGGGAAATGCAGGAGTCCTTTGTTAATAATCTTTCATCAAACTGGAGGAAATCTGGGCTTGATTCTTGGATCTACTCTATGTGCTTGATTTACTCTTTCTCTGCATTTTCTCTGGCCTCTGCCATTCTGGTACCTACACACTGCTGGAATTTGCCCAGCACCTCCATGCTGCTAAATTACTGCTCCTAGCAGAGACATCCCTGGGGCTCATAAAACTCCATCTGTGGAGAAGTTTGTTGTGCCTCTGGCAAGTTTAGGCTGTAGCAAATGCAGTGCATTTAAAGATTTGATTCCCTGTTTGTCATGCTCTGGGCTTCCACCCCTGTTTTTAAAGGTGTCCTTCCTTGTTGCTGAGGGTTCATCTCTGCACATCAGAGCAAGAGCCAGTTATCAGGGTATGGAACACAGCTACTGCCAGGTTGTGTGAGATGTCCTTCCCACCTCTAACCTGCAAAAATCTAAGAAACTCCATCTTCCAAATCTTAAGAAACTCCACCTTCCTTTTCCTTTGTGGCAAGATTAGGGGATTACTCATGACAGAAGGTGCTGTAGCCCAGTCGGTTCCCTTCCATATGTGGATATAGCAACCAGCTATGTCTGGATTTGGGCTCCCATACTGTGCACTTCCTGAATATGGGAACTGTTTTTCCTCAAATCCAAATGAAGGTGAGACTTGATGCAAACCTGTCAGTAATCCTTTCAAAGAGGGACTTTAGGAGCTCAGTTGCTATAGGTGGCAAGTCTTGGAGCCTTGGAGCATTCCTTGTGCTGTTGTAACTGCCTTTCCCTTGTGCTTGTGTTGTGACATCTTGTCTTGGGGAGATGCATATTTTCCTGGCTCCCTAAAACAGGTATCCCTCACTGTGGGGATCCCCATGGGCAGAGAGGCAGCTGTTTACCTTCCCACTGATTCACAGGCATGTGTGCTCTGCGCTGCTCTTTACGATTTCCATAGTGGCCTTTCAGATTTCCAAATACACTGATCTTGTGGCATGCTGTGTGCCAGCTCACTTCACTTTCAAATACAAAAGTACCTCTTCTTCTTCATCTCTCTCTCCTATAACAGTTATGGATGGTGTCATTCTGCACTTGAGAATTCCTCAACAACTTTCAGTGTTCTTTAAACTCCTGTTTGCACATGTCTGACACTGCAATGTGTTTACTATGAATAAGCAAAACAGTGTCAGCTCTAGTTTTGTAAATGTTCCAGTGCCTCTGGACTGCTTATTTTTGTGTAAGGACTCACACTGGGATGTTAATCAGAACATCCAGCCATTAATCTATTTTATAGGTTCAACATCACTGTGTTGATGTAAAAAAATGTGTCTTTAGAAGTGGTAATGAGGCATAGTTGGGACTCTACCATTACTGGTGGATGCTTCTCCATGGGTTTAAAAGAATTCCTGCAAAAAATGATGTATATTGTGAAAGTTGCTGATGGTGCTGATACTGGTTTAGATTATGGCGTGGTCAAAGTGATAAAATTGACAAACTGCAGGGAAAATGAAGAGAGCTTATTCCCTCGTTTCCCCCCAGACATACATTCCAGGTTGTTCAGCCAATTTGTGCAAATGTCAGTAATATAGCAAAAATTCTGTCCAGAGTCCATCTAGATATTTTGGGGAGGTTACTTTCTTCCCCTTATGGATTCATTTATGCTTGAAAATTTAGGGAAATTAACTGCATGCAAAATGACATAATGTATTTGCTGGATCTCTGCCTTCTCAGTGGGTCACAAAGGAGCTGTTCTGCAGGAAACTTGTTCCTAAGAAGTGACTGTTTTGATAAGGCTCTTCAGAACTAAGTGTTATCACAGAAAATATTTCCATTTTCATAATTCTCCCACTCCTGGCCCTTTCCTCAGTTAATTAGACTTTTATTAAATGTTTATCAAAACAAAACCAGTTGACTCTTTGGAAACTATTTGTCCAAACCATAAAGAGGAACTCAGAGAAGGGGAATTTGGTACAAGCAGCAAAGCTCTAGTCCCTGAAGCTTGTCCCAGTTGATTTCAGCCAGCCTATGTGTTAAACTGGGTCAGAATAAGACTGGGAGAGAGAAAGCAGACTGCAAAATGACAAAAAGGAATACACCAGCAGTGAACCAGGCTGGATGCTCCAAGAGGGAATAGCTAATTGCATATCATTAGTACCATTCAGATACTGGTGTCCACACATCTGGAAAGCTCTGTCTGCCTGTTACAGCAGCCCTGGCTGGTTCTGCCTTGTGTTGTGGTGGGATGGTTCCTTCTGTCTGAAGACCAGGTTTGCTTTCAGATCTGTTTCCCACCCATCAGGGTACCTTTGCTCAGTACTTTGCCGTCAGGAATGGGGAGAGCCCTTGCCCTGGACAGCTTTGGGTTTGTAAACAGGCTCTCTGGTTCACTTAGGTGATGGTTTAGTCTAGTTCCTTGTAGTAAAAAATATCTTTGATCTGGAGAATGAATAAAACCATACCAGAGGGACTGTGTGAGAGAGACTGGAACTAAGAGAAAGGACTTAGAAGCAGACATCTAATTATGTTTTTGGGTTTTGAATGAAATGCCGTAAAGTGTGAAAGAGGAAACTGTTTCCCTCTTAGTTTTTCAAAAATAAAGGAATAAAATGTCTCCTGTGTACAGTGAGCATGCTCATATGGGAGTGCTGGAGGCATTGCTGGAGTCTTGCCTGAGTAAGAACAGCAGGAGGAGAGCCCCATGGAGCAGCACTGGTGTGCAGCCGAAAGAGATAATGGAGGTGGAAAGCACCATCATTTAAAGGACACATCATGAAGCAGTGTCAGGAAGTGTTTCTACAGACAAAGATAAATTGCCATATGCAGTCATCCCATCAGCCAAGAGGAAAAATAAATTTTACTTATGCGAAGTAATAGAGCTGCCTTTGTAGGAATGGTGCAATGCAGAGTGAAAGTGGTCCTGATGGACTTCCCCCAAACCAGAACATCACTGTGAGTTGTGAGTTTATAAAAGCAGCCAGAAAGATGTTTTGTAGTCTCAGTTTCTGCTTTGCAGTTGTTTACTGTACAAAGCAGTCATAACTCAGACTTGCCATAAGTTTTCAAAAAGAGTTGCTCTTCACTGCCCTTGTTTTTAAGTAACTAATTAATGGGCATTTTGGGCTTGCACCACAGAGGTTATTTTAACTGTTGAATATGGTGTGATTTCCCCCCTGCCCTCAGCTGAACATCTTTGGGCTCCCATTCCAGTAATGCTTCAGTGGGGCTGGAAAATGAGGTAGATTTTGGTAGTGCTGTGTTGCAGGACTCACCTCCCTGTCTTCCCTTGGGTTTTGTTCTTTCTCCACCCTGGCAGGCGCTGTGCTCTCTGCTACACTCCACTTCTTTTGCTGGCACTGCACAGTCCTTCTTGAGTCAGTGCAATGGAGAGGGGTTTTCACAGACAGAAAGCAACCTCAACACTTTCTTGAATTTTTACTGGGTCTTAACTTGAATGCTTTTATTATACTAACAAATGGAAATCGGGCAGCTATTAGAAAAGCAGTGGCACTGAAATGGCCTTAAATTCACCCTTGATCCTCTAATTATGCTTTCCAAGATACGATCTCATTATCTAAAACTCAAACGTGTCATTAGTTATATCTCATTTTTGTAATTACAAGCTATATATTTTTCATATCTATGAAAGCAGAAAACATTGCCATTATAAATCTATGTTTTATGCAGCCTCAGCAGGAATTGCTAATGAGCAAATCTTCCTTTCTGTCTCTTTTTAACTTTATTTTTACCAAAAGCTTTTCCAAAGCAAGTTTCTCAAATGGAGGCAGAGCCTGAAAATACGAGTGGTGAAGTGCCTCCCTTAGGCCTTCCTCTTGCTTTGCTCTTGAGATAGCTGTGTCTTTGTTAATAGACCGTGCTAGTAAACTCTCTGAATTTTGGTTATGCTTTTCCAGTTCACCTGGAGTTTGTTGACTTGGTGTTTGTCAGCTCTGTTCTTTCTCATCTGACTTATACATTACAAAATCACTGTAGGTGTCTCCATGAAACCATAACCAAACTTCAGTGACAGGGGAGTCTTATGCGGGGCAGATGGCCTTCCTTATCCTCTGATGGGTTTCCCTCTGCCTCTGGTGCCCTCCTAAACCATGTTTTTCCAGTCTTTCCTATTATCCTCTGTGATCTCTGTGGGTTGGTTCTTTTTTTTGTTTGCTTGTTTCCCCTCTTTGGTTTTTGCTGTCTCTCCCCTCCCCAATCTACCTGTTGGTCTTGATTTCTCTGTGCTGCTATTTTTGGTTTAGTTTAGTTCTCACTGCTTGCCTGGATCTCCATGCCCATGATACACTCCCAGCTCCCCCTGGACCTTCATGTGTGAGTGATCTTTGCTCTGCAATAGGTCACAGTTCTTGTTTAAGAGCACTTTCCCCTTCTTATTTATGTGCATTTTTCCCCTTATTCCTGTTGTTGCTAAAAAAGTCAGTCAAGTAAATAACTGGTGTGGGGCAACTCTGCAAAAGGTACAGATCCAATTCAGGACACAGTAATGAGTTGTAATGCAACACTTCTTTTGCCTTTGTGTAGAAACCTTCAGCAAACATGCACAATAATTTTAAACTTCCACTAAGTATCAGTAGCATAGGATTTAAAATTCATACTCCTCTTTCTCAAATTCGTGCTGTCTGTGAAGATTAACACTTAGATCACTTTTGATATAAATACAACACTGACTTTCAAGAGTTAGTGGATTTATTTTCTTATGGAAATGATGATGTGTTTTGTTTTTGCTTGGCAAAATGGTGGCTGCAATTTACTGGATTTGTTGCTTTTATGACCTGTAGATGCACAGTGTGTGCGTGCCAGCATATATAATCCCAATTTTATTCCTTTATGCATTTAGAGTAAGAGAAAATATTATATACTGTGATGTCATTCACACTATGAAGGCTTGCAATGACTGGTAGGAAAACAACTATAAGCACCTTATGGAAACAAGAAGCTTCAACGCAACAGTAATTGCTTTTTCCTCTTCAGAATTTCTAGTTGGGTGTTTTTGCATCCATTCACATGCACTGGATAAACTTTGATCAGAAATCCTGTCTGCACCCCTAGTCACCAAGGAGAGCAGCATAGATGTGGTGTAGGAGCAGAAATAAAGATGTTTGAGACCTTTGTTTTATGACCTGCCTAAGGATTGGCACAGGGCTGCAGGATTTGGCTGGGGATGTGGTGTGCCCATGGATATGGTATTTCCTGAAGCACAGCTTGAACAGTCTGTTTATTTCCTAAGGCATCTTGAAAATACTTTGCAATTTTTTAAATGTTTCCATTTTGATGATTGCCACAGTTAACTGGTTATTTCCCTTCCAATTAATCCTTTTCTTCTGGCTAACTAAATGTTGTCTTTCCATGACATCATAATCAGCACTGCTCAGGTAATTGATTTTATTTTGAGGTAATTGATTTTGAGGTAATCTTTTGTCTGTTTTCACAGCTTACCTCCCATTGCATTCCACATTGTGCTTTGTGTATGAAAGTAATACCAATATTATTCCAAGGGTGTTCAAATGAAATGGCAAAACATTTCAGCAATTCTATTTGCCTGAGGCAGACAGATTTTCTATATCTGTAGAACTGAACTTAAGTTTGCATTTATCTAAAACTAAAATCCCACTCAAATAGTATATTAAATTGTTCCAGATGCACAGTGTTGCTTTGTTGACAACAGATGTCTATTCTGGAAACAGCAATATTGGTGTCTAATTAGAGCTTACATTGTGAAAATTGAGTCTAGGCTTTGTAGAAGATATTGTAATTTCTACAAAAAAGGGAAAAAAAACACATTGAGGATATTGGCACTGCTTCACAGGGTCTGAAAAAAGGAGACAATATTTCAGTTTATACATTTATTGAGATTAAGTCAAAACCTACAAAAATCATATATTTTATAGTCTACAGAACCCCACAGGGCTATGGGTTGTTTCAAAAGGTCGTACCATGCCAAGCCAACCCTCCCAGGGGCCCTTGACAGTGCTCTCCCCCATATCCAGGCTCCTGTGCCACTGGTCATCTCTTCCCTCTCTTTGTGCCCCTCCAGTCTTTGCAAAGAACAGGCTCTCCACATAGCACAAAAAGAGCAGAGCCCACTTCCAGCTGCTCTGACTGTGGATCTGCCCTAACACAAGATCTGTGCCCGTGCAAAGCACTGAAAACCAGCTTTGCTTGTGCCAATGTACACCTGGAGTTCTTTTCAGTCAGGGCTGGTGGTCTCTTGCATGAGGCTGGTGTGTCCAATGGTGCCATCCCACGGTGAGTCCCTTCAGCCAAGGGTCTGGAGGAACAGGCAGCCCCTCTCCTGTGTACAGCTCTGCCCTGTGGGGGTACAAGGCTGGGAGCACTGGGACCTTCACACGTGGGGTCTCATCATGGCAGAGTCTGTCCAGGGCCCTGGGAAAAGCAGAACATGAAGTGAAAGGAGTTGAGTTTTCCTTTGCCAGACTCATTTGTTCTCATATCATGCATCTCATGCCTTTTTAGAAAGAAATCTGCTGAAGTAACTCTATAGATCTATAGGGAACAAGGTCGTTTTATGAAAATCCTTTTGTACATTTTAATTCAAATGAAATTCATATTTAAACTGTTCTCTTTAGCAAAAATGTAAATTCAGATGCTAAACTGAACCAATCTGTCTGCTGCATATGCTTTATCGTTGAACTGCCTTGACAACCCTTGTTAACATTTACATAAACTGTACAAGCTAATAATAATGATGATGATGGAATTAGCCTGTTACTATCTTATTTTTGTTGTATAATTTTAATCTCTGTAGGAAGGAAAGCCACTATATCTTTTGAATTAGTCAATGACTCTGCTTTACTATTATTAGTTATTTGTATGTATTTGTTTCCCTAGATAGCACAGCTAAGCCTGCTGGTTTCCTTGTGGGGAATCTTGAAAGCTGTCTGTTGTGGTTGTCATCTGAATTATTATATTGTTTAATAATCATATTTTAGCATGTTTAACTGACCTTTTTCTCAAATTTATTCAGTGCTGAATCTGGTTGGCAGTGATTTGCAAAGTAATTGCGGACAACATGATCATGAATTTCATCTGCTCTGTATAAATCCTTTAGAACTCATGTCTTGATTTGTGCAGAGAAGTTACTGAGCAGGTGTGGAGCTGCTGAGCAGTCAGCAGAGCAAGGTAACAGGTTACAGGGTGTGTCCTGGAGGAATGGCACGACAGCCATCCTACAGCCTTACAACTCCTGAGTTTTTTCAGTTCCATCAGTCTCGTTTTTTTCTTTTATAAGATATGGATGTTTGGTGGTTCATATATTTCTGTGTTTTTCTATATTGACATATAAGGTTTTTTCCCTTCTCTCTCTTATACCGGTAATGCATGAAGACAAATATAGGTGATTTGAGTATTTTGTGTTTTGAGTATGAACTGTTTAAGATCTCTAGAATGCAACTGATGAAAATTTTTAAGTAGAGATGTAATTGTGTTTGCCAGTGCACAAGAAACAAACAAATAAATCCATTTTAAGTGGTTATATGAAATATATACATATACTCAAGAACATAGTTTCACCATGTGAATTGATTTATTAAGCTGGTTTTGACTTCCTGGTGGGATTTTCACGTGAGCAATAGCAGCATTTAGTTTTGCAAAAAACTGACTAAAAAGATGATTTGACTTCGGTTTTCCTTTCTCTTCCAAACTGATCCTTTTTAAATAATGTGAAGGAGCAAGACTTGACAGACTGAAGTTTGAAATACATGCTTTATAATTATAGCCATGAAATTATAGGAAAAACGAGAGATTCCTTTTAATTTTAAACTGTATTTTTATGTGCAGGGAGCAAAAGTCAGTGGTTCCAAAGCATGGAATTTCAGCAATATATTACTAATAGCACAATATGGTATTGTCACGGAGGGACTTGGAAAGAATAAAAGGGGAAAAAAAGATTGAAAAACTCCACTGGCCATTTTGAACGACATGAAAGAGATTTTCATGCCATAAATCCTTGCATATCACACTGGTTAGTTTTGATTTTTGCTCTCAAGGTTGTATCAGCCATACTTACTCCTTTCTTCTTTGCTTTTGTTGAGGACCTTCCAAACCATCAGCAGCCCCCCAGCTGGGAGCCACACAGCCTGTTCCTCTTGCCCTGTGTCCCAGCTCCAGCTGGTTCCTTTCCGCCAGCCTCCTCCCCCTTTCACATGCTGTGGCACAAGCCTGTGTGTCTGATCCAAAATGCTGCCATTACATAAGGAGTGTGACTTGTACAGTGCACAAGTGGTGTGTGGGTGAAGGCACATCTTGGGGAGAGTGGAGCAATGGGCTGTGTAAAAATAGGCATTGCAGGACGTGCCAAAGTGAGTAAGTTATATTGTCGACTGAACAACCAAGCCTAATCCCCCTTCTCCTGCCCACTTTCCTCCCCCAGCTTCTAATAACTGTAATCCAATAAAATAAATGACACAAGCTGAAAGGAAGTAGAAACTAGCTTATTTTCTGTCACTTGTCGAATTTTCAATCATTTAACTTGATGTGAATTTTTTGAGTTTGTAAAACGTTTGTTGGGCAGACAGAAAACACTGGTCAGTTCTCTGTGTCTGTGTATAAGAGTGTGTATATATTTATCTATATACATATACACACACAAATAAAACTCTACATGAAGGACCATGCTTCACTGGCTTATTTAAGGATCATTGAACTGCTTCTAAAAATATTAAAGAGCAAACAGGTGGACATAGTGAATAGATTGGTTACCTGTGATGAACTAGTGCCAAAATGTGAATTTGCTTAGTCATTTTATATTAGCTGTAATTATGGAATGTTAATGTAAATAAATCGTGTACACTGGCATAAAGCAAAAGGCAATGTTATTGATTGCATCTGACATATAGGTAATAAACTCCTGTTGAAATCATACAAAAGGTAATTTTAAATCTTACATCTTTGTCAGAGTTATAGTTTTACAGTCAAAATTAAATTAGTTAGTCTCATACTGGAGCCATGATGCAATTTAATTTTGAAGTGTTGGAAAGACAGCTCTATGTGTGAGAGGCTACATTTGAAAATGTTTGTCATGGGACACTGGAGTTGACAGCAGCCAAGCCAGACCTTCACATTCTTCCCGGGCTTTCAGATGCCAATAGCTACCTTTTAATATTGCAGTGATTGGCAAAGTGCCTTTGAAAAGCCATTTTCTAGGGACTTTCATCTTGCATGAATCTAGAAACCATTGGTTTGTGCTTTAGCTTTGGGATTTGTGGCTTGTCTGTGTACATATGACTCAGGGCCAAAGGAGAGCTGAAACTTTGCAAACCAGCTGCCAAGTTACCAGCCAGCTTTGGCTCAGCCTTGAAGTTTGTAAACAGAAAGGAGTTCATGTGTGTCAGAAAGTACCAGAATGATTGTGGGTTGACCAGGAGAAGTTCACAGTGCTAAGAAGGGGGCAAGAAGCTTGGTTTTCTCCTTAAAGAGGGTTATTTGCTAGGATGGGTAATGCCATCCCATCAATGTGCCCGTTGGCCCTGGAGTCCTGGGTAGCCCCAAGGACGTCTCTTACTGGATCTGCACAGAGAACAGGTTGATGTTTCCTGAGCAGCTGGCAATGGGTGCTTGGGGCAGCTGGGCAGTGCATACCTCGATTTAGAGCTCTGCTTTGCTTGTTCATTGCAGAGAAAGGCCAGCAAGCCCGGAGAAAGCAAGGGAGTTGAGAGCTCTGAGCTTTCAGCAGCTTGAGAGACGGCCTCTCTCAAGGAACAACTTTGAGGCAGGTGATAAAGGGATGTGTGATGTGTCCACTTTGTGAAAAGGTGGTGTTATTTCAGGACTGTGCTGCCTGTTTTCCCTTGTGCTTCTGACCTGCAGCGTTGTTACAGTGATGGGTGAGCTTTGTCTCTCTAGCAATTAGAGAAATCTGCTATTTGCTAATTAGAACCGCTATGGTGAAATGATTTTTTTTTCCTGAGAGATATAGCAGTAGAGGTGAACTGTGCTCAATAGACCTGTGTGTGATTAGAGGAATTATAAATTATTTAAAATGATGCCTATGATTTCATGAGCTTGACTGTTGAGCATCTTGGGGGAGAGAGGGAGACTTTCAATGGTTTGTTTGGCATGAAGGAGCTTAACTTGAATGCTTTACTGTTCATGTTTGTGATACATTCACCTTGGTCTCTATTTGCAAAATCAGAGTCAGTGGGACAACGCTTAAAATCTTTGAGATCCTGCCAAGTTATTTTTGACTTTATTAAATCTTAGCCTGGGAGGGATAAAAGGCTGAGTGTAAACAAACACAGGAGTTAGGTAACTGGTGTTTGCAGATGGATGGACAGCCTGGCCATAGTCTAGCACGTAGATAAAGGCATTAGAGAAAGCATATCTCATAGCAACCTGAACTTGCCAGAAGAGGAGAAAACTCATATGTTTCATTAATTCACATGTGACTTCTTATTGTAAATATTGTGGTCATATTGGGATATTTTTCCTTAACTCCTCTCAGTGCTGTCTCACTTAGAAGCACACAACTGACTCATTCCTACATCTGGGTATTGACGTCATTGTGATGCACTTTTCGTTTCTAGTATGAGTGTTCTAGTCTCTCCAGTATGGAATTTGAAAAGAATACATGATGCCCTTTATTATTATTGAGAAGTAAATGAACTAGAAAAATTACATTCATGGGCTTTTCAACTCATTCTCTATTGCACTGAACATATTGGACATCAGAGCCTGTCAACACAGTCATCTGAAAATGTCTCCTTCAGTGTTTCACTCCTAAGAACCTGAATTATTCATCAGAGATTTTACTGTGTTAACATATTCTTATGATCACATTGAATTTAATTCCAGTGCATCAAAAAGCAAGTTTGCTGTTTCTGTTTGCATAAAAACAGGTAAATGTATTAATGCTTCTAAATCCATCGTACCAAGTCAGAGCAGAACACATCACCAAGTAATGTCAGATCAAATTAATTTAAAATGTTTATAATAGCTGAGGTGTGATCATGAAACACCAGTAAAGAATTTTCCAGTTTTTGGATGTGCAGCATGAAAAAACAGATGTGTGGATTTATGAAGTAGAAGAGTTTTATTCTGGAGTATTCCTTCTGTGCTTAGGTCCACATGTGCTATCCATAGAACAGCACTGTGGCTGTGGGGGAGTCAGAAACGCCCAGGGCAAGCTGAAATTCTTTGGAGCACAACAGAAAATGGTGAAGACCTGGAGGATTGATTAAGCTATTGCTTGGTAAAAGGGTGGAAGGTTTATTTCCCCCCTCCTTTGGAGACAAAATAAATGTATTCTAGAGAGTTTCTCTGAGCTGGTGTTCAGGACTTCTGCACCAGCACTGTGACAAGGGATGTAGCAAAATCAAATTGATGTTTTGGGAGAAGAAATTGCAATGTGTTGTTTCAAAGGGCAAAAATGCACTGATGACTTCATTTGAAACCTGATCAAGTTTATGGCAATTATAGGGCTATTAACAAGCTTGAAAATAAGTTTTCAGAGTTAACATTTCCACATGTACACTAAATAGGTGAAGATGTCACGGTTTTTGTTTTGCCTGTGTAAGTGAAGATCATCATCCTGGAGAAGGGCTGTGAGCCAGAATTCATGCAATTCTTCTGCTTCGGGTGCTCACTTGGAGAGAAAGGCAATTGTGATTTTATGTGTTCAAAATGTTTGTTTTCATATAGCCAGAAGACATGATGAGGGTCATTCCCCCACCCATCAGCTCAGAAGTGACAACTCACGTCAAGGGAATGAGTGGTCCTGCTGAGGTGGCTGCCAGTGTGGTGGCAGAGAACAGGGCTGGTGCTCCTGACTGTTCATGTGCTTACATTTGGGAAGGGGCCCAGTGCTGTGGACAAAGCTGAATAAACGTAGTGAGAACAGAAGCCAGTAAATGTATTTTGGGATCCAAGTGCCTTTCAAACGACCGAACATCACTGCTTATGCAAAACCCCATCTCTTTAAAATCACTGGCATCATTTGCATGTGGGTCAAATATTAATTTCTTAGGCACTAAATTTAAGCATTAGCAAAAAGTAGACCAAACAGCAGGATTGGGGGTTGTGGTGTTTTGGTTTGGATTTTGATTTTGGGGAGGGGTGTCTTTGGTTCTCCTTTCTGATTTCTTTCTTTCACTTGGGTTTTGGTTTGAATCAGATTGAACCGTATTTCTTAAAAACTTTCATTATTTGGAATTGCTTGGAAAAGCTTGTTTAAGAAAGCCCAGTCCACAGCCCTCCTTGAACAGGTTGTGTGCAGTGCCATTGTCGCTGACAGTTTAGGGAGTGTCAGCAGAGGGGAGGGGGGATGTGCTGGGTACAAGTTGTCTGATGCCATAAGGAGCCAGGGGTGTGTCTTGTCCACCTGTCCCTTCCCTGATCAACCATAAAGGCCTCTGCAGTTGGTTGTATGAATCCCCCTCACCCAGATATGATGGCCTGGGTAAATTCTGGGCTTTCTGGTTCACACACAGCTGGAGCAGGATTCCCCTGGCTGTCCAGGAGCCATGGCAAAGGGATGCCTGTGCTTCCCCCTCTGGAGGCAGTGGGGGAGCCCTGCCAGAGACATCAGCATGAGCCTCCAGAATCCGAACAAAACTGAACTGTCCATGTGCTCCAGAGGGAAACCCTGCAAGCACAAGAGTGTCTTTTCCCGCTGACTTTTACTAGATGAAGCAAATCAGCAGCCTGCTAATTATAATCTGTCTGTTTTGAAAACTCTTTATTACTCTCAAGCACTCGGCAAGCGCAGGCTTTTGATATGTATATTGACAATACATGTCGAAAGTGCTGCCATTTGGTTTGGAATATTAAATGAAAATCTGTTTTAAAATAATTTGCTGCCTGAGGATATGTATTCTTGTAGCAGGAACATTTACGTAAAACCAACTTGCTTTCCAATATTCATATTTTGCACGTGGGAATTCAGCATATGTGTTTAATTATTGTTGGGAAGGGGTGCTGTGTTTTGCTGATTGGTATTGCATTTCATTGGGAACAAAATCATGACAGGAATGCATGCGTAAAAGTTTGCATGCTGCATAGTTTTTCCTATGGTTTGAAAATACCATCCTATCAAATATTTCACAAAGAAATGAATTTGACACCTTTTTACTCTACTCCTACATATTTTTGGCAAGCAGAAAAAGCCCTAAATTCAGTAACAAAATATTCATTGCTAATTGCTACTTAACCTGGGTGACTTCAGGTTTCCCCTGGTGTTTAGCTTTGAATAAATTATTTTTAAAAGCCACCAATGTGTCTTAAGTTACTGTTTCTAGCCCATTTCCATGAAGTTTGGAGAGCCATATGAAGACCATGAATGTATGTGGTGTAAAAGAGGGAGAGAAAAGGCGATAGCAGATTGCATAAGATTGTTGTGAGGAAGGAAGGCAGTAGGCAGTACTGAAGCCTTTTTATCAAATACAAGCATCAAAGCTTCAAGCCCGGTGCAGTGTGACCGCTGCCAAAAGAAGTATGACAATTCTCAAAACAAAGCAAACCCAGCACCACCCCCATATGCTCTAGATGTGAATATCACCTCCAGGATGAATGATGACTTGTGAAGCTCACTGAGAACACCCTCTTTTTTCATTTCAATGAATGCTTTTTGGCTTTGTGTTTTCTATTTTTGCATTTGGAAATTGTTGGTGTTCAGCCCTGCCCTGTCCACACTTGATTTGCTCACAGACTTTCATAGTTTGAACTCCTCTGCCACTCCAGTCTTTAAGACAGTCAGTTGTCAAAGTGTGTTTTAAAGGCAATTATTAAAATTTGCATGAGGGTTTGCTTCTTGCCTCTAGAATTTCATGTAGTATATTCTTGGAAAAGAAGGAGCACCAGCAATATCTCCCCTTCAGAACTGCTCAGGTCTGCAATGGGAAGAACTGAAGGCACCGGCACCCATCACCTTCCCAAGGGCTGGATGGGAACAGCTCCTGGAACAATCTACATGTGAGGGCACTCAAGGGATGTAACAGCCGAGAAGATCAAACCTAATCATCAAAATAAATGACCAAGGTGTCCCCTGTTCTTGGCTTTGTTATCAGCAGATTGCTTTCTAGGAACTTCATCTTCTGCGCTTTGCATTGTACAAGAAAAATGAAGTCTTGCAATGTGGGTTTTTTTTCATATATTGATTTAAACTGCAAGTTTAATATATAACTAGTGGATAAAATATTCTAAAAATATGGTGTTATGCTAAAATATGATTGAGAACTTTAGTTTGATGCATAATGTCTATTTAAAGTAGCCATGTAATTTATTGGAGCTGAGCATGTACTGAAATAGTTCTGCAGTTTCATTACCACTTCTGTAGGCAGACCTCTGATCTAGATAACCAAGGGAACGCTATTTTGGAAGAAAATATTCTAAATGCCTTCTTCTTTGTGAATTACAGGGGATAAAAGGAGAATACTTTCCTTGTGAATCAAAAGATGATATTTATTAAGAATTCCAGAGCTTGCTTTTCTTGAAGCCTAAAATAGAACATTGAGAGTTCTTCACCTTAACAAAATGCTGGGTTTCTAAAAACTGAAAGATTTCTGATCCATATATTCTGACAGTTTTTTAAATAGGGTTATTTTTGCCCAAACTGGGAGCCAAGTTTAGCAGTTCTGAACAAAGTACATTTCTGTAGGCTCTGCGTTGTGGTAGTCCTTCACAAATCATCCTGATATCTTAAAAGCTGAGATCCATCTCTGAAATACCAAATGGTCGGATTTTTTTTGTAGAGACACTTAAAAACTGATTCAAAGTAGCTATAAATCAAAGCTGCAGCCTCCGTGTTTCCCTCCCAAAGGTGGCTTTGGGAAGCACCTGCTTGTGACCCTGACCTTTCAGGCTCCTGAAACTGCAGCACATCACTGAGAGTCGAAAATGGTTGTGAGCATCTTGTCCCTGCATTGTAGCAGCAGGCCAGTGCTGAGTCTTCATATACCTGCATCTGCATCTACATCAGTCTGTGGACAACTCTTGGCTCCCTCTGTTCTCTGATTGTCTGGTTACATAGGGAAAGGTGGGCAGAGAGGCAGCAGGGAGAGCACCTGCAGGTCTGCTCAGTACAACACATCCCTGTGGTGCAGGTCAGATGTGAGATCAAATCTTGAAGCACAAGTAGATGAGTTCCTGGGCTTCAGAGGGCCACTGAAATTTCTGCAAAAGTTTTGTTCATTTGTTTGAATTGTTTGTTTAATGTTGGGGTTTGTTTGTTTTGGTTTTTCTCAGCACTTCGTATGCTGGTAATAGCAGGAAGCCAGCAAGCTAATAAGATCTGCAGCAAGGGCTTGGCAGATTTCCTTGAAAAGCTTGAACTCTACTACACCTCTCCTTCCCTTGGTAGCAAAAGGGCAGTCAACCTCTTATATCTATAAATGCTTTAGAGAGAAATTGTTGGGAACTTGCCTAAAGCTCTAAGCCATAAGAAACGTTCATTGGGCAAAGTCATCTGATGTGTGTGGGGAAGGAAATAGCTCAGACTGGGGCCAAGGACAGCTGCAAGTCCAAGCCTGGTTCTGACTAAAGACAAAGCTTTCATTACGTGGTTATTTTTTGCCCCAGAAAAAAACCCCTGATTGCTGATCTCTCTGGCATGTTTCATAAATATCCACTGCATTTATGTGATCTGCTGATTTGAGGGGGATATATTCTTAAAAGCTTAGTTTTTTTGCTAATAAACTTCTTGATGCAAACCCTTCTACAGAAAGATGCTTTCTGATAGTTTTTATACTGGGGGAAGAGAAAGGAAATAATCATTACCTATTGTATTGAAATAAACTGAGGGGAAGACAAGCTCACTTGGTCTTCAGTTTAGTTCAGCTGTTTAAGATTCTCAGCCACATTACTGCATGGACTATGGGGCCCTGACCATTAAGGTTTCATGAATTATCACACCAAACCCTTATATTTGTGACTTAAACTAGATATATGTAGGTAGTACTAGAATTTCCTACCACTTTTCTTTTTCATTTTCAGGTCATTTCTTCTTGGTACTTTGGGGACTTTTAGCCCATCATTTTCTTTTGAAACTGTCCGAGCAATAGAGGACAAGTTATCTATGGTGTGCTGATCAGTAGTTCATTTTGGCTAACTCCTCCAGTGCTGCAAGCTTTTTAGTCTGAGAGAAATTCAAAAGCTGGGGAAGGCTATTTATAACAACCCAGTAGAGCTCTAAATATTATTATTTCAGTAGTAAGATGTGATCTTTTGGACAGTTTTTAGGGAATACATCCTGTAGTTCATAGCTGGTTAAGAAGGAGCTGGAAAGGAGAGGGCAGGGAGCTGCAAGGCCATTTGATTGTGCTATAGGCTTTAATATCTCCCTGGTCTTATTTCAGATGCTCAGCATCACTCTTTGCTTGCTCAGCTAATAGTACACAAAGTGATCATCAATCAAAGTAAAGAATGTGGCTGTAGCAGGAAACAGAAGGCACTGAATGCAGAGAGAGTTTGCATTGATTCCAGGGGATTTTGGACAGATGGGTATCATCACTGCAATGTAAATAGATAAGGTTTCAGGTTCATGATTAGTTTTACAGATCACCTGAGCTGTGGTAACCGTGTATGAGCCCCGAGCCTCTGGTAAATGCGGCTGTTTTTTTTAAATGCAACTTTAATTTTCTTTTCATTTTACTGCAGGCCAAACATGCATTCACAGAGCTGCCAGTGCTCAGTCCCAGTGGGCTGCAGGGTGTGGGGCTGCTGTGGCGTCAGTGCTCGTGGGAAGGGTTCCAAGGAGGAGCCAAGACTGGGAGAGGGAGGTGCTGTCACACAAGGTCTCCACTTGGCTTCACCAGATCATCATCTGGTTTTACACCACACTTATGGAAAAGTATTGGTGAAGAATCTAATGAGGTGGCTCTACCTTTATCATTCTGCATAGGGTACACAAATTTTATCTGTTGTCTTTGGAAGGCTGCAGCAGAAACAGCTGATTTGGAGGAGAGACTCTGGTAATCAGCCAGCAATATGCACATCTAGGTGCAGAAAAGCAAGCAGGCATGCTGTGTGCTGGAGCAGGGCAGGTACTGCAGTGCCAGCCACAGGAGGAGGAAGCCGGGCTGAGCCAGCAAGAGATGTTCCATGCTCGAGCTGAGAGCATTGGCATCTTCACAAAGAAATCCTGTTTTACCTCAGTAGCAGTAGTTCTCACTTAACCACAGAGGGCTGTGAGCTAGTTGCTTTACCACCGGAGGAGGACTTTTTTTGTGGTTGTTCTGTGTCAGTAATGTTTTCTCATTTTCCCTCTCTACAACTTTGGAAAGAAAAGTTTGAAGTGATGTGATTTTTTAATTTTTTTTTTTGGTCTGGTGATGGAGTTGGTGGGAAATTACAGCTGCCAGGCACTTCTTATTCAAGGCTCTGATGATTCATAAACTTGGGATATTTGGTCATCCTAACTTCCCAGCTCCTGAGCTCCAAGGTAGGACGTGGGTAGTGCAGTCAGACTTTTGGGCTGGCACAGGCACTGGCTTTGCATTGAGGAGAGGAAGGCAGTGGGTGCTGGTGATGGATTATAGGTAGGAAAGTTCTGCTTTGCTATGTGGAGTGGGAAACTCCATCCCAAGTGAGTTATGGCATACTTGGATTTAAACCCAGAATTTGTGAAGTCTAAGTTCTCTGAATTCTAAACACTCATGAAGTAGTTTACGTCAGACAGGACCTGTAGAGGTCTCTGGTACATCCCCGTTCTGCAAGCAGGGAGTGATTAGCTCAGCTGTCTCAAGGCCTAATCCAGTTGAATTTTGGATTATGGCAAAGGCTAGAGAATTTCATCCTTCACGTTTTCATTTTTGTATTGTATAATTAAGATTCTTCCCTTCCCCAGTTGTGGAAGTCACAGAATGTGATTTTAACAAACATCAAAATAACAGAGGCAGGATTTGATTAATAAATAGCAGCTCTACAGGGAAGCTGCCTGAGTGCTGTTTTACTGCCTCAGATTGTACACCTGGTGAGCTGAGCTGCTGACCTGATCAAGGCCCGTGGAGGGCACAAACTGTTTGTTGAATTGTCATGTCTGGGCATGACTGGAATTGGCTAATACTGAGGGTACCCCTGCCATGGGGACAAACCCAAGTCTAGTAAGGTTATAGCCCAGAAAGGAAGACTTGTATTTCCCCCTTTCTAGCCCTGGCATCAGCCTTTGTTATTTTTTTTAATTCTGGGTAGAAGTTTCATTCTTGTATCAATATCTTTCACCTCGAATTATGAAGTCAGTGCCCAAGAACTGGGTTCATGTGAAAGACAACAGGGCATTAAATGAAACACTTGGGCACCAAAAAGGTCACACACAAGCTCTAGAGCAACAGGAAAACCTGGGGCTTCTTGTCCTCTTTTCTAATCATCAGAACAGATTTTTTTTGAACATTTTCCCTAGAGGAGCCCCATGTGTTTTTCTAAACACACATATATTTGAGAAGAATTTGGGACTTTTTGCTAGTAGAAAAGCATCTTAATTATTACCTTTATAAAGATTCATCATTATGTAGTTTGTAAGGATTTTGAGGAGCTTAGAGAATGTTCTCTTTGTAGCTTGTGCTGCATTTTGTCCAAAGAGTTATAACTTTCTGTAACTGTGCATTCTGGCAAGTATTCAGAACACTTCTGTGGCCTTTTTGCTCTATGGAAGTATTGTAGATCTTATAATCTCTATTGTAATACCCTACAACATAAATTCTTGGAGACCTGATAATCAGAACTTACCTAGTAAAGTGGCATCCAACTTGGTGTGAGATGGTGAACCTCTAACAGCTGGACTCCTGCAAGGCATTTCAATTAGCTACATCACTACAGTAATTTCATTATCTACAGACTCTGTCCTTGCACGTTATATTGTATGGCATCTTGGTTTAGATGAACCTGTATCTCCTTTGCAGTTTGTCCCTGGCCGTGTGGAACTGAGCAAGTTCGTGTGATCGAGGCACAAAGCTGAGAGCTGTGTTCTGAGTTGCCTCCCTCTTTCTGAGGCTGGAACTGTGCAATGCTGAGCAGGATCTTTAATTTCTTCTGTGCCCTTGTTTCCTTCTCTGTGACTGTGAAGTAAATCTCTATGGCTTACAGCAAAAAATGTTGGCGTGTCTAATATTATATCAGTAGAAGTTCAAAAACTGCCTCTATGTAGCAGTAAAGGTGCTATCAACCAGTGTGGATTCAGTGAATAATAAATACACTGGGGAGGAAAGCCTAATGATTGATTTCTAAATACTAGGCCTGAGAAAATGTAAATATTAAATAATTCATAACACAGACTTCCTAGTGACAATGTACCTGTGTTAGAGCACAGCCCTTAGTTCTGAGGAGTGCGAACACGTGGGGAGCAGAAATGGACTGGTGTCATCTCTCCAAGCAGAGAGAGAAGCTCTCAGGTTCTGATGTGGCTGGTTGCTTTGGTGCCATAGAAATCAACAGCATAACTTGCAGAGACCTGAGAGAGAGAAACAGAATACAAACGGACACTTGCCCTCCCCACCTGTAACTCAAAAGTTCTTGGGAATTGTTGAAAATAGGTGTGTAGTTGACAGCGTGCTGGTGAAAGAAACTGTAGTAGTAGGAAAAATAGCAGTAATGAGGTAGGAATGGAATGAATTTGTAGATTAAGGGTGACATTCATGTACCAGCCTGTCGAAATAATAATAGAGACAAAAGGTAACACAGAGCACTAAAGAGCAGATTATGTTAAGACATCTCACTGAACTGCCCTGGTCTATACATGGTGCCATGCAGAGTGACTTTGGAAATTACTTCTTTTTTTCCCTGTGCACACACGGGGTCCTGAAAATAGCACAAATGCTGAAGCAGATTTGTTTGAAATCGTTAATATTTTCCCTTCTTTGAGAGTTCCTTTGGCTGTTATGGTTTAAAATAAATCACGTTTCCATGAGTTTTGACTTCCTTGAGCATTACAGGGAATTATAAACTCCTTCATATGCAGGGTGATATTTCAGATGTGGGTGTATGGGGCCTTCACATACATTTTGCAGTTATTTGATTTATCACTTACTTCATCTATATGCGACCTGTCTCCATCAGTAGGACTTGACATGTTCTATGAAGCTCCTGCCAGCTCTGGTTTGCTGAGATCTGTTTCTTCATTAAACTATAAATATGTGGGTGCTATCACTCAGCTTCTCAGCAGTAGCTACTAATGCTATAAACAGCCTTTGGGGCTCTTTGATCCTAAACCATTTGGTGATTCTTGCATGTCTGGTGGTGGTTGTAGTTTGAACCAGCTAAGGAGGCCAAATGGGATTCCCTCAAAGGTCAGAGAACATGAAGCATGAGGCCTGTGGAAGCATGAAGGAGGAGGTTAGAATCAGAGCTGTTTTACTGGCTCTGGGATTACCTGAGATAGGCAAATAATGAGCTCAACCATTTTGGTGTGCCTTTGTGACATTGCAAGATGCATCTAGTGAGGTGTCTAATTCATCTTGCTGAGTGGAGGCTGGGAAAAGAGAAAAACAACCAAAGGAGAAAGTCAGAGGCAAGAATGAGAGAACTTTCTCCCAAAGAGACCACCTACCACAACTATACATCTGACGATGGTTCTTGCTTGTGAAGTAACACCAAATACCTCCCAGCTGTGGCTCTGGAAGTGCCTGGCAGGGGCGATACATGTTATTACTAGGAGTTTTATGTGTAAAGAAATGCTGAGCCCCTGCAGACTGTGATGGCTCCAGAGTGTCCCCAAGTGCAGCTCTTCTTAGCAAATAAACCCACTGATCCTCTAGATGATAACCAGACATGGACCAACACCTGGAAACTGGTTAAATGTCGCAGACAGCATTTAAAACAGGAATCTTCCACTGTGCATCTACAACAGGAAAGCCAACTTGTGCAACCATGTCTAGGAGTTAGTGATAAAAGCTCCATAAGCACAGAGCACCAGGATCAGCCCTGATGTGTGCTTTATGATCAGCTTTGCCCCAGTAACACCTTGATGTGAGGTGTGGAAAGCCAAGACTGGGTTCTTTTCAGTGCCTCATGTCCTCTGTGCATTGGCAGTGTCTTCTGTGGTGGTGTCCTGCAGCCAGGATACCTTGATCCCTCTCCAATCAGTTCTGCCTTGGGGTCAGCCTTTCCTGAGGTGGGTATGATCAGGCCAAGATCCTTTGGGAAGCAATCATAGCTATTACCCAATCATGGATACTGGTCCCCAAAGGTAATATTGAGTATATTTATTGATATAATTTCAATTTCAATAAATAGACTAGGGAGTATTCCTGTGCCTTTTCTCAAGATGTTTTACGCACCAAAGTTCTTGTCTGAGTTCTCGTCTTTGTAAGCAAATAATTTACTTCCTGCTATCTAGTACTTCTTACTTGGATATTTTTTTCCTTGGGGTACTCAAGAGATATTTCTTTGGTACAGTTAATATCAATGATACCCTGCAAACCAATAATTCTGGTATAACGGAAGAGATTGCTGGTACTACTAATGACAGATGTAATTTTGAATTATAGATTGAGATATCGACAAAAATACAGTAAAATGCAGTTGAAAGGGATGAGTGATAGCTGGATTCATGCAGCATGGATCTTATTTTCTTATTTGCAGCAGTTATTTATTTAGTCACACACTCAAAACCAGTCCAATTACAAAAACAAGTCCCAGCATCACTTTTTTTTTTTTTTCCCTCTGAGTGCTTTAAACTGGGGAACTGCCTGAGTAATTTGCTTCTGAGTAGAAGTAATTACTCAGGTTTGCACTCACTGACTTTCCTTTTATTAAGGTTTAGAAACAATACTGTGTTTTGAATCCCATTATTCTTTTCATCCTTAGCATTAAGCACAACATTAGTGAGCCAACTAAGGGGCATGGGGTGAGCACAAAGAGATTTGCTTTGCTGGGGGAGAAAAAACATGATTGATGTTTACCAGTGGTTAATAAATTCAGTGGCTTAAGTCAATCTGCAGCAGCAACAAAGATTGTTTTATAATGTTATTTCCTCAGTAAATGACATTTTAGAATTTCCTTGATTATTCATCTTTCTGGCTTTGAAAATTTCTAATTTATTTTGCGAGCTGAGTGGTAATGAGCTTGTAGGCACCTTATCACATAATTTCAAGTGACAAAAACACTGGTCTGTGGTTGTATTTTTGTGTCTGATAGTGTCTGTTTGCTTTATGCTTTGCTAAACATTAAGATAAAAAATACACTTTATGGTAATTAGGAGTCCTGCCTGTGCTCCTGTGGCAGAAGATGATTTTAGGGATATTTTATCTATCAATATGCCCCTGAAAACAGCTATGAGTGTCTTTATGAAACCCTTGTAGTGAGAGATGGCAGTGGGGAAGTTACTTTTCAGCTGCCATGCACAACTAAATGATGATGAATTCCCATCAGTGGCAAAGGGATCCTCTTCACCCTGCAGAATATTTCTTTTCCCAGATCAAATGAACTTAGAAAGTGAGCACCGCCCTCTCTGCTCCTCTGTGCTGAGCCTTCAAGGCCTGAAGAACTGGATTTGGCCCATGAAAATTTGTCTCCTGGGTGCAAGGTCTTTCCTTCCTGAGGCCACAGGCTGATAAATCCAGCCCAGCAAGGAAATCGTGGCGTTGACCCTGAGCCTGACCAGGAGAGCCAAGACTCGCCCAGCTCCAGGAGGTTTCCTCCCTGGCTCTGGGGGGTTGTAGCCCCCTTTGCTGGAAGGAGCACCTGGTCTAACCGTGGCCCTTCTGAGTGCAATGCCCTCCCTATTGCAGTCAGACATGGATTCTACACATGCCTTACAAATCATATGCATTTTATATGCATTTCCAGCAGTGTTCCCAAATGGTATGTGCTAAATGAAAAGCATTGTTTTGTTGACTTTGCTTTCATCTTACAAGTAGGGTTTTCAAATAATCCTGACTAAAAAAACATCATATTTTGGAAAGCATTACACTCAAGAAAGTTGGCAACAAAACCATCATCTTCCAGTATTCTCACAGCAAGTACATTTAAATTTCAGGTTGTGTTGGGGGACAGCACAGCAATGAATAGCTGGAGAGAGGATTGAGGCTAGATTTTTCTAAGTCAGCAGGATTAATCCCAGTGCTCGCAGAAGATTTAGCTCTTTCCATGTGGGGTGCAAACCTTGTGGCTCAGAAAGAATTACCATGCAGGTCACAGACTTAGCATGTGTTACACAAGATAAAAATGGACTTTCTTTAAAAATCATGATCGTAAAAAAAATAAAAAATATTATTTTGAAACCTTAGGAGAACTAGTATAACAGCTTGTATCCATTTGTTCATGAGCTCACAGAGGAGATACAAAGATCACTCTGCAGCTCTGCAGTTTTAGAGTTGGGGTCAGTTGTTACCTTGGCTTCCTTCTACCGAAAAATTCTTTACGGATTTGCTTGGACTCCTTCATTCACGTGCCTTTGTTGGTGACAAGGTGCACATACAGAGTTGCATCATGATGTGTGACAGAGCAGGTACCTGTTTGCCACAGCTCATGCCTGAAGGTGTTGCAGCGTGAGGGTATTGTGAGTTTCTTTGAGCTTTAGGTTATAGATGAAGAAAAGTTTGATTTATTTGTTTTCTGTATTTATAGAGATTTAGTTACATGCAATTACACTGAATTCCTCACAGTAAACGGGCTGTTTCCCCCCTGTCTCACAATCTGAGGGGTCTGTTTAGGTAGTGAGGGCAGGAGTGAGTCGTCAGAGGCGCCAGATCTCCCAGGATGCAGCTTGGCGTGTCTGTACATTTATCTGATGCCTGATGTGTTCCACCACCAGCAGCATCTCTGAAGACCGTTCTGACTGCTCTTCAAGCCTGGCTGTGGCCATCAAGTGTTCATGTACAGCTTACAGGCAGCTGGTTTCTTTGGAGAGGACAATTCCTAGGGGTGGATGTACCTCCCTGGGTGGGTATATCCACAAATGCAGAGGTGCAGGGGCTGCAGCTGGAGCTGGCCCAGGGGTTGTGCCAGGACTACAGCACTTTTCAGCAGGTTTACAGGAATGGATGCAGTATTTTCTCCTCTATTTCCCATTGTGACAAATAACTTTGAAATAGCAGCAAAGAGATTGTTCAGTTACAGAGTGAAGAGGAGATTGGAAAAGGAAGAAGGAGTTTTATAGAAATCTGCACCTTTATGTAATAAAATATTGAATGTGATGAAGTGAATACAGCCTCATCTTCAGACTTCTTACAGTCAGAGGATGATAATGTAAAGGCAAACCTATTCCAGACGTTTCTTCAGGCACTGCAGTTACTTCATTAGCCTTTATTTCTTCTCAGTTCTGCTCTCTTGACAGCTTTTCAAGTCTTGGGTTCTTCCTTTTTGAAATACTTTGATGTGCTCATCTGTCTGACAAACTGTTTAAGGTCTTGATCTTAATTTTTCATTTGTAGATATCCACAAAGGGTTTTGTTAATGAAGTCTTTAAAATACTAAGTGAAGTTCTAGTTTTCTTCAAGAATAAACTTTTATCCTTGCCTTTATTTTTCCCTTGGAATTATATTCCTATTTAACATCTCGTAAATTTTTAGTCTTACGAAGCAGCAATGGGCTTTGTAGGGCTAGGGATGTAATTAAATGAGGATTTTATATTCCTTTGGGGTGTCTTTTGCTAAAAGAGTAACAATACATCATAATTGAAAAGGTCTTTTCAATGAAAGGAGTGTTTGATACCATAGAGGCATAAGAGTAAGTGGTTTCCCAGCTTCAGACTAGGAGTGCTCCTGTACATTGATGGATAATATAGTTTTCTGTATTTAAGGCATGGTTTTCAGTGGTTCAGGTTTGTTGTAAGGTAATTAAATTTAACTGTATAACTGTATAAGCTGCATTCATTAATTTTGGCACTACTGATGATTGTAGCAATATGAATTTCTAAGTCTGTAATGCGAACTGATGGGAATAATTCATTGCAATGTTGTAGCTGGATTTGGCATTTCAGATCTATAATACAAGACACAGTGGCTATAAAAGCCTCCCCGAAGCTAAAGGAAGAGATGTGTATAAGAGGAACACATTGACATTAAGAGGAAAAAATGTTTCCAAGAGGCTTGTGAAATTAGGAAGCCACGTCTGGCTGCTTGTTAGAAATATTTGGGGCTGTTCCAGGAGCCCTGTGCAGTGCTGAGGGACCTGCTGCAGCCTGCAGGACTGAGGGGACAGGAGAACATCCCCACTGTCCTCTGCGCCCTCACAGGGGCACGTGCAGACCTTCAGCGCAGCCTGAAACTGCTTTCCACTTGAATCACACAAAATGTTTCTTTGCTAGCGTAATGTTTGCAATTAAAAAATTTCACAAAATCAGGTAGCAGTTTCTTGGCAGTGTAAACGACATAAATGTACTGCCACTTGTGAGGCATTTGCTGTAACCTTGTCACAGCAGACGAGTCAAAATGTGACCTCTTTTTGAAAAGGCAAAACAATCTTATTTTTTTTCAAGGGGAAACTTTAGAGAAAAAATACCAGAGTCTAGAATTTCCTGTTGCTTTTCACCTGTCAGCAACTAGAAGAGTTTTGGCTGGTTGGTTTTCTTTTAATTTCTTCCTTTTCCTCGGTTATTTTCCTCATAAATGAAACAATGTAAATAAAATATTTGCATTATCTAAAATAATGCAAAGTAATTCCAATAGCTAATTCCATTTGGTTAATTTTCAAAACAAAAATATTTTGCCTCTGGTTAAAATTAAGACCCAGCATACACAGCCCTGCTACCTTCAAATCCTAATGCAGGCTCATTCTTCAGATAAGGAGTGAGTGATCCTTAAAAGTGAGAAATCTGCATCAAGAGATTTGTCGAGGCTCATTAAAGTTCAATTAGAAAATTCGTTTTAACACTAGGCATCCTGTCCCTTTTATTTCCCAAGCACAAACAATAAAATTTTCATCACATACAAGTACATACTTAAAATGTACTATGGAAATAAATGATCTTCATGTTTAATTCATCTTATATAATAATTGATGTCCATTAGGGATTCTGATCAGGGAGTAGGTAGGCCAGCTACACAGGGTGGTGTTGGATATGTGTTGCCCAACTGTCCCTACTGGGAATTTTACCGAGTGAATTGAAATAAAAATTATTTTCAGAAGAGTTATGAGAGATTTTTTCTAAAGAGTTCATGTTTTCTGGGCAGTGCGATCTTGGCACACACTCAAAAAAAACTTGACTCAGCACCTCTACATTGAGGGATTTTATGGCTCTTTTAACTACTTCTATATGTTTTTTTTTCATTTATCCGTTGTCCGTTCTCAGCCATTGGGAATAACCTCCTACCCCTTGCCCCCAATATTAACAAAAATTTAAATTTTCACTTGGCTCTTTGATTACAGAATATGAGTGTAGTGAGACTCATGGCGTGGACATTTACAACATCAGTAAATCCAGACGTAAAACTCAAGCATTAGGCAGCTCCCATGTGCTGTGGCTCTTAAGGATGATCTTAATTCCTTTTTTTGCAGCAATGAACCTGCCAAGGATGCAGTGCTTGTTATGCCATGATGAATGTCTTGTGGAGCCAGTTCCTGTCCCCAGTGCCTGCCCTTTCCCTGCCTCTGTTTCCTCTGCAGTACTGCTTATCTGTGAGACATGGTGCAGCCTTCTGAAATGGTGCAAACCCTTTAAATAAACATGGTATTTTTGGCTGAATGCAACCATGGGGACTGGCGTGACTGCTTTGTAAAGTGCTGGGTTGTGGCTGTTCAAACCCTGCCTTCGAGAGGCCCATTCTGCAGAGTGGACACTCTGTGCCTGTAAAATTATTCATTAGAAAATCATTGGGAAAAGTAAATGAGTTCTGTGATGCTTTTTTTTTATTGCATTTATCACATTTACGTGCAATTAATGTAAAAGGATTTGGTAAATGTTAAAACATAGAAAGTAAATCATATAAAAAGTAATAGCACATGTCAAGGAAAGAGATGCCCTTCATGCTCTCCCTGCAAGTCTTGCCCTTAATCAGTTTAGGAGAGTTTTAAACTCCCAAATTTGTGATATTCAAAACTTTGCTGGCAGTTGCATCTGCTCAGCTTAGTCCTGTGGCACAGGTCATTAGAGAGTGCAGCATTTTCTCTCTCCCACAAGAAATATATTTCCATGGGTTTTAAATAATATTCATTGGTGCTGACCTTGCAGGAACTGTATTTTCTAGAAGAAACTCAAATATTAAGTATTCACAATTCTCACTCTCAATAACCTTGGAATGCTGCATTAAAGGGGAAAACCCTCTTAAGATATTTATTTCCCAACTGTTATTACAAAAATAATGTTCTAATATAAAATAAAAAACCTAATAAATGGAGAAATACACAGAGAACCCCTTAACACTGAAAACCCAGCCAGCCCAGTGACTCAGATGTTATAAACTGTTATTGCTTAGTGTTCTTAAAGAACCTGCCCTGGGTCTTTCTTGAAAGACTGGTATCTAGTTTAAATAAGCTGCGCTTTTCCTCTCCTAGGGAGGCCCTGGTGTGTTTCTTCCCCTCTCTGTGAACACTCAGCCAATTATTTTGGTGAGTCCCACCTGAAGGGACAGAAATCAACACACACCTTGTAGCAGGGATGACTCAGTAACTTTTAGATGGTGATGAAATTTTACTTGTGACTCTGAACTCTTGGGTGAGTGCATTTGATCATTTCAAAACAATGGTCTTAAGTTTGGCCCAAATGTTTCCTGCTGATAGAAACGTGCTTCCTTCGTGTTGCATATATTCAGAATCACTAGCTTATATGAGGTCTACAGCTTGGTCAGTGCATGTCATTCTGTGGAGACAGCAAGGTAACATATGGAATTCACTCTTCCCAGTGATAGTTTTTGGAGGATCAGCTCTCTTTTTGCTGCCTGTACTACTATAACCCAGGATTTCAAGCTCTAGATACCCCAGGGCTTCAGTGTGGGCTTTCAGTGACTTGGATGAGGACTGCACAGATGCATCATAAGAGCGTGGGCACTGACTTCTGGGAAGATCATGAAAAACTAAAGTCTGGCTAATGGACCCCAGTTCCTCTCCCTTCCCTTTTGGCAGTCATTCATGGTAGCACAAAGTAAGTACAAAGCCTGGCGCCAAGACAAAGCACTAGTGATTTGTGCTTGCTTTAAGTGTTCCTAAAGGCAAGAGGGACCTTTAAGGGCTTCCCTGAATTAATTCCTGTTTTAACTAAAGTCAAAGCTTAAGCCAGACCTTGCAGGACTGCAACGGCCCGCCCCATGGCCGTGGCACCGGGGAGATGAGCTCTCAGGCTGTCTGTCATAGGGTATGGGTTGAGCTGGGCATGTGGGCAAACCCGTGAGTGGGTGTGTGGGATGTTCAGCACCATCAGCCCTGAGCAGGGGCAGTGCTTGGCTGGGTGGGATGGCATCCTGGTGTGGGGATGAATCTTGCAGCGCATCTGGACCCTCCTGGGACCAGCATGAGTTATGCTTGTGATGCTGAGTGAAACACACATGTCAGAATCACCAGCTCAAATACCATGCAGAGAGTTTTCCCACTTTGGCAAGTGGGTCAGTGGGATCCAGTGAAAAACAGAGACTGAAGGAGTGGGTGTTTGAGCCTTGTGATGAGCTGAGATGATGTATCTGACATCCTGCTCAGCCCAGATGCTGTCTCCTATTTTGGATAAGCCCCCTTTGCTCCCGTGAACTGGTTGTGTGGGGGTGCTGGAATACATTTCCTGCCCCATCTGCCTTGGTGCTGTTGAGCACTAAGTTTTTGAAGTTGCCCTGTGCTCATTCTTGTCAATGGCATCCTTCAGATCCGTTCCAGCTCTGGGGGATGTGTAGTCTTGGGTGTGGGGGCTTGTTGGTGGGGTTTTTTTTGTGTTTTTAACTTAAACCTGGTATGTCTATTTGAAACATACACCATCAGAATTAAAATGTTATTGTGTAATTTCTAAATTAAGATTTAAACCCTTCATAACATAAATTTACATAAACCTAATATTTACACCTAAGATGTTTTCTTTTAACATGGAAAGAAAGCTACAACTCCAGGAATTCTCTGGGTAAATGCAGGAATTATGGTTAATTGCAAACCATTTTAGTTCAGAACAGCAGCAGCTATCATCAATCCTCTCTTAGGCAAAGGTGTAGCTGAAGTGAGGTCTCTTCTTCTAGTCTTTTGATCATATTATGATTAGCCACAATTGGCTCAAGACGCTAATTATGAAGATAATCTTCTTTATGTGATGACTTGTGTTTAAATGCAAATCATGCTCGAAGGTTTCTTTTGTAGCCACTGAACCTATTAAAATACTTTTTTTCTGCATTGTGAATTGAATGCCAGTTTTGATTCAAAAGCATTTTGACACAAATTGGAGGTAAAATTAATCATCTAAACTGTAAGAAATGTAAAAAAAAAAAAGTAGGAAAAAGTATAGTTGATAAAACGTTGTGCAATTAGCATAAAAAAATTTGAAGCTACTGTAATGCTACAACCAGTGGTAACTGTTACCAGGAACTCAGAATCAATCTTTTTGGGGGGGAAAGATTAACAGGTAACTAGGATTATATGATAGGGTTAACAAGAGTTCCTTAACTGGAAATGTTTTGGCTGCAGTCAGTGGCACCCAGGTCAAACTCCTATTTAGATCATACTTCTGGTTTGCAGAGTGTTCCCTCTCAGGCTTTCTGCTCTCTGAATGCCTAGGCTGGGTTTCAGTTTCCATTGTTTTGGAGGTGAAGCAGGGACCTGACACTGCTGTCACACTCCCTGGCTCTAGAGCTGCGGGACCCCTTCCCTCTTACGACCCCAGTCCCGGGTCTGGGGGCGGTGTGTGGTTCTGGGTACCTGGTCAGGAGAAGGGAGGAAACAACCCCAGCAGTGCACCAACACAAATAGCTTTGCCACTGGTGGATTTGGCTCCATCTTTTCAAGGGATAATTTTTCGGTGTATTACGGAAAAGGATCTAGGCTAGGGACTGGGCCACCTCTGTTGGCCACAGGGTACATTTGTGTCAGGGCAGAAAGCACCTCCTCACCTCATAAAATGTGGGCAGTCCAGCTGAATCTCAGTGCTGAAGAAGGGATGTCTTCTGATCTGAGGCATTACAGAAGGGCATGTTGTCTCCTGTTAATTAAGAAATCCTCTCCCTTCCTTATGCAAAGCATATATTAAGAGTAACAGAAAACATCACTAACCTTCCTCTCATTTGGGGTGGAATTGTTTGCCTGCACTAAAATTATTACAAATGATATAATGGATATAAAACAGGAATGCTAATTGGAGATGATGTCTCCAGTTGGAGACTAATTGGAAAGGAGAAGTGTCTGAGGGACAAGAGTGAAAGGCGATGCTGGCACAGATCTCACTCTCTGGGCAAAGGACTGCAGGAAAAAGGAGAATGTCAGAGGGAAAGCTGAAGCCATGTGGAATTGCTGTGGGTTTAATGTGTTTGCTGTACCCTACCTTGGTGGCAGAGAACTTGCCACTTTGCACCCAGTGCCAGACTTCCATGGCATGAAGGTTCCAGTGTGGTTGTGAACATTAATGCCAGCATTTTCTGGCTGTTAAAAAGCTTAATTGTGCGCTCTTTGCTTTTCATTTATTCTATTTTCTTTCCTAGAAGTGTTCTAAAATACCTACATATCCAAAATAGCCTATGCTGACTCTTTAGGGGGGAAACAGTAATGTGCTCATACCTTGGGGCTTCAGATGTCACCAGCTGAATTGGTATAAAAGATTGAATGTAGATGGATGGCAATTTGAAAATCCTCTCTTTGTGCTACTCTGAGTTGATTAGTGTCCACTGGAGAAAATGCAGTTTTGTGTCAAAACTGTGCTCTTGCTCATCAAAAGATCAAAATGAGAGTTATCTGCCCCCTTGTGATTGTGTGTGTGTGAATTGCTCTGTTGTGGGATGTTGAGTTGGGGTTTTGTGGTGGGTTGTTTATTTCCAGATCAGCAAGTGACTGTTGGTTATGAATTAGAGAATTTAAATCAGACATAGCCTGTCCCCCCCCTCTTTCCCTTAAACCAATGTGTAGAGAAAAAGTTGTCTGATACAGTGTCTATGTTGTGGCCAAAATGCAACTAGTCTGTGCAGGCATACTTTCACAGATTAGAAGAAATACTTTTAGTTTTTTTGTGGACTATGAGAGAAAAAGACCTGCAGTTGACTGTGAGATTTATAGTCTCTGCAGTTCATTCTTCTCCAGTTTCTTCTGTAACCACTGCATTGTCCCCATTTCTGTCCAACATTCGTTCACTGACTATTGAACAACCACAGTCTATTTTAATAGCTGTTTTTCTGATTAAATACCTGTAATGATTTTATTCTCAGTCCTGGACTTTAGACATCTAATTTGTTGCTATCCAGCATCTTGCACCTTTTGGGTATTGTTTCTTTCTTAGCCAGCACAGTCTGGGGGGGATGCTCTGAAATGGCCATCCTTGGCATGGGTTCCCTGTGCTGAGGAGATGCTCTGAGGTGGGTGTCGCTGCTTTGGTCTTGTATTTATTTAGTAGTAGAGGAGCCCATGGGTAGGATTCAGAAATTGTAACCCTCATGCAAGGAATAAATGTTTGTCTTAAATAGGATTGTAACTTGCTTGTTTTACAAGAATAGTGTGAAGTCAGCATAGGTGTATTTTCTTCCTCATAAATCTCTGTGAGGGTCCTTCATCACACCCAGAAGAAATCCCGTGGGCTCTGAGTTTTGCCTGTGGGAGTCCTGAAGAAACTGGATGTAAAACAGAAATAAAAAGTAAAAGAACACAAAGAAAAAGTAAACCACTCTTCTGTGTCTCAGTTAAAAGGTTCAAAATCGAGTTATCAAACCGTAGTTTTTTGCTTTTTTGAAAAATAATTCTGGGTAGTTGTGTAGCAGCGTCAACTGCAGTGCTAAACTCAGCCTGTGATACACTGAAAAATATATGAATAATGAAACAGAATCTTAAATGCCCCAACATTATCCTGCTACCGTACTGGCTTTAAACATGTACACTTTTCAGAGGAACTGCAACTTAATTCTTCATTAAAATCACTGAGCAAATGCAGATTATATTTAATTTAAATATTTATAGAATTTATTTAAGCTTTCAAAATAGATTAGATGTTGAAGAGCAAAACTTCTAACATCTGAATGATAATTTTACTTCTGAACCCAATTAAGAAACTAGTCAGGAATACAGCTAATAAATTGCTGTGTTTCAGGAAATACTTCAATAATGTTGTATGTACAGAGGGCCTTTAAAAATTAGTGCTCTCAAGTAAAATGGATTGTCTGAAAAGGTTTGTTACATCTGATAGTACTTCTCCTCTAATCCAGTTTTAATCCCGTTTTATTCATTATTTTTAAATTTATTTTTAGAAACACCTTCCTTATTGTATTTATCTGTCACATACCTAAGGGTGATCTGATCCTACAAGCTTTAGGATGTTTTAATGTAACTTGTAGGTTTAATTTTGCAAAAAATGTTCATATTGCCCAAATAACCTGATATCTACGAAACATTTCAGAATTGAGTTTGAATCTTCTGGAAATGTTTGGCAGTCTCACATTTTTCAGAGTGGCAAGGAGTGCTCCTGAGACTGAAAGGCTCTTTATATGTTTCCTACAGGTGTTTCAGCAGTACTTCTTAACTTGCCTTATAATCTTGGTTTTTACTCTGCCTTATGAAGTCTGGGAGAGCTGCAAGATCTTTTCTGGTTTTCCTTTATAATGCTGCAAAATGTTATGTGAATTGTTTTAGACTGTGTTTCCTGCCTCTTTGTACACTGCTGTTTAGACTGCAATATATAGCATGTGTTTCATTTTTTCTTGGCCTCATTACATTTCATTCCTTGCTTCACTGCATCATCTGTCTCGTTAGTCTATAAATCTGATCTATTCTAATCACTGTAAATTCTCTGTTTCCCCTAGCTGTGTGTCACCAGCAACACTAGTCACTTTGGAAATTGCTTTCCTGAAAGGTCATTTTACAAAAGATAGAGGAGGAGGCATTGTGCAATGCTGGTGCATAGGGCTGGAGCTTGTCCCTCGTCAGCCTGAGAGCAGCTGCTGCAGGAATGCCCATGGACATGCCCATGAACTCCTCTGTTCATTGGCTCGTCTTGTAGCTCTCACATTCTGAGATGGTCACCAAGGTGAGTGCCTTGGGCCTCAAACTGGTAGAATGGGGAAGACTTCATTTGGGTTTGTGATCTGTATGCAGTATAAATATTGTGGGGGGGATATAAATATTGCCTGGTAAAGGACAGTTACCACTTCAGTGTCACTTTTGCTGGAAGAACAACTTTTTAAAGACAGATGTTTTGTGGTATGCAGAAACAGTGATGCAAAGCCAAGAGCATGCAATGGATGTTCCACCACAGGATTCTCTTATAAAGGAACACACTGTGCAAGTCACCTGTTCCTCCTGCTTGGCTTTCTCTCCTCTTCCAATAGCACTGATGGGCTGGTAGTTGGCATATTGATATGACAGTAGGTCTGTGGGTTAGCTGAGATGAGTTACAGTCAGTAATTTTCCTCTGTTTTCCGTGCTCATGGGTGTCAGTGCCTCCACTGTGCTCTTGTTTCCGTGCTGCTCCTGCCTTGGGGCTGGTTTGGTGGTGCAGACTCTGTGCTGCAGCCAACACGCCTCTGCTCACGGCCTTCCTGCTGCTGCTTTTTCTGCTCCTTCCCCCACTCATTTAGCACTTCTGCACTGTGTTAGATATCCACAGGAAACTGTAGGGCAGAGAATTCCATCTTCTTTGGATGCCTGTACAGCCCCAGCACTGAGGCTTGCCTGGCGCTGCTCAAGGCTCTGGAGCCTGTGTGGGTGTAGAGAGTGCATTTTATTTGTCATTTTATTTTCATAGGCTGTGCAGCAAAGATGTTTTGGAGCAAGAATTGCTCAGTTCCTCAAGCTATCAATGCTTCTCCCTGGCCTGGGCTCCTGTGCTGGACTGACTCCCTTTGCCAGTCTTGTGGTCTATGATATGGGTATTGGTTCATGGCTACAGTTCACTCTTGCAAAAGGATGTTGTCCACTGTCTTAAATGAGTTTAGGATTCATGAATTAAAAGAACAGGATGAAAGTTAAATAGTTTCCTGAATCCCTTCATCCTGTTTTTTAACTCTTTCTGGTATTTCCCATGATCGGGAGAGTGAGTGGGGAAGGAGATACGCCAAGTTTTGGTTGGATTACTGAAAGGCAGTTTCCACAGCCACTACTACATCAAAATTCTATTATACTGTTCCATAGTGATTTTAGTTAATTAATTAATGTATTTATTTCATTTTGTGATGTTTGGTAGCTTTCTAGTGACCTTTTGAATTTGTTTCTGTTTGTGGGTGACTCATATAACTAGCTTTTCTAGCCAAGGGGTGCTGCATGTATCATGCTATACTGGCTTTGATAGCTCATTGGTGATGGCAGAAGGTATAAATTCTCCCTGGTGTACAGAAATATACCACTCCCTTCCTAAAAATTGTCAGATATGCTACTTTAATTATCAGTGCTTAGGGATCTGATTGCTGAAAAGCTTTGGGGACAGATTAAAGCTTTCTGGCTGGAGCTGGTTTGTTGTGTTTGCAGACAAAGCCATTCAAACCAGTGCAAGTTTGCATCAGTGAAACCTAGAGAAGAGGTTCAGCTATAAATCAGAGTAAGCAAAGAAGTAGAGTGGAGGAGAGTGCTGTGAGTTCTTGCTGGTGCTTCTGTGATAAAACCTGCTTGCATTTGAAGATGTCAATTATGGGCAATTTTCGCTCAGTGTTGTGAGGTTTGAATTACTCAGAACTATGTTTAATGATAAAATATTAAAACCAGAACAAATTCTGAGTAAGCCACAGCTGACCAAGCCATCTGATTAACAGGATTTTATCTAATGGACTTTTTAAATGGAGATGTTTCAAACATACTGTGTAAAAGCCACAGATGTTTACATTTGAAGGATAAACACTGTTCATCATTTCTCTCTCTTTTCCCCAAAGGTCTCCCTGGCATGTGTGTCTCCTCCCCAGTGAGCAGTTGAGCTCAGTGCCATCCACAGGTGCAGAGTGCTTTGGGAAGAGCCCACTGAAGGCCTGATAGGAAGGTCCTGGGTCACAGACACAGCGAATCTGCCCAGCTCTTCACCACACACTGGTCTCAGACCTTCTTTGGAGCAGCTACCAGAGGGGCTGAATTTCACCATTTCCTGCTGTGCTGCCTGGAACGTTTTCCACATTAACAAAGGCTGATGGAAACCTATGTCTAGGTGATTCCACGTGAGATACTCACCCTGCTCCCCCACGCCCTCGCCCTGCAGCAGTCCCTGCCAACAGCGCTGCACCACCACACACCAGATGTGCAGGCAGCTGCAAAGAGCTCCCCTCCCTGAGCACAGGTGCTCTCTTTCAAGGAAAAAGTAAGTGTTGGTTGGTAAATGCTGGGTAAATGTATTTCTGTATGTTTGAATAAAGAAACTGCTGCTCCTTTGGAGCTGGCAAAGACAGGGAAGTCAAGAAATCTGGCAGTGGCCGGGTTGGGAAAGTGCCAATGCCAGCCCACTGACTTCAGTTTGCCTGGCAAGGCAGCTCTCCCAGATGAGGTGAGATGTGGTGAACCCAAGATTCTCTTTAGGAATGTTTATTTGATTTAAAATGCTTTGTTAGCACATACTGCTTCCAACTTCTTCTAACTTTTAACTAGCCTCAGTTCACCTCTGCCTTTATTTTAAATTCAAGGTACTTTACCCAAAGTGTTCTCATCATCCAAGCCACTACACAGAGTAGTTTAGTGTTCATCTGTCTCATTTCTTTACTGTCCAAGATGAATCTCAGGGGACTAAAGCTCTGAACCAAGTGGCTTCAGGCAATTCATCTGAAAAACAGAGCTACTTAGACTTTTGTAAAGAAAATAATTTAATAATCAGTGCAAGAGACCTGTCTCTAAGCCAACCCATTTGGAAAAACTGCCAGTGTAGTAATTACAAACATTTTATGACAGTAATACTAATGATGTCTTTCCATTATTGCCAGAATTTCTTTTTCCCAGCAGCTACAGGACTGAGCTGGTTTTGCATCATCTTCCATGATTCTGCATTAGAAATGTTTTGTAATTTGAGATCGATGTTGCAGAGCTGGACATTGGGCAGAGACATTTTTCTGAGCCCTGCTGACCAATGCAGGTGAAACCATTGGGAAGCGAGGAAGAAATTGGTGCCACTCTGCTGGCAGGTGTGCCAGTTCAGTGCATTCTCACTCTCTGGTACAGTATCAGTGGCTCAGTGTTACTGTGCATTCTGCTAATTAGATGTGTAGAGTGACTCTCAAAACTTTAATCTCAGACTTCAGGCTCTTATCTTACAGTTTTTCCTCATTCTTTTTGCAAAGTGAGAAGACTTGAACATGTTTAACAATGCATTTTCTGTACCTTCCAACCAGCAAGGTCCCACAGTGTTGGGTATCACCCAAAAGTGAATGATACATTTCTGGTTCGAAAATTTTCTGGCAAACATAAAATATGAAGTGAAATACTGCATGAAACAGAGTGAAGGATAGACTGCTCTGTAGTTACAATGTTAGTGCAAGGTTTTGGCTGTGTGATTTTTAGCTTTTGTATTGATGTATCAAAGGTTTATAGTATTTTGAAAGCATAAATATTAGGGTAAGAACAAAGTTCCTGTACCTATGCTAGTGAGATACTCATTGCTCTCTAGCAACAGTTACATGTTATTTGGGGTGAAATTCTCAGGGTTTTGCTCTCCTGACTTTTTGGCTATGGGATGACATGTGGAAAACAAGATCTGGGGCAAATCTTCCCCCAGAGTAGGAGCAGGGGATCAAATAACATGGGTTCTGCCATTTCAAACTCAGGGAATCTCCAGATACCACTTTTCCCTGTAGTTCCCAGCAAGGCAGTCCAGGCTCAGCACACAGATCGAATCTACTGTTTTACCATCTTGGTCTCATGTGCTAAAGGTTACTGCCTAGTTAAATTAAATACATGGAGAAAAACAAGAAGGAGCAGAAGTGATGTGCCTTGAGGCACAGATGCCTTTATGGTGCCTTTCACAGGCTCGCTTACATTGCTGGCAACTATTTTCAGCATTGTTTTTGAGCAATGTTAGTGAGGAGGGAGCAGAAAGAAAACAATTCTAAATTGATGTGGCCTAAAGGCTCATCCAGAAGATTTTCACTGGCTTCATAAAAGCTCCTGCACACAATCTGAAAAAATTATAGCAAAATGGTTTATCTCCTTTGCATAGTCTTGTGTTTTAGCTTCTTGATTTTTATTGTGCTACCCTTGTCCCTTAAAATTCAGAGAAGTATTTTGAAGTTTACATACTACAAACTGGTAGGTACCAATCTTGAAGGATGTTTTGAGCAGCACTGTAGCAGAAAGACAGAGTCTGCAGACAAAGTCAAGGCCCAAGGGGTGTCTCGCTGGAGGCTTGTGAAGTCCCAGACTGCTGCAGCACATTCTGCTCTGACAGGTGGGAATGATTTCTTAGAATTTGACTAGAAATTCACGAGAAAATAACTTTCTGGTTATTTCTGTATAAGAAACAAAAGAAGCTTTAACATCACCAACCCATTATTGCCTGTGGATTTTAATAGTGAAGAATTTTACTTTTGGAGAGTGTAACTATTTCCGTAAAAAATCCATGGTTGCTGTCTAGCAGTAAAAATGCTGTGAAGAACCACACAGGTTGCTTCTGGGGGAAGCATTTCGCTCTTTGACAGCTGCAGTAGAATTGCTTTGTGCTTTTCTTAGGAGAGGAACAGCCCCCCCATACCTACCAGTGTGTTCCATATGATCACCTACAGGATTCACCATCTGCCCTGCTCAGCACCCGCTGGGTGGGAGGTGAGGGTGTCCTGCTGTCAGTGTTCAGACACCAAGAGGAGGGGAAACCACCTCCAGTCAGATTTTATACAAAGCTATTTGCTTCCAAAAGTGCCAACACATTTAAATTACTGTTGCTGTTGTCAACAAGTTCCCCCTGCATATTCTGTAATGATTAAGGTCCTTGGAGGTTTTGGATCACTTATGTTTCTCAGTGTAGCTACAGATTGTGAACATAAGGGTTGAATCAAGTAATTTAAATAATTAATTGAATGGCAGAGGTTCCTTCCCTTCTGTGTACTTTGCATAGGAAAATTCCTGCTGACTCCACGTTTCTTGCTGCTAAGAAAGATAACCTGGTCAGGTAGATGAATGTTAACTCGAAACTTGCCAGCTTTTTCACTTGCCATAGAGTTGCTCTCAGAAGTAGCTGCTGCCTTGCTGCTACCAGTGCCAGAGCCAGAGTTTGATGACTTAATCAACGCGTTACTCTAGCAGGAACCATTTGTGGATTCAAATACAGATGTAGAATGATAATGTTTGTAATTAAAAAAAGTTAATTTTCTCAAATTAAAAACATGCCCATCATAAAACAGCCCATGAGCTGTTCCTGATTTGCTCTGCAGCCAAGACTAAGCAGGTTGTGCACCTTGTGCAGGGCACTGATCTTACTCTTATTATTTGCAGCACATTTTATTGATGGCTAAAAAAAAATCAGGACACCTTTTTTTTGTAAATGTTAAAACCTCCATCTATATTTCTTTGTAGTTTTTATCCTTCATTGTGTGATTCATTTCTGTACTGACTGAACCATGCAGTAGTAGTTTGAGGCTCACCTTTCAAAATTTGAGAGTTAAAATTAAGTGCCAACGCCTTAGATAAAGCTGGGTAATATGGACAAACCACACTGTCTTCTGATCACTGCCAGATAGGGGTCCTTATTTCTACTGTAAAAAAGAAAAATAAAAATGGAAAAAAATATATATAATCTTGGACTTTTCTAAAGAAAATACAGCCAAAGGAATATCTATATGGAAATTGGCTGGGGAAACTTCTTGCAGCCTCACAGTTCTGGAAATATGCAAGGCAAGACAAAAATCTGCAGGCGATGGGTCCAGTCCTTATGCTTCAGTGAAGTGGTGCTGAAAACTTTTAGCTGGTGCTAAAAAGAAGAGTCATTCATTAAACCCAAGGGGAAACAATGGACACGTGGAGGTTTTGGGGTTTGTTTTGTGCAGCAATAGGGATCAGTGCAAGGGAAAACTATTAAATGTCTGTTTTTAAGTCTTCAGGGAATCTGGGCAGAGCTCTGCTTTGACAAAGAGCAGATCCAAGGTATGATAAGCCTGTTACCAGAGAAATCACATCCTTCTGACTTGTACCTGGCTCAGTAAATGCTGCGTGAAACACACAGTCAGACCCCATTATTCTCCCTTGACTGGTGTCTGTGCTCAGCAGTGTGGATGGGAACTTTCTCTCTCTTGTCTATTTAAGAGTTTATGGATTGCAGAATAGCTCTTCCTTGTCCACAGTGAAAGCTGATGAGATAAGTATTTAGCAGTGATTTGTTTTGGTACCAACAATAGTGCCTGGAAGTGGGATAGTGAGTTTCAAGTTTGGTTTGTTCCCTTCCTGTGTTCCAGCTCCCTCCTGACAGAGAGACCAAGCCAACCAAAGCATCGAGAGGGTTCAGATTGCTAATGTGCCCAATATTTACAGAGCTTTATTTCTTAAAAAGGGAGAAAAGTGTGAGTCCTTCTGTTCTATTACAAAGACCGTTGCTTTTTATGATAAGCAGAATGTGCTTGTTTACTTTTTCCCCCCCCTGAAATTAAATTTCATTGAAACTCTTTACTGCTGCATTGAATTAAAAGCTTCTTCTCCCTACATTTTTATAATATTGCAGGAAGCCATTACCTGGTGACTTTCAGAAGAAACTTTTCATCTGAATTTAGCTTTTGTTGTTCTTGATTCTAGCTGGTATTAAACACTCCAATTGATCTAGTATATTCAGTTTTTGGGGCAATATAAAAATGCATATTTAATATTATTGACCCTTGATTTGGGGAAGCATGTAGATTAGATTGCATGTTCTGTTTCCTTTTGAAAAGCATTGAATTTTATTTTATTTTTTTTCAAAACTTCATTTGCAACAAAGTAAAAGTCAGCTTTTCATTTTATATGACCCTTTACTACTTGGGCTTCCTTCTAACCTTGTTCTCTGTGATTTTATATTGCTGCAATTCCACTGTGCCTACAGTACGTGGGGCCAAACCCAGGACCATTGTGCTTATCCTGAAGACCTCGAGTGCAAGCTTGCTTTTCATGTCTCAAAGAAGTTAACACTTCGTTTTGAATCCTGACCTGCATGTACAATTTAGTACTAATTTAGCTGCTAGATGGCCCTAAAGCTTCAGCATTAATGAGGAGATTAATGAGCATTAATCCTGGCTTTCACAAACTTTCCTGAGTTTACAGAATTACCGATCTTTCTCTTGCAAGAAAATTTCTTCATCTTATTAACAAGGAAAACAAGAAGCTTAAAGCTGACACAAAAGCAGTGTTGGTTTGTTTGGTTCCAGGGTCTGGTCACAGCATGCTGCCTCAGTTTGCAAGCAAGGACATGAAATGCATCTCATTCACAACAGCAGATTCGTCCCAGCCTCTTCTGGGTTCTCAGGTGTTCTCAGCCAGTAATATTTCTTCTCTTCTTTCTTTTCTCCCTAGTATCTTCCTGACTAGGAGTCCCCAATTACATCCTAATTGGCTTCTTTCTTTTAATTGACCATCTCTCCTTCTGAATGGCCATCAATGCTGACCTGCTTTCTCTGCTGGAGATGCATATTACTGTAGCTCTTTTGAGATGAGCTGTTAGAAAAGGAAAAAGAGAAATTCTAGTTTATCTGGCTTGTGGATAAGCAGGATTATAAATGCTGCAATTTGCTTCACAACTCCCTGTAATGAGCAGAAGGGGGCACCTACTTATTTTCTCAAGCTTAGCAACTCTAGTGTATCCTACATGAGGGATGCAACTATTGTTCCTAACATCTACTTTTCTGTGCTTGTTTTAACACTTCATGGATAGGTAAATCAGTAATTTTAACTGCAATATGTGATTATCACCTGTGATCACGTTGTAGAGGTCGTCTAAGGATGTGTTTGAAGCTAGAGCGAGAGTATGCACACTGTATCCTGAGTGATGCTTCTTTCAGCTCACTGCTTAGCAGACCTTTCCAGAGGCTTTTCCTGGTTTATTCTTGGCTTCTCCTGACACCCACAAATGACTGCAGGAAGATGGGTTATCTGCATTGCATAACAGCTCTCAGCAAACAGGGCTCCTTCCCTTCTCTGGGCGAATAACAGCAGCAGAGGGGCTGACCATCACCCAGTTTTATTCCAAGTGATGGCGCTGACTCATGATGCTCTGACACTTGTGGAGGATTCTGCCATAAAAGCAGCAATGTATTAGGAGTAGATGTCATCAGAGAAAAGAAGCTTCAGCTGCTGTGAGTTATTTCTGTCCATTTGGCAATCTGCTCTTTTCCTCAATTAAACACCATATCACCCTGGTGTTCCAGCATATTCATTGCTACTCAAAACAGGTATGAAATAAACCCTACTGCATTAAAGGAGATGGGTGACCGCACAGTAACACTTAGGTGCTTATGGAGATGATCGCCGCAACCTATTCTTAAGTATGCTGATTTTATAACTGGTACTTTGTACAGCCTGGAGAGGCTGGGAGGGTATTCTGTCTGACCTCTTTCTGGGCTGGGGAGAGACTCTTTGGCTGAATGTCTTAAGGATTCATACCTTGCCATTTCCACATGGTAGCAGGAGACAAGAGATCCTACTTCATGCCAAAGCAGCTGGTAGCTACAAAAACTGTGACATGAGAAAGCAGCTTGCTATTATAATGGGAAAGTAGTAAAGGCTCTGTTTTCAGACCTTGTAAAGTGTCCTCAGCTTGGCATTGTGAAAATAGGAGGTGATATATGCAGTGGTTTTCACACAGTTTTTTTTGGAGCTTTTTGGCAAAAAAGTGCTGGGAGGCCCAAGCCAGCTCAAGCATATTGTCACTGTGGCCTGGTCAGGGACTCATAGGGACCATCACAAACTGGAGATGTGGCTAAAAACATGAAGGGGAAATGGCAGCTACTTATGTAACTATCCATCACCCACCACCATTCTTTGGCTTGCTAACAGGCCAGTGATAATTTTTTTTATGAAAATCTCTGTTGCTATTGTTGTATTTTAGTAGGAAATAAAACAGGACTTCTGGACTAGGGACAGACAGCTTCCTATGACATTTGTCATGAGAAGGACACCTGTACTGGAAGTAAAGAGTGCTCAGTGCTTAAGGATGTATTTAATATCCCACCCAGTGCCCTTTTTAAGAGAGCTGAGTGTGCTAATGCACAGCGTAGGCAGTGAAAGGATATATGCTTTTAATCAGCTTCCCAATAGTAAGATAATAAAAGCAATAATCCTTTTAGGATTCTGCTTCTATGATCTCTGTATTTTCCAAGGTCACTAAGCAGAAGGGAAGATAAAGGAAGATAAGCTTCCAAGGAGCTGAACAGTAGAGAAGAGAAAAACATCACACCCACCAGATTGTTCTGCTTCCAACTCACAGTGAGGGATCAACCCATGTTGAGAACAGTGAGTGGTTTCACAGGGCACTGGTCACAACAGATTTCCAGTGTAGTGTGAGCTTCATCTTGTGGTCCCAAGCATCTTTGGATATATATAGACTGAGAATTTGGACTTTTTCTCTTACCAGGACACCAAACTATTTGGCCTGGGGGAGGGACAGAAATTATTTTTTTGATACTTGCCAGCTCTGGTTTGGTTTGGTTTGGTTTCAATGAGTTTGTTTAGTTTCTTTAAAACCACAGCACTCCACCTACGCCTCCCCCCAAAAAATCACCCCCAAAAACTATTTCCCACTGCATGTGTAAAAAGCCTATTATCACTGTTGGTGAAATTTTAAGCATTATAGGATGGATGCAGTAGCAAAATACATCATTTAAATGTCCAGAGTTGCTTCTCTTCTCAGCTGTGGTGAACTCTGCCCCTCCGTATCAGACATCCATTCTCCCTTGACTTCACTGAAGTCTGTATACACAAGGAACCAAACCTGGCTGTTTGCATATTAAAGCAGCATAATATCGAGTTGTCCTCTCTTGTGAGCTCTTGGCATTAGAGTGTCAGCCCACAGGTCCTTGCAGCTAAGTGTGCTGTTTCCAACAGAGAGCAATAAAAACTGCCTAGGGAGCCGTTGAGCCAAGGGCAAGCACACAGTCCTTGCCCCTGTAGTCTCCGAGGCTCCAGCAATTTTTGCTTAGTGGCTTCTTAAGCCAGATCTGGGATTATCCTGTTTAAATAGCTGCAAATGGCTTTTTATTTTCCCTCTCATTATTTTGTTTAATTGCTTTTTGAACTCATCTGAAATGATGAGTACAGAGGAGGGCAAGAGGTGGTTAGGGAACTTCTCCTGCGAAGAAGGGCTGAGAGAGCTGGGCCTGGGACAATGAGAGGGGACCTAATCAATGCACACAAATATTTTAATGGCTGCTGTCAAGAGGATAAAGCCAGACTCCTTTCAGTGGTGCCCAGTGATGGGACAAGGGACAATGGGCACAAACTGAAACACAGGAAGTTCCATCTGGATTCAGGGGAAAGTTCTATACTGTGTCAGAGCACTAGAACAGGCTACCCAGACTTGTAGAGTCTCCTCTGGAGAGATTCAAAACCTGCCTGGATGCAATCCTATGCAATCTGCTCTAGATGCACCTGCTTGAGCAGTGGGGTTGGACTGGATGATCTCCAGAGGTCCCTTCCAACCCCAACTGTTCTGTGATTCTCTGACTATAAACAGCAGATTTTTTTCTCCTACATAGGAAATGCACTGCATTTTTTTGTTTAGGCCTTGACTTGCTCTTTCTTTACTGTTGCTGTTGGTAAAACAAGCAAGTTTTGTCCTGGTATACTAAATATTTATTTACTATAGATGTTTTGTTTAATAGAAAATGTAGCAAAGCCCCAGTCTGTAGTAGAACTTTTATTTTGATTGTCAAAGCCCAGAAGAGCCTTTACAGCAGAACTCTTGTCTGTACCCACATTGTGTTCATGACCCTGTTCGTGTGGAGCTCTGCAGGCAGTTCTGGCTCAGCTGGTGGGAGGACTCCCCATGGTGGACAGGATTTGTAGGGGGACAGCATTGTAACATACATGCTGTGTATGTGCATAGGTGATGGGGAAATGAAGAGCTGTGGTAACAGGCTATGGACAGCAGGATTGAACAGTTTCTCATGCCAGAAGAAACCTTGGGATTTAATCAGAACTGTTCACATCACATAAACTCTAAAATTTAATCCCTTGTGATTCCAACCTGGGACCTTTTTCAATTTGAAGTGCTGGCCATGTACCTGTTTTCTCTACACCATTACTGTCTGTGTTAAAGCCCAGTTCTAATGCATACTGTGGCATGGTAATGATTTTTATTTCTTTTTTTTTGTGCGCCATGCTGGGAACATCCGAGCCAAATTGTTGACAGTCTTAATGTGTTTTGGAGCAAATGCATTTCCTGAGGTACGATGTGTTCCACCTTATCCTTTAGTTAATATATTGATTCTTCTGCCTTGGGCAGAGATACTTAGGCTCATGTCTCTTGGTTGTTGCTTTTAATTTGAATTCAGTTATGAGCATTGAAGAAACTGTCTAAGACATTACCGCTGCTTTAAATTCACTACAGAAATGGTCCATGAAACATCAGAATTTTTCTTCAGACATTCACATGGCTGAATTCAGGCCTCTAACTCAGACTGTGCCAGGCAGCTGTAGAGAGGATCTTTCCATGTCAGCTGCATAGGGCAACAATTATATGTATTCAGGTTACGTTAAATTTGCCTAAGATGGGTTGAGCTCCTCATCTCAATTAACTGATGAGTATCTAGCTGCTCTTAAAAGGAAGGTGTCCCTGCACTGCCTTCACTTGTGGCTTTATGTTCCCAACACTTCTCTTGCATTAGTTCTTGCCTTCCCTAGACCCATTAGTGAACTATTTCAACTCATTAATTAGCCAGGATATTTCCCAAGTGGGAAAAAAAAATTAAAAAAGACAAGAAATTAAAAAATCTGGGCTGGTGAGCTGATAAAGCTCACTTCCAAGTGCTGAATTTCAGGCATGATGAATAACCAGTCCAAAACATGCCCAAAGTCATGTTTTCCCTTGTGTATCTGATGGAGCAGCATTGAAGCATGACAGTTCTGTGAAATACAGTCCCAACTATCTTAATTTTATCATTTCCCTCTATTTTCTGTCTTTCTGTTGCTCTTCTAGTCTGACAAGCAGAGTGGTTATCATGGAGTTCCAGTTTGATAGAAGGGTGCGCTTTGCTCCCAGGGCTGAACTAAAAGCTTGAAAACTTTGAGTGTGCACAGTCGAGGCTCTCTGGAGTGAGAATCCAGGGATGAACCCAGCTGGGGCGCGTGGTTTGCTCTGCTGCTTCTCTCAGATTTTATTTCCAAGGTGGCAGGTCTTGATTTAGCTACTTGTAAATGGAACATAAATGTGTTTACGTGTTGCACAGACACTGTGCGACCGAAAGGCTGTCTGAGAGTCTGAGATAATAGAGGTGCTGTGTAAGCACTTGTAATGAAGGAGTTATGAGAAATTAGCTGTCAGGCTTCCTGTCCAGTTTTTCCTGTGAAGATATACCAATATATTGGTGTCATAAGGATGCTTTGAAATACAGTCATGTGAGCTAGTTCACATGTCTAAATTGTAGTCCCATTTCTCTCTGTATCTAACACAACCTGATTTCCAAGATGCAAAGCCAAAAGAAACCCAGGCTGTAGTGTTCTCCATTTTGCTCTTTCTTCCCTTCCAATTTTAAAAGCTTGCATGGCTCCTGCCACTGGCCAGGTATGTAAGTAGAAAGTTGTCAGTATTAGTTACAGGAGACCTTCAAGCCTGGCTTAAAGCAAGGCTTGCTGAGGAACTTACAGGGAGGCTTCTAAACCATGACTCTGCATCTGCTGTGCAGTTCACCAGCGTTGCCTTGGTCCCACTGCACAGGTCCTGGTGAAAAAACATCAGTTTCATTAAGATGTGCAGCTGAGCTGATTAGTCATGATAATTTAATGAAATGACTAACTGATCAGTGAACTTCTGGGTAAAATCTGAATTTTCGGGAAGGCTCTTTGCTCTGTGAAACTGCCCTGGTTTTGTTTATGATTAAAACAGAGTGGCCTTTTATTTGTAGGTGAAGCAGTTTTGGCTGCCCTCTGACAGCTTCTCACAAGGATGCTGGGACTTGACATAAGTGCGATTCAATTGGCTTCTCAGAAAAATTCTGAGAACTGGCTCTCTGCCACTCTGCCTGGAAATGGGACAAAAGTAATGTCATTGCTCCATTTTCTTTCACTTTGCTGAAATTTTTTCTTGCCAAAATCTTCAGGCTAGAAAAACAATCCACAAAACCCAAAAATCCCCAACCCAGTGGTGTGTTTTTACTGTCAGTAGTGATGGGATTTAGGGTGTCTGAAAAAAACCAAAGTAGTTGGCTTTACTTGATGAACTGAAGCAGAGTAATATGGAGTATGTGGACAGCAGATGTTCTTATTTGTCACAGGGGAAGATAATTTACTTTCAATAATACAAACACGCTTAAGACCCCCCAATGTTTTAAAGTTCTCAGGATCTAATTAAGGAAGCACGTGCAATGAGCAGACCCTTCCTGGAGCTGGTGTGACACATGGTGCAGTGTCCCACCTGCTGGGCTCTAACACCAAGGCTATGACAGTCCCATCTCTGGAGCTGACACCTGGCAATTGAAGGTCTCTGCATCTTTCAGCACTTTGAATTTTGTCTCATTTATTGACAAGATTAGTATGTTCATATTTCATAGCATTTTGGAAGATATAAAACCATGCTGGTTTCAGTGTTATCCCCAGAATGTTTAAATGCATGTGTGGGATTTTGCAGGGTCTGTTATACTCAATAACACAATTTGTTTTCTTCATTCTTTTTTAATTAATTTTGGATTAAAAGGAAATGTCTAGAATTAAGGATGTTCTTGTCAGTTTAAGATCACTTATTAATAGTGTATTTGGACCTTGAACAGAGATTAACATTTACTATATTAGTTACTTTTAGGCAGCTTAACATTTTTAATCGAGAGAAAAATTTGCCTTATGTAACTAAGCCTGTAATTCTAAATTAAACTGATTTAGCTGATCTGATAAATAATTAGTGAAATTGGAAATTAGATAAATGCTGATTCATTAGCATCTGGTTTTAGAATGTGATTGTAAGGAAATATGAATGGAAAGAGGATGCTGGATGCGTATCTGTTGATAAAGTAATATTTAAAGCGGATAAAAGTAATTTATTCAAGATTTAAGATGGCCTTAGCTAGCAGTATTCATTTTTTTTTCAACAATGAAACAGTGCTAAAGATTTCTGTTATAAAATGAAAGTGAGGGCCATCAAAACTCCTGTGAGGACCATGAACATATTGAATAAACTTAGATGAATCAGTAACTTGTATTGAATAAGAAACAATAGATCTATCTAATAGATTTTTCTCTGGATTTTCATCTGGGACTTTAGGGACTGTGGCGTAGAACTGGTGGGAGCAAGATGAGACAAATTAACTGATTCATAGCAAAAACTGAAGGAAAAGCTTGTCCCATTCACTGCAGAGAAGAACCCCCAAAACTGAGCATTAATTTCTCTTAGTTTGGTATCTGGTGCAACACACACTGTGTAGCTGTTTGATATGGGCTGTTGTTCGATGGTGCTGCACTTCTTCCATATGCAGGGTTTTCCTTGGCTCGTTTGTGAACTGCTGGTTATCTGTGAAGAACTGGCTGGTTGATGTGGCTTCTGATCCCCATTTCTAATGCTGAAAATACATGAAATACTTTCCTCATCTTCCTCTTCCACAGAGCAGGACTACCTTGAGGCTGAGCTTGCATCTGTGAAGTGCAGGAATGACAGGATCCATGAGATGGGGTGCCTGGTAGGGGTCAGTTGGTGCTACAGAAATGTCTGGCTGTCTCATATGAAGCACCAGAAGTCCCGTTGCTTCAATGATTTTAAAAAGTTTTGGTTCTGCAAGAGGCTGTTACTCCCTGCAAACCATCATCTGTGCTGTTTTACAGTGCCTGTTTCCCACACATCACTGTGCCTTAGCAGAGAGGCATGTTGTTCTCATCTGTTTGGAAACTTCTTTCTCATTGCTGGTGGTGGGACTGGTCTCCAGGGATTTTATGTGGGTCTGCCTTTCCCTCTCTGTACCCTTAAAAGGTTTCCCCATGCACTGGTTATTCTGTTCTCTGACACGTGTTTTGGTGAGCAAGCAGAGTTTGTGTTCATGTGGAAGAACTGAGCTTTCAGTGCCAAAACAACCTTTGGACAAGCTGAGATGATTGCACTGGATTACAGGAGTCTCTGAGCCCAGACTGGTGGTGAGGGTTTGCAGGATGATGAGCTGAGAACTCAGAAAGGCATCCTGAAAGTCCTTGAAAAAAGGTGTCAGAGACACCATTGACTTGAGATCTGTGAGAAGCCGTTTTTAGCTCTTGCTCATGATGTTTGCATAAGTTACAGATGCCTGAATTTTTTGTCCTCTGCTTTGTATTAGTACCCAATGAGTAGTTTCCTGAGTGTGTAGGGATACAGTGAGCTGTCATTGCAATGATTCATTACCTCACTATTGTTCTCTACACAATGTGTCCACCCAAATCCAACTCTTAGAAAATGCTCAGCATGTTTACAGTATGGGAAAGATACTCAATAACAGAATGATTGTGGATAATTAGAGGTTGTTGTCAGGGCCATAGGTAATACATTAGAGAAATGACCAGTTCTCTAAATATATGGGTAAAATTCAGAAGTACTGGAAAGTAAATTAACAAATAATAAAAGCCCAAGTGTTCAATTGGCCCCAACATAGCCCCTAAATCTGTGTGAACAAATGTTTATGAGCAGAATTAGCCCATTTGGCTATACAATCTGTGCATTGTGTATTTGCTCTCATTTGCAGTAAATATGCACAAAACTTTTCTATTACAGCATTTTGTGTACAAATCCAAGCCCTGGCTCTGTGGAGTGGTGATGCACAGCATACCTTGGTGCAGAGGCCAAACTTTGAACTAGTTCTTGAAAAGGTGACCCAACAAGTGAACTACAAAGCTTTGCTCAAGTTCCACAATTCTGGTTTCAAAAAGAAAAGTCCCACAAGGACACTCAGCTTTCTCCTTCTGGTACCTACTTACTTTTTAGCATCCTAGTGCAAAACTGGAACTGTTTGGAAAAACCCAAACTGAGCATGTTTTCTTTCTTTTATTGGTCCTTTGAGAGTAACTAAATATAACATCATAAAATACTTTTAATGGCTCTCTGACAGAAATCTTTTTTTGCCTTTCTTGCGAGATGGGTGGCCTTTATCATTGTTTTCACTATACTCAAGAAAAAACTATTGACAAAGTTGCAGAAATCTGAAACAACATGAGTTTTTATTTTGCTGCTTTGTGCCTTCTTCCATCCAATCTGAAAATCAAGACAGAGATGAGAAAAAAACAAGCTTTCAAAATTCAGAAGAAATCCAGCTTGGATTTATGCCTAGTACAAGGGTAAAAGGGTTGAACATTTTCTGACTAGGATTGTCATTTTCTAATATGCGGTGCTGCAGTTGACTCGCTTCATGTAAAAGGAATGTAATTCATTTTATTTTGTAGGTACAGAGAAAGGACCCTACCTGGTCATGATTTTCTGCTGGTGAGTCACACAAGTCGGTCCTTTGGCTGAGTGTTCTTGAGGATGATCTTTCTGTACCACAGAAAAATCTCAATTATTGCTTTCAGCAGAGGTTAAACAAGCTGCCATCTTGAGCAGCTTGGAGGTAATAAACTGTGCTGAACCGAGCTCAGCTACAGGCACACATCCCACCCAAGGCTCTGGCCCTGGATGCATACAAACTATGAGCTGCAGTCTTTATGCTCCAGGGACTATTAAGAAACATTTCTCTTTGTACAAAAACTTTGTGAGTGATACATGCCAAAATGACACATGGATTGTCACATGCTTGGGCTTCAATATGTTCTGTTTGCCAGGGAAAGCATCACTTTCAGTCAGATCGACAACCAATGCACCTTGGGTACCAGTGTGTGTAATCCCAGTGCTGCCCCAGAATTGGGCTTGCAGAAAGGCAGCCCCAAGTCAGTGCAAGTTAAAGAAACTTTTGGAAAGTTCTGAGGACTCTTAGTTGAACCATAACTAACAGAAACACATGGAAAAAAAATTATCAGGTAATTATTAGAGAACAATAACATTGTTAGGCTGATTGGGCTATGCACCAAGGGGCTGTCAATCACAGTTGTTATGAAAGGCAGAGCATTTAGAGGCTGTCAATCATACCTGTTTGTAAAAGCCGAAGGACTTCAAGAATTGTTACGCCTGAATTTACCAAATGCAAAAATAACAAAAGCACTGGAGTCTCATGTGGACTGATGTTACAGTTTATGTAGAAGCTCTTGCGTAAATTTATGCCTTTATTAATCTGAAAATACCTTATGACACTGGGAGCTTGGAAAGGTTTATTTTTCAGCTTGCTCCTTTATAGCACTGATTATTTTTTTTAGGGCTGCTTAAGTGTGTCAAATCTGGTAACAGAAAGTAACTTTTGTTATACTCCTTAGCTGTGAAGCAAAAAAGTTCGAGTTAGTATCCAAATAGCAGAGAGCTGGTGCTGAAGCCCTTCAGTTTCCTGAGGAGTTTCACACGTTGCTGCATATCTAAAACACTGCAGCAAATACCAGCTGGAGAATTTAAAAGGATTCAGGAAATCCTTAACAAGGAGGTACTCACCCATAAACGCTATGGGAAATGGCCCCCATGAGACTGAAAAAAAACCCATGGAACCTTTTGTCTTTATTTTTAGAAAAGGGTCCAACGCGGATATTCACTTGATATAAGCCAAAAGTAGTAATTAATTGTTCATGGGGGTTGCTCATTGTGTTTGGGTTTCTTTCCTTTCCCTATTCATTTCCTTTCCTTTTTTTTTTTTTTTTTAATTCAAATTGTAGAGTTTTTGGGAGACAACAGCTCTCTGATGATGTATTATTTCTGCATTTGAAAAACTATACTGTGCATCACTCCACTGTGTCCTGTATTTGGAAGTCATTGCATTTTACAGCTGAGGCCAGGTGCAAGTGTCTGCATGTTCAGTGTTTACAGCACTGCTTGAAAACCTGTTTCTTACTGAATAAATCATGGGTTCCTACTACTTTGAAAGATTTCCATCAAGGTATTTTGGTATTATCTCAAAACACCTGGTGCTTTCAGTAGATTTCTTGCTGCTCTGGACGCTGTGGTAGCCCCAGCATGAATAACCATGGCATTAAGCCCTACCCAGGCATGAGTTTTTTCAATATTTTTTTGTCACATTGAGAGCTTCTCTTTAGCAGACACAGCATCAGGAGCGTGTTCCCCAAGTACTGATATCTTCCTCCCTTACCAGCAGTTATTATTGCAATGATGCCTTTGGTGTCCTATTGTATCAGGCACTTTATTAAGCACTGTGGGACTGAAGGAGGAGAAAGGGGAAAAGAAGTCACTGTTTGTGGCCTGACTGACCTAAATAGATGTAGAAAGGAAAGGGAGAAAAAAGGGGTTAGCTTGCCCAAAGCCATCCATTGAGCTGATGGCAGACCCAGAGGTAGAAACTACATCTCTGTGACATCCAGAGGAGTTTCTTAGGTGGACATGGCCCACATCACCTCCCTGGTGACAAGTCCATGGACCACGGCAGTGAGCATCATCTTGCCAAAGCAGTAGCTACACTCACACAATGGGTAGTTAATTCAGTGAATTATTAATGCAAATGTTAATAATTAAACTCAAGTGGTTAATGAGTTTCTAGAGAAAAGATCAAATTATACTCTTCAGATGCAGAGTTAGAATTTTGTCTAATTAGAAGAAATATGTTTTTCCCATGAGGGGCAGTTGCTGAAGTGACAGTTTGGAGACTGTTGTGACAGCGTTTGCAGGGATGGGTACCAGCCAAAGAACAGAGCTTTTTTAGAATCTCTGATAGCATAGTAGTTTCTTTCAAAGGCATAATTATGTTGCATTCTTTGCACAGTTCATTAGGAAAAGAAAAACAAAGAACTTGTATTCCATGGTCGATGTTCACACGTTTTATCTTTGCATGATAGAAGTTGTTGGATCCATAAAGTAACATGGTGTCTCTCTCTCTTTCACTGCTAGCCCCAAACTAGTGCTACGTTTAAAAGAATTCTTCTAGCCCACCTCTGTGATTCAGGAGCCCATCTTTTTTTTTTTCCTGTGTGAAATCTCAGAATGTGTAAAAATGTTAAAAGACTTACATAAACTAAAGATCTCAACAAGAAATGAGTTTGGCTCAACTTGGGTAATTTCGTCATCTTGAAATCTTTAATTTATGTATTTTTTCCTGATACTTTGCTTAATATAAAAATTAAAAAGTCCTTACAAACTTCAGGATCGTTTTTGTTTTCAAACTGTAAGAATTAAATTTTCTCAACATTTTTTCTCCATACTTTCTGTTGAGAACTGCATCAAACCCCTTTCCTGGCAAAAAAGTTTCCCTGTTGACTTAACACATTTTTTTGGCAAGAAAAAAAAGTTTTGTGGAACTCTTCCAAATCAACTCTTGTAATAATTATTCTCTTCGTTACATCTTACCATTTGCAAGCAAAATAAGTAAACAGGATTGCTACAGAGCCAGAATTCATCAGATGTGTCAAGATAAAGCAGATTCATTTTCTTTGAGCATATGTAAGGCAGTCCTTGTGGCACAAGAGCATATGAGAGAATAAACAACCTTTACTAGTCGTTAAACAGACATAGCAGAACAGAACTAACTCATAATTTCAGAAGTTAGCGTTTACTAAACCTCTGGTTTGGTCCCTTTTTACAAAGCACAAAGCCTAATAAATACATGCCAATACGTATAACTTACCTGTGCTGGCACCCTGCACAACACAGCCCATGCAGGAGCTGCTGCCTTTACTGCCTCTTGTTTTATGAAACCTTCTGCCCCTGTGACACATACTGCAGGGATTTTATGAAGTCATTTTGAAAACAGAAAACCAACTCTTCCTGCAATTCTCTGTTGGTTTATTCACAGTTGCAGAAGCCTTTTCCTCTGCCTAGGGCAAAAGAAAACTTTTCCTGGTGCAGAATCTGGAGAACTCACCAAAACTAAATAGAATCCCCCCAATTTTGTAGAGAAACATAACATGGGGCTCGTTGGTTGGCAGTGCTGCTTCAGCCTTTTCAGGCAATTTGCAGCATCCTCTTTGTAACTGAGGAAACTCCTCCAGCATTCATGAAAACGCAGTGGAGATGTTCCCTTGTTAAATGTATTTTCTGTCTGTAACTCTAAGCTATGAGCTGTGAAGATAAATCATAGCAGCTGTGTCACATTTGTTTTGGAAAGAACTTAGTGTTACCCCAGGATACAGCTGTCACTGGGGAAAGGAATGGTGGAAGATACTATTTTCAGTCACATAGGAAGAGGGTGTCAGCTTCTTCCCAAACCCTTTTCCAGGTAGGAAGAACCTTACACAGATAATAGGGATTTGTGGCAGAGATTGTGACAAAGAAAATGACCAAAAAAGAGAATTCTATTGTTTTTCTCTCTTCTTTTTTTTTTTTTTTTGTGATCCTTGGATGCTTTTTAGAAAAAGAAATTATTACTGAGTTGTTTATTACTGACAAATGGACTTAGATGGAGGTCATGCATGGATTACATATTTTTTTTTGCATACATATTTATACATGTACAGAAAGTTATTACCCTCCAGACTGAGCTGGATGGTAGTAAACGGGAAAGAAAAATCTTGGGTTTACATGGCAAGGAATTCTGGTACAGCAGGCAGGGTCTGTTTTTAAATCACACAAAACAGAGCAGAGCTCAGTAACCTGTGGAAAATCTCGAAACCACAAAAAAACAATTGAAAAAAAAATCTCCTGTAATAATGGATATCCTGGCAGGAGCAATGGAGAAATTCAGGAATTCCCTGATGGTTTGTTTTTCTCACTCTGTCAGCTCTGCAAGTGAGGCATGTTGAAGCATGGGAGAAGAGGAAAATGGTTTGGTGCACAGCTGCTGTTACTCAAAAATCAGGCTAAACCCATAAAAATCAGCACACCAGGCACACCTGAGTATGTAGGGCTTTGTTTCTGATGGCGCTGTGGGAAGCACACCAGAGCAAATGTGCTTTGTGTTACCTGTATTGCTAAAGAGATCTTCTAAATAACATTTGTCTAAGCAAGTAAAGAGGTAAGAAAATGTTTATAAAATGCTTTCATGTCCTTGAGGAATTGTTTGGAACTATAGCTTTGCTCATGTGTTATTTGTGTACATTTTGTATCATGGAGAGTCTCTATTTTTGGGCTTCACAAAAATGAAGGAAAGAAATCGTGCAATCAGGTGTTCACCTCTGGGTAAAATGCAATCAGCCAGCATTGCCTGTTGGGATGAAATAGTGCTGTGCTGTTATTTTTCAGTGCAGTATTTGTAGGGCTAAAGGACAGAAGGTCAGGATCTGGGGGTTGCCTTTTTTCTGTGTACCTATACTTTTTTCAGGCCTTTCTCTTGAATTTCTGTTGTGACGCTGGCAGCAGAAAGTAATTTCTTCTCCAAAATAGTTCTAGTTTGGGGTCTTCTCACTGGTAAGGAAATGTGTTCAGCTGACTGCTGGCACAACATCTGCAGGCAAGAGGCTTGTGAAAGTCAAACACATTCCTAATTTAGGAGGTTCAAACTGTGCACGCACTCAGTTTGTATGGGCTTTGGCGCGTGTGAAGTTTCTGTGATGCTCTGTAGCTGTTTCTAAAAGGTATTCCAGTGCAAAGGAGGTCTCTTGGGACCAGCAGCTCTCAGCCCAGAGTGTGCCCTGTGCTGTGGGGTGCCCTACTTGCAGAATCCCTCCCAGCTGACCTGTTGTAGGCTCTGCTGGGAATCCTCCTTTCTGCCCAAGACTACTTAGTTATCATCATATCAAAAACTTGCTTGTTATAGGAGAAATGTGCAGTGATCTGGCTTATCCCCGAGGCTGACTTGCCACAGCTGTGGCTTAACCAGCCTGTAAGTCCTGCTGGAATGGGATAAAATCCCACAGCTTGTTCACAGTGCAATGTACAGGAGCACTGGGGCCTCGTTCCCTGCTGCCCAAGATTTGGCCCAGCTCAGGTGTGTGAGCTGGAGTGTGGTCTGGTTTGGGGAAGAGCAGTGTTGTGGAACCCTGCAAACTGAAATGCTGGTTTGGGGAATTACAGTGTCTTATTGTGGAGGCACCTTCAAATAATGTTGTAGTGGCAGGATAGGGTCAAATATAAAGTTTGAACCCTTTCCTTAAGTTTTAACTGCTCTGGATGTGGAGCTTCTTAAGAATCTCCCATTGAACCTGTTGAGTGCAAAGTCACTGGCCTTGAGAAACTTTCAGAACTGTGAGTCAAGTGCCTAAGATGAGAAAATTCACAAGATAATACACGCTGCTTTTATATGTATGTTTTCCTTTCTGTTTCTGAAGCCTTTAGGAGATGTATTTTTCATGTTTTGTCTGCAGCCCTAAAACCTTCTGTCTCAAAGGGCTGGGATTTAAAAACCCAAGACACAAGGCATTAAAGGACTTGTGAGGAAAACCTGTGGCAGTTTGCAGTATTAAGCTAGTTTCATTTTTCCCAAAGTAATATGAAAGCAGGGAGAGTAACTCACACTGCTGTTAGCTTTCATAACTAGTCTGTGCTTTTGCAGCTTAAAAGAGAGGAAGTAAAAAGAATTAATTTGATATTAAATAGTGGCAAGTGGGAAAAAGAAGTATTTTAAGATGTTTATCAGCATTCTTTGTAATGTTTAAAAATAAATTTATAATTGAAATTCAGCCTTGTCCTGTATTTCAGTCATTCATGTCAAAAAGCTCATTCTGCCTTTTTCCTGTTGTATGTTAAGATTCAGACCTGTGAGAGGCTCTCTTTGTTTCTCTCCTGGGAGCAAGTGACATGGACTACTGGGCTTTGATGTAAACTCTTGCTTTTCCTTGGTCTTTTTTCACATGTTTTTAAATAAGTGTATTATTTTAACGAGCCAGCCACCAAAATAGCTCTAGTTGTCAAGAACAAGGGCCTGTTCTGCCCTCCCAATCACACTCGTCGATGTTGTCACTGAAGCCTCCCAGCTCTTGTAGGGCTGGGTGAGAAGTGACCCCTTGTGTCACATAAGCAGCAGGACTGGCTCTGCTGGCAGGGGGCGCAGGGGGTGGTGAGTGGGCTCTGAGTGAGAAGTGCAGCACCTTCATTTCTGAATGAATCCTGAGCTCTGACTCAGAGCTGGGTCTCCTGTTTCAGGGTTTTTGCGCTGCAACACGAGGCTGATATCTCTGGCAGGATAAAGCCCTTCTACATCCAAATGACTACAATAGTGCTTTCATCTGGAAAGCATGAACTATTATGTGCTTCAGTCTTCTAAATGAATTTAATGCTATAGAAGCATCAAATAGAAAAACTTTTGTTTGGTAGTGTTATGCCTTATGAATCCTCAATGATGTTGAAATCTCTAGGTTTTGGTTGCAGTTTTTTGTTGCTTTCCTCCTCAGGTCTGTGCTTGAACAATGTCTGCCCTCCCACACAGCTTTGCTGAGGAAGTTAAAGTTTATGGATTAAAGGTTTGTGTTTCTTTACTGTCAGAGCTCTTCTCTGCCCAGGGCAGAGTTGCCTGCTGCTTTTGTGGGGCTCAGGTCCCTGCACTTGGTGAAATTTCTGTCCCTTAACTCAGTGTATCCAGTGGTACAAATACTTGCCCCATCCCTTGGTCCTCACAACTCAGTGGGAAAGAAAGAGCTTTAGGTAACGTGCCTTACTTGCTATTTGGGCTGTTTTAGCTTAATAAAACTGCAAACTGAAAAATGTGTTTGCTATTTTTTTGACCTCTGCATGCAAATCTTCTTTGAGGGTCCGATGTGTGTGAGAGGAAGACAATGCCAGTGCAATTTTGGAATTATGTGGTGATATTTGTTAGCTCACCTGCACATGGAAATCTATTATTGCCCGTTAATTAATGAAAGTAACCTAATTGTTTCATTTTTAGAGTAGGGCAGTTTATCAAAATGTGCTTGCAATAGTTACACTGCCTGCTGTAAAGTTGCTTAAAATATTGTTACCTGACCTGATACTCGTGTCTTTAAATATTCCCATGATCATTTCTTTGTATTGGAGATGGGTTTAGAAGTGTTTGTGTTATTGCACAAATATACCCAAGCCTCATCTGTAGAACTGTTCTGAGTACAAGTCTGCTAATACAAGGGACAAGATCTCCCTTCAGCTGGGATGTGCAGGGAATATGGCCAAAAAAAGAAAAATAAAAGAATGGGAATGATACTGGAATCAGGGCTTTGGGCTTTTGCTTCTTGGCTTTCCTGTTTGGTATGAGGTCAACACCCCAGCATAATTAATTGATCCAACCTGCAGAGAAGCATCTATTAATCACAATGCATGTGTGCACTGGGAATCCCAAACTCCCATTGATGGAGCAGGAGTGCCAGGCTGGTGCAGCACTGACAGAACTGATTCCCAGCTGACACAGCCTGGCTGTGATTGTGTCACTCTCATCCCCACATTGACCAGCAAGGTAATTAATGGGCTGTGTGTCCTTAGAGATGTCTCTGCCTCTGAGTCCCTGTCTCCCCAAACTCATTTGATGTCTCTCTGTGTAGAGCTTGCTGTGTGCTGTAGTTGTATTTATGAACTAAAGCAATTTCTGCCTCAAACTGTTCAAGTGTTTGAACTTTTTCTCTGGCAAGAGAGAGACACCCTCCTTGCTCAAAGACTTCAGATGTTACCTCCAAATGTACTTTTGCTGGACTCACTGGGCTCAGTGGCAAAGCTCTCATTCCTTTATAACCACTGCTGCCAGCACCCAAATTATTTCAGTTTGTGGTGACACTGAAGTTGTGAGAAATCAGGAGCCAGGAATGACAGACCTGTTGTTTCTGCTGGAGGATTTCACCTCCAGTGAAGGGCTTGTTGTTACCAGAGGAACAGAGGTGTTTCTCTTTCAAACAGACTTTACGTGTGTCTGTGTGTTGTTTTTCTGCACTTGACAATTGGTGGTTTGTTACTGCCTTAACTCTGAGCTGTTTGCAGAGATATTACCTTGCTGCCAAAGTGAAAGCAATTTAGTAATCGCTTGCAAGAGAAAATCGACTCCATTAGAGTTCAGCTGTCTTTGTTTCAGCCATTAAAATGCAGACACTACCTGATCCATGTATGAATTGCTTTGATGATTTCATTATTTTTCCTTAGGCAAGTTGAATAAAAGTGTATTTGATTACCTCCCTTTGATGTACTCGTGCTAGTGTGACCTGTGGCAGGAGAGCCTGCTCTCCTCTCACCCATTTCTTACGCAGGGACAGCTCTCTTTCCAGCCCGTCTGGAAAACTCGGCTGATGCACCTGACAAATTTCACCCAAAATTGTAGGCAAATGTAGGAAGAATACTCCTTTAAAAAAGGAAACAGTTGCCTTGGATCCAGTTTGAGAGATGTGACTTCTAAATACCAGTTTTCCATCGTATACTGTCACTGAGACCAGAGGGTGTCTTTATATTTCTTATTAGTTTTTAGCCTTCAGATTTTCTCCAGTGCTATGCTCCACAGCTTCTCTCCTGTTTTCATTTTCTTTGCTGTGGTCCTAATTACTTTGTTAAATGCAGCCAAGCATTTGCCTGCTCTTTGTAACACCTTGGGACTGCTTCACTCACTGCAGGTTCAGCATTGTCTCGGTTGTGACAGAATCTGAACTGCATAAAAATCCTTATTTCACATGGATGTTCATAAAGAGAAGCAGGTAAATCCAAGTTGCATCAGATTTTGGAGACCTCCTTTGCCTTTCACGTCACGCTGCAAACTGAAGTGTTTTCCGTGATGTTTTGTCTCCTTCCTTTCATTTTTCCTGACTCACATATTGATGTCACAGATGACAGTTTGTGTCAATGCAATTTGCTCCCATGGAAATGACTCCCGCACAATGCGCAGCATCCGACTCCGCTGCTTACATAATTTGGGAGCTGTCAGAGCTCTACCCCAACGTTGCCCATCTGTCTATTCTCTCAAAGTTAATGAGCCTTTTTCTTCTTGCTTCAGGCATATTATGCACCCTGACTTATTCGTAGATGATGTCTATTAAAATTGTCAAATGCTTTGAAAATTAAATTATCTCTCTAAATAAAGAGCCTGCTTCTAATCTCATTGAAGATGTTTCAACACAATTGGCCTGTTTTCTGGTCCAAATCAAGAGTGACTATGCTGAGCTCTCTCTGACCCCCAGGCAACTGGGCCTTCTTATTTAATTGAAAATACTTGTGATTTACTATATAGTGTACAAGCTTAGAATATGTCCCTGCTTAGTCTGGGAGCAGCATCGCAGTGCAGAATTTATCTGGAATAAGGGAATCCAAAATAAAGGGATCCCTCGTTGCATGGAACAGTCAGCATGGGGAGAGGTGGGGTGGAGGGGGTGCTGTTTGTTTGCTTCTAAAGCAATGGAACACAGAAATGCCTTGCTTGGGATGTGTGTGTCTTAGATTGTATTTGTCTTGTTCAAGTCCCACTTGTCCTTATGTATGGCTCAGATGCTGAAGTAGTTATCTTGTTTCCAACTGATAAACTGAGAGTTTACAAATTATTTTAGTTATCTGTGATTTGTATTATCATACTTCATTGGTATTTGATTAGTTCATTCCTCACTCATTCAGATTTTCCTGTGTTATGTTCCAGCCTTTCCTGACGTGGGTGTTGCATCTTGGGTTTGAAGCATCAATATGTTTAATTCCCAAAGTAAATGCTTAGGTTGGGCAATATTAAAAAGAAAACAAAAAGTAATGAAATTACTATCAAGATCAAACCTTTCCAACCTCAACAAACACCTTACTTCCAGAGCAGGGTTTGTTGTTTCAGCCTAATCCATTTTCATCTCCTTTGCAGCCAATACCGTGGCAGTTTCACAATTGCTCTGTTCGTCTTGTTCTCTGGAGTTTACCTAATAACCTCCCCGGTGGCACCATATCAAATGGTTTAATGGAGTGTGAGCAACTTAGAAACACTGCTTTTTTCTTCTTGTTTTCTTTTTCTTTTCCTTTTTCTTTTTAAACACCTAAAAAATGGGGTATTGCAGGACAAATGAACAAAATCCCAAGGCACCACATTACAATGTACATCATATTGCCTTTTATAGTATTTTCCGTGCAGTTTTGTGTCTTAAATTTTCCTTTTAAATCTGTTATGAAATTTTGCCTGGTTAAGGTCAAACTAAGAGATTTATAATTGTGTGGATCATTTTCTATCTTTAAATGCAGGCATCACACAGACCATTCAGTCTCATATTCTTTGTCCTTTTTTTTTTTTTTTCAACACTTGTTGTTAAGACTTTTCTACCTACTTTTGTCATTATGGTCTTCATTAGTACAGATTTACCAAAACATCCCATTGTGATATATTTAGATCAGAAAAGTGATGGCTTTTTGAATTTATACTGTCAGTCATCCTCTTTCGGATCTATATGGATTGACTTTCCAAGGAAAAAAAAGATGGAAAAGAAAATTAAAAGGAAAACACCCGCTTCCCATGAATAGCTGCATTTTCTGTGTCATTTATGTCAACTGTTGCTACCCTGAGATAGAGATAAGTCAATTAACACATTAATGTTTCAATAATCCCTTCTCTGACACTGTACAAGTATGTGGCAACACGTTTAATTAAGCTATTATAGTAAAACCTCTGAGCCATTTGTGAATTCATTAGGAACACTTTATTATGCTTTGACCTTAATTTTGCCTTTTCCTGGCTTATCTGATTCTTGATATTTTTTTCTGTTTGTTTTGTTAAAACGGTAACAACGGGAGGGGTACTTGGGAGCCTTATATTAATAGTACACCACCACAGCAGGGAGGAGGCCTCTATTAAACACCTTATAATTTTAAAAATACAGCACTCTGAGTTTCAATTTAGAGAATTCTGCAGGTTGAGGTGCTTTCTGGAAAAAAACTGATTTAAGGGACAAGGTCTTTCAGCCATGTGAATTCCATGGTGAGCAGCCACATCCTGGTGATGGACCAGGCACGATGGGTCGAAGTGCCTGAGCTCGGGATCCACATGCAAAGCACGGGGGGGATTCTCCCTGCATCACGTGTGGCACATGGTGCAGGGTAGACCTGGAAAATAAATCTCAGTTTATTCATTAGGAAATGAGTGATCCAGAGGCACGTTTTCAGAAGACATGCTGAGCTGGAATGAACAAAATGCTAAACATCACATGATTTCTTGATTGATTAAGAAATTTGACTTATTAAGTAATAGATGAGTCACTACCGTTCCCCAAAACATGGGCACATGTGTTTTGTGTAGTGCTGTGTGTGTGCTCGTGCTGTGACTCATGATCTGGGTGGGTAAATACTCATGTTCTTCCTTTCCAGAGTGACTGCTGCTTTCTGTTACTAATGCAAAGTGTGCACAATAACTAAACAATGTCAAACTCATTAGTACTGGATGTGAGATTTCCCCAAAAACATAAATTGAAAAGAAATCACTTCCTGATTGTTTTTTATTTAGATGAATGTGTTTATTTAGGTGTGTTTTCCTATGGTTGCACACATACTGGTGACAAATACCATATACATGGTAAGTTACAATTATAAAGGAATTCAACCACTTGTGGGATAGAGCACTGTGCCACAAAACCTGCTAAAAATTGTGGAGTCTTCTGGTTTTTGAACAGGCTTTGCTTTGAAACTTGCAAAAAAGTTAGCTACAGAAAGCCAGGCAAGTGTTTTTGTTGTTTTGGTTTATTATGTTTTATTTTGTGTGTAAACATTGCAAGTGCTCACTTCCAGACCTTAATGATACAAACAAAGAGCTGTCATGCAAAACATTTGGGAGAAGAGAAAAACTGGGTTTCTAGTGAGTAAGAAAAAGTTTAATAGTAGTTCACTACAGCAACCCTCAATAGCTGAAGGTACCACACAAGATTTTTGCACCAATGTTATATTTGAGGTTTACCACATTGTACAGCTGAGTTAAAAAGGGACTGAGGGAATGTCACTGCAGTGGTGATAGAAGGCAGGTCCTTACAGCCACAAAAGCTGCCTTGGGAAAGCCCTCAGGCTCTCAAACCTCCATGTGCCAAGGAGTAAATACTGTTGCATAAAGGGTATAAAAGTTTGGCAGAAGATAAATGCCCCTGGAGTTCCAGTTGGTTCTCAGAAATGAGAGGCAGGGCTTAATTTCTGGTTATGGCCAATTCAGGCTGGAAGTCTGTTCAAGTTCAAGAAGAACTTTCCTAAGCACAGCTGCACAAACAGTGCAGTTACCAACCCAGGACTGTAGGAATGATTTCATTCAATGGGGGCTTTGCATGGTCCTGATTCATGGAGAGTGTGGTTTATTGAAGCAACGGGAAAGCAGCATCAGGGTTGCTGTGATAAATGCACTAACTACTGACAATTGTGACAGAAGTATAGTAACACATTTATTATTTAAATAAATTAATGTTCCCAGGTCTGCTCCAATGTCACTCCAGGGGAGGAGGAGACACAGTCAGTTGACTGATCCTGACTAAACAGAGCTGTTTTACCCCTCTCTTTTTCCTTCTCTTTGTCTCAAAACTCTCCTTTTATGCAGTAATTTCTGGCCCTTCCCAAAAGGGTGGAACTATCACATGTTATAGATGGGGTTTCAGATTTATAACAAGGCTTCTGAAGGGGGAGTGAGGTCAGTGGCTGGTACAGAGGTGAGGTGCTCTCCTGTGCTCCACTCTGGGCTATGAGACCTCTGTTCCACCCCAGACACCATTCTGTCTTTAGCCAATGTTCCACCATGCTCCCAGCAAGGTGACTTTTTGATGCTGTTAGTGAATGTTTTCAGTTATTTATTGATAAGGATGAATCAAAATCCAAATTATAATTCATTGTTAACTCCACGTGCACTGGCAGGTAAATATTGCAAACATAATAGTAAGGATCCCAAATATACCTGCCAAGGAGACTGAGGGATGCTCAGCTGGTCTTCTTGCATAGGTGAATTTCAGCCACTGGGACCAGGCATATTAAGAAAAACAAAAACAAAAAAAAAATGCAGAGAGGCAGTTTGGAAATATATCTACCCATAGAAAATATGAACAACTAGGGTGTAATCATTCCAAGAAGTTAGGACAGTATGTGATGAGATTCAGATTTATTCTGTTGTGGATTTCTGCATGTCTGAGCCAAGAGAGCAAGTTTATCATTGGAGGGAGTGGCAGAGTATCTACATCTTCTTGTGAGGTTCCCAGGTGCTCTTCCACAAAGGGAAAATAAAAAGGATGTTAGTCTCACTGCCAGAAGGTAGATTAAGATCTCTCCGTGCGCTTGTATTGCCTTGAAATGTCTGGAAAAGAAATTAATGCCTTTCTGACTCAGTATTAGGGAAGATACAGAGAGGAAAATTGATGCTATTTGGTTTTTAGACAGAATGGTAGTGATTCATTACTGTGACCCTACAAAATACCATTACTTGAGCTTGTGTCTGAGAAAATCCATTTTCTTCTTGCTGAGAAAAAAAGAAATATTCTTTTTGAGTTTGCAAGTAATTAAATAGTTATGTGTTGGAATTAAAAAAAGAGGTGAAAAACTGTGTTTAGGGAGGTTTCCCTAAGGTTTTATTAAGTGTTTTAACACTGATTTATCTCCAATACCTGTTGGGAAAACTTCCAGAATTTCTTGCAAAACTGAAAAGTGAGTATCAGATTCTTCCTTGGAAGGAAAGTCCCTAAACAAAGTGCTAATAACGTGTTCCCAAGATCAAGAGTAGCTCGGGAAAATATTTAGATTAGGCATAACCACTTCTCTGGACAGCAGCTTCAGTTAACTTTTAAGTTGGTATCTACGGAATAATCATTAGGTTTTGATTTTTCTCTTCCTGCTGCAGTGACTGTGAAAATGTGCCTCTGTGCTGACAGTGTAAGCATTGCTTTCAAAAGACAGGGAGATTTCCCGATGCTACCAAGGGACTAAAATGAACTGGGCCTTTCCAAAATTGCCAGTTTTCAGAATATACTTGAACTGTGGGTTCCTGAGGCACCTGTGACCTCAACAGGTGTCTAAAGGTGAGGACTTGGCATTGGTGTGTGCATCTCTCTGGTGGGACAGGAGCCTGTGCTGGTGCGGCTGTAAGGCCCTGGTCCCCCCAGGATGCACACTGGGGTCCTCACTGTTGTGTTTTCCCATCCGGGCATGCTGATTGATTTCTGGCCTTGGGGAAACCAAAGGGGAGAGGATGTGCTGGTCTTATCCTGAGCTCGAGCAATAGGGTCAAGAACAGGGTGTGTATCCAGGGATAGGAGCTCAAAAGCACCCCTGGGCTGGACAGCTTTGCTTATTAGCACATTTCCAATCCAATTATAGAATAATTTAAGCTGGAAGAGACCTCTTGAAGGTCTCTAGTCCAACCCTGTGCTTGAAGCAGAACCAACTTCAAAGTTAGATTGGGTGTCTGAGGGTAGTCCCCAGGTGTGTTTGAGGATCTGCAAGGATGGAGAACCCACAGTCCCTCTGTGACCCACTTCCCTTGTCTGACCCTCCACACTGTGATTTCTTTTATCTGCTTTTTCCCTATTTTATGCATGATTTCCTTAGGTCTATCACTGTGACAATTGCTACTTGTTTTGCTGTGAAGCTCTGGAAGAGTCTCTGTGTTGCTGTAAGCACTGGCAAGTAGCTGTAGGCAGCAAATATACCCCTGTTCAACCCTTGTTCTCTGGGCTGAGCCCAACCCAGTATTTAGCGTGTGCTTCAGCTCAAATCACCTTGGTCACCTCTGTTGGACTTGCTGCATTCTCACATGCTGTTTAAAAATAGAATTGCACAGAAATAGGGATGGTTCTTAGTGCTGCTACAAAAAGGAGAAAGACAAGTTGCAAGTGCCTAAAATACAGAATTCTGGAAATAGAAAAATACGGTTTTATTCAGTCGCTAAAATGAAAGGGGCCTTTGCAAGTTTGCCATGAAAAGATGTATTTTAAACCAACCTTCTGTTCCAAAGAAAAATGAAAATGAATTTGGCAATGGATTAAACAAATAAAATAGTAAAGATGCAAATAGCAAGAAATGTAGAGTTTAGAGTGAAGAATGAAGCCTTAAATCTGCCTTCTTGAGCATAAACTCTGTATCCTATTATATAATTTAAAATTATTTGCCATTTTGAAAAGGCCTTTATGGAGCTATAAACATTTAAGTCAGCTGACTGTTTGGCTCAGATAGTTGTGAACTATCTGCAACTGTTTTCCTGTCAAAAATTGCAGTACTTGCAGTTCAGTTTAGTCAGCTTCAGATTTACTTTTCCCCTGATAGAGATCTACCATCAAAGCCACAGGGGAAGGAAAAATTTTTGCTTTAAAAATGTGTTTGATCTCTAACAACTTGTTGGCTTTCATCTACTTATTGATGAGATGGGAATGTGACTTGGAGAACTGGATATGGCCAATAGTTTGAGAGGAAAAAAAATATATCTCCTGCACGTTGCCTTTGTTCTTTCATACCATTGGATGTTGCTTGTTTTTCTTGTGGGGAAAGAATTGCTCAAATTCGTGGCTTTTGATCATTAAGTACTTTTGGTGGGGTTTTTTTTACAGCAAGACTTACCATGAATTAATGCCTCATTCTCAGCCTCCCTGAGACTCAGGTTCTATTTTTGGGCTAAACTGAAAATCCTTGATTTCTTACCCAATTTCAAATTCACATTGTTAATATGCAGGGTGTAAGTCCCAGAGATTTATTAAACGATTTACGGGAGCTCTGCAGTCTGTGCAGGAGAGGCAGGATCCTGGCTGGGGGCTGGGGAACGTCTCAAGGTCTCAGCAGGCAGCTGATGTTCTCCAGGAAACAACGTTCTGAGCTTTGAAGGGTAAAACAACTAAAGATGAATGCATTTAATTCAAAGGAAAAAATAATTGTTTATTCCAAGAAAGTTTTGGATTTTTTCCTTTTAGCAAGTGTAACGGTGGTAAACACTCCCAAAGGCGTGGGAGCCCCTCAGTGTCCCACAAGTACAGACTGATGAACCATCATAGCCTTTATCTCCCTTCATCTTAACCCTCTGGAACATCTGAAAACTTCAGCATACCAAACTCTGCTTTAAATAATTAATGTGTTTATTGATAGAGAAAAATGGTTTTCTAACTTCAGTTTATTTTAAACTTGACTTAAAGACTGAAGAAGAAGAATGCACTGAAAGATTTCATTACTGTGCTCCATAAAAAAAGCAGGAATGGCATAGAAAAGAACTCGGTTTTGCTGAATGTTTAAATTATAATTTTAAGGACTGTCAGTAGTAGATTCAACTGGAATTGATGATTGACCACAAAATTCAGTATGTGTACTTTGAAGTTAGCTATTGGAAAAAAATCTGTGATAGGCACATGTTTTAATTTAAAATTATGAAGATAGTTCTCAAATAAATGCAGAATTCATGAATAAAATGTGAATTATTTTTCTGGTACAGTGATGTGCTTAGAAGACTGTAACTGAAGGAATTAGTCATAAAATTTTACCTTGTGGAGACTGAGGGATGCAGTGAAAAAGAAAAGTGATGACTTTAAGCCAGAATCTGTGTAAAATAATAACAAAAGTATTAGCAAAGCAATAGGGCAGCTAATTCTGAAGGTGGAGCCCATCCTTGAGCATTGCTGTAGTCAAATTTCCATGTGATTTTTTCAAAATGAATATGTAAAATGCAAGAGAGAAAGACTCTACTGACCATTTCAGAATTCAGTCCTGAGCAGTTATAAAAATAGGCACTTTCAAAAATAAGGGCTGCTAATTCAGAAACCTTATCTTGCTGTTGGTTTTTTGTGGTGTGGTTTTGTTTGGAAGTTGTCTGTTTGTTTTTCTGATTTAGAGTTAAGGCATGCCCTGCCCTTGTTCCTTTGGCAGCCCCAAGTAGCCTGTGCCAGGAACATCAAGCTCATCCACACCTCTGGTGGGAGCTGAGATAGCATCACCTTCTCCCAAACCTCCAGGAGCTCAGACCTGGGATAGAAGTAAGAGCAAGACTGGGCATCCTGCTGTTTGACTGTGCCCTCATGTTTGGGTGTGAACCTTCTGCTGGTCCTGCCAAAGGATTACCATGGCATGATCAAGAGGGCTCAAGAGTCAAAGAGATTTCTGGAGAGCCAGAAATTCCCACTGGCTTTAAGGGAGGTGCCCTGCACAGCAAAGCCCAAGTGCCCTGAAGCTGCCTGGTGTCTCCTTCACTGTGGAAAGGTGATTTGGGAAAACAGTCATCACAGCTTTAAAGTAAAAGCTGTGTTCTGGAAAAAATACTCTGAAGTATTTTTGGTTGGTTTTTTTTTTATTTGAGACCAGCTAAGTTGGAAAAAATAAACGGTTCAGTGACCACTTGCTAATTCATCTGCATGTGCAGCTGCAAAATTATTTTATGTGCCCATAGTGCAAAACTTCCCCCTAAATATGAGGTTTAGAGACCCTCTGGGAGTAATTAACTATAATGCAGAAGCAAATCTGGGTTCATTGTATGCACTGCTGATTTAAGAAATGTTTTAGTGCACAAAGCTCATTAGCAAGTTTCCAAACCTTCATGAATGTTAAACATTTTATTATAGGACTCTGAGCACTTCTTACTTTACATAAAATCTAATGTAATCCCATGAATTACATTTAGCTTTTGATCCCTGGATAGCAAATTGCTGTGTCACATGTGTGCCACAGTGTATTGAAGGGATAAATCTGGCTTTCATTTAGGAATTTATTTAACAGTGATAGAAACTCTTTTCCTGTGGATTAAACTAAAAAGTTGAAGATATGCTCAAAATAAGTCACATGTTATTGATTTTATTCTACTTACTGGTCAGCTTCCATACCTTTGTTCTACTGACTGTTTTCTGTCTGTATTTTTAGCCCTGTGCTGCATGTGGTTTTCAGGGTCTTGACTCCAATACAGTGGAAATGCAAAACAAAGCTTCTGGTTTTCATCAGTTACAAAGGACTGACAGTCAAGATGATTGAGCTCCTGAGGCTGTGATTTAGCCAGGACTGGGAACACATGCCCTTAAGCTTCAGTGAGTTTAGGCATGTGCCTGGAGGCAAGAGTACATTTAACTTGCCAAATGAGCTCAATGAAAGAGGCTAATGAACTTCAGGGGCAGGATGTTCTCTGGCCTTTGTTACACGGGTGGTCAGGGGTTGTAATCAGACTTGCCCTCACTGACAACTACTTTGTGAAGAAGCATAAATCATGGGAGGCTCTCTGAGGAAATCCGCCCTCCAGACTGTGTGTGATGAGGGTGTTGGCATTGCACGTGCTGGGCAGCAGGCTGGCGGGACTGGGCTCACTGGCCCAGCTCTGTGCTGTGGATCAGCAGGAAGCCCAGTGACGCAAAAACAGACGAAGAGCAGAGATAAGTGCTCAGCTTTCATGAGTTTGTCCTTTCTTTAATCGTAACTCTTTGTTTCTTTGTTTCAGGGGATTGACAGCAAAGCATCATATAAGGTTGCCTAATAATATATTGCATCTTGTCCACCATTCACACCCCAACAGAAACCAAACCATAGTATTTGGTATTATAGGGGAGTTAATCATTAACATCGGAGGGTTTTTATAACACCTTCATTTTACCTCAGAGTATGCAAAATACATCCAACCCTTCCATTTAAGGTAGTGGATTACCCCATGCTTGGCCAATGCTATCCGGATTGGTTGGAATTTCGTGTAATTACTCTTTTATGCAGCAGAGTATCTGTGAAGTGGCTATCAATTGAAACATATTTTGCTCTTCAGACTTGCTTTTTCAGGTTTCACAAAACATTTAATTAGTGATAATCAGCTTTTAACCAGCCAGAGCACACTGATGTGATTCTCTCCCTCTCTCCCCCATAATTGTAGGCATAGTCTGTACCCTTCAGATAAATTGCGTGCAGTCTGGAGAGCATCCTAGCCAGCAGGAGGGGAAAGAATGTCAGTTGCACGGGGAATAAAGAAGGTGTTGTGTATACCCTGAGTTCAGTGAAGAATATGCTTTTTATTTACTTTTCAGAATGGTGAACTTGGAAACAAGCTGGAGATTGCAAAGTCTGCTTTCCCTTGAGGTTACTGGTCAATGGTCGTCACCTACCACACCCAAGGAAACTAGAGATGCTCCACGCTAACTTATATAAGGTTTAATTCACTATGGAAGATCAAATGATTTTCTGGCTCAGGTTTTGTGATGTTCGGCATCTGCCTTGGACCTGCACTTTGGAAAAGGCATCGTCTCTGAAGCACGGTTAAGAGACAGAAAAACCAGTCCCAGACAATGAGCACTTTAAGCAGCACTGGAATATTACTCAGCTTAACAACAGTGTCTGTTACACTGGATTTTAGTTTGCATGGTGGTCTGATGGCTTGGTCCTTAAGCAGCAATTTGACTCTGAATCAGAGTTTGCCTACATCGGATCCTCTCAACGCCTCTGAGAAGGGCGAAGTCTCTCGGATGTCCGTGAGGGAGAAGAATTGGCCAGCCCTCCTGATCTTGGTTGTCATCCTGCTGACCATTGGGGGGAACATATTGGTAATTATGGCTGTGTCCTTGGAGAAGAAGTTGCAGAATGCCACAAACTTCTTCCTGATGTCCTTGGCAGTGGCAGACATGCTGGTGGGTATCCTGGTCATGCCCGTGTCGCTCATTGCAGTCCTGTACGGTAAGTGGCTTCCCTCCTTGTTTGACTCTTTGGTTGTGCAGGGTGTCCCCTGAGGCTGCAGCAATCTGTTATGCCTTTTTGTGATTTGCCTGTTGTGATTTTTTCCATGCTCGTAGCTTGGGGTGTATCAGTGTGGACTTGGTCATGAGGTTGTGCTGAGGTTCCTTCTCTGTTTGGAGCAGAGCTTGTTTTCATGCTGCCAGGAACGACCCATGAATCAGTGTTGCACTGTGGGTTTTTTATTGCTGAGGCCACCCACAGAATCTGTCACAGAGAGTCAGCTTTTTGCCTTTTGGTTGGACTGCCCCAAACTTAGGCTAGGACACAAGAGCTTATAGAAAAGCTGAGGAGCGTTTTTGTGACTGACCCAGCTCTAAGCCAGGTCAGAAACAGTCCTGGAGTTCCTACGGTGATCAGTGGTATTTGAGCAATAATAGGGTTAAGAAAGGAGCCTTCACTCTTGGCATTTGTACCTCAGATTGCCTTGTGCCTTTCAGGGGGTCGTTTTGCCTTTCCATGCCTCAGTTTCCTTATCTCTACCCTGAGAATATGCTCTCAAACACTCAGAGGCCTGAGTGTATAGGTGTAAGCATTTATTTCTCCCCTTACCATATTAGTGTTGCTGTGTTTGCAATGAAGGGGGCATTGTTCCTGCACTTCAGTGTGGAGTCACTGTTGGCATGTCAAGGGGGTAAAATATCAAACACATTGAACTTTCTTCTGGCTGAGACTCCAAATCCATTTTTTTGGGTATGGTGCTAAGACTCTCCTTCCCTGGATGTTACAAAGGGGTATTTTGTTCTTCTCTTCTGTGTCTCTGATCATTATGTTTGTATACTCACATATCAATAGAATTTGTTTGTGTTTAATATATTACATTCACTCATTTTTTAGGTCTGTTTTCAGATTTTCTTTGAAAAGTATTTTAATATTGATATTTCTTGGAAACAAATAATGCTGTTTACTTAGAGATTTGATTAGAAATTGGCTTACTGTCCTATAAAGTAAAATGTAGGGATATTTATCTGACTTCTCTACTTGCCTAGATGATTAAGTCTGACAGAGATTAATTTCTAAAACACATTGATCAAGCATATATCATTTCAAAGCTTCTATAACTTGTCTACAGTGAGTTAAATCAATATGTGATTTAGGTACAGACCTAGCCATAGAGATCTTATACACAAAGCCTTTTATTTTGAACTGTCAGAATAGTTCCATCTCTAAATCTTGTGTGTATTACAACATGTGTATTTTATTTTTAGCATTTTACTCCAGTTCCCTGGAGCTTGAAAGGGAGCATATAAATACTGAATTATGTGACTGACCTGCACTTGCATAAATTCTGTGTTACCCAGTGACTCTAAAAAGGTGAATTTATGGAAGTGGTCTTCCTACATACATACTTTCAAGGTCTTTGGAAACTAATAGAAATGGATTTTCTGTTCTGCCTAGAAAGTGATTACTCGAGGTCGTTTAAAGGTGTAAAGCATGTTGCATATTTAGCAGCAAGGAAATATCATTTATTTGAAAAGGAATTGTAATTATCCCTATTTTCTACTAGAGCACCAGTATTAGCTGTTGATAGTCCAAACACTTCTCCACAGACAGTAATAAATGGATTTTTTGGCAAAAGTTCTAATTTCAGAACAGACATGGAAAATTTGTGGAAATACTGTGAGAAATGAGGAGGCTGCTGGAGCAGTGCTGGGTGCTGGCACCGCTCCCCTGGGCTGGACCAAAGCAGGCACATTGCCTTCAGGCTTTGTGAGGGGAGGAGGAAAAGCTCCATTTGGGGAAAACTGGGCCTCAGGGGAACTCATTGATTGATTTGAGTAGGACCCCTGTGCAATAAGTTTTTTATATTATTTAAGTTGCAAATTGTGGATGAGAGCAGCCAGGGCTGTGCCACTCCAGCAGTAAGCAAAGAAGGCTGCCAGAAGCAGAGGAGACACTCTGTACCCTCTCCCAAGTGATTATTTGCTAATTCATCCTGAGAGTAAACACTTGATTTGATACCCAGAAGTACCTAAAGTTCATGGACTGACAGGATATGTCTGAGAAGGAAGCAAAGGAAAAAGACTGAGGTGTCAAGGCTATTGCTCCTCTTGAAACCACGGTTACATATGGATGCCCTTTTCTGGGCATCTGGAAAAATCACTTAGGATATAAGACTAACAGGAAACATCAACAAACTTAGTGTTTGATGGTTCATGTAAATAAAATGTGTGCAAGAGCACAGGAGAGAAGCAGATTAAACTTGTTGGTCACCATTACATAAAAGTTGCACCAAATACAGCCATGTCCTCCTCAGCTTCACTTGTGCTGGAGGCATCCAGCTTTTCAGAGCCTTAGGGCTGTTCCTGGCTTTGGCAGGGATGGGAGCCAGGTATCTTGTATATTCTATTCAGCTTGGTGGACCAGTTCTTTTGGCAACATAAGTCAGCAGCTGGAAAGGCTTTGGCAGCATCACAATATGCTGTTATGGTAACTGATAGCCTTTGGAGAGGCATCACTTATTGTGGAGTCTGACCTGGTGTCAGCAAGTAGCATCTCTGCACTGCTGCACATGCTGGTTTTGAGGACAAAATCTGGCCTCTCGTGTAACACAGGGTTTATTGGCTGGGATTTCTAAGAACTATAGTTGTTTGGGGGGAGGGGGGGGTTAATGGTTCTTAGAACAGTCTGCAAACAATTTGGGGGCCACAGTGACCATGAGGACAGTGGACTCTATCTTGCTTTCTAAGGGCCAGAGATCAGGAAATCCACGTATATACAAATGGTAGGGTCTATATTCTGTTTGACTTGGTAGCAGCCAAACCAGTGTCAGTGAATTGTGGGGGCAAAATATTCATACATCAGCAGAATTCTTGTAAAAGTAACTGGGGTTCATGGCCATGAACCGAGCAGGGAGAGTGTCACTGCTTGGAAATACAGCTGTCAATGTTCAGTCATTTTTACTCTGTATGTTTTGCCCTGTGCATTCTACATAATTTGGCACTGGCCTGTTTCAAAAGCTACCATATGCTGTACTGAGAAATGTATGCAGCACATCTCTTCCAGGTTTATAGAAGTCATTTTTAATTTATGTAATCAGAAAGGAACTTTAAAAATTACATATAATAAATAGAAGACTGACGAAGTTACTTTTAAGTTTCCACATCAGCTCTCTCAGGCCCAGTGATAAATTTCAGTTTACAGAGTAGGCTCATTTCCTTAGTTTTCAGCTAATAAGGTAAATGAAGTAGAATTCACTTCAAGCAAAATGAGAAAATTGAATAGACATCCTGCACAAATACTTGTTAGTTTTCAGTAATTTTCTTAATTAAAAGAAGAAAAAAATCAAGTCGTAAATTAGTTCAAGCATCTTATTATAAAGGAATGGATGGAAGTGTTGGATTTTTCACCAATTAATCAGGGCTCTCATATATTTATCAATTAGTCTTTTTTAAGTGTCTTACACTAATCAATGAGTAGCATTTGACAACTTAGAACATTTTCCCTGGCACACAGTTGCTAAAGAACTAAGCAAGTTAGTATGCTAATTAGTAAGCATGTATTGGGGAGAGTAAATGAGAAATGTACACAGTGTTTAATCTCAACGGAGAAACAGCTGATTAATTAAAAATATGGGTGTGACAAGACATCAGGTATCTTGCACATAATGGAGCTTCTGACAGCAGATGGAGACTGTCTGCTCAGCTCTGAGCACTTCAGGGACAAGCAGCTGTTGGTTTACATTGGGTCTGGTGTTTACAGGCAGGAAAGAGAGAGCTGCTCTTCATCTGCCAGGAACGCAGAGAACCTCCTCAGCTGCTCCAAGTGGACGTTGCAGAATATATTAAACTTTCTTGGTTGTAATGCAAAAGGTTCACACCTGCCAACAAGTTGTCAGAGCGTGGCCAAAAAGCAGCCAATAGATCCATCTGTGACTCCAAGTGGAGGCTTCTCTCCTCTCCCTGAGTCTCAGACAGCACTGCAATGCTGGGGACTGATACGGCTTCCAGGGGGGCTGGGGCTGGTGTTGGATGCAGCCCCAGCCTCTGGGGCAGCTTCACATCCACAGTATTGTTCTTATTGATAATTGCCATCATTATCCTGTGGTGACAGAAATGTGCTGAGCACTTGGGCAGGCTTGGATGTTGATTTCCCTGCAGAGGGGGGAAGCAGTGCAGTTTAGCACTTTGGTAGGGCATTCAGGTTATCTAGAAATGGTCAGGCATTTTAGAGCTCATGTCAAGTCATGGGCTTGGATGCATCTTGACTACACCAAATTCCAGATGGCAGTTACATTACTTTCAGAAATTATTATTTATACATGTTAGTTTTAAATGCATGATGTTTATGTTTGTACTAAGTAACCTCTATATTTTATTCTTCTGCAAGGGTGTGAGTGAATGGAAACTCCCATGCTCCTTGCACTATCTGTCATAAACTCAGAGATGGGATTTTTTTTTTCTCTCCAGTGACACCTTGTACCTGGGATGTGTGCAGTGAAATTTATATCCAACAGGATATATTCGTTTGTTATCTTTTTCCATCAGTAAAATCCATAGGGTGCTACATTATGTGCTTATCCAGCAGCACTTAACTCTCTTTTGAAGTCCCCACATATTTCTTGTAACGTCAGCTAACCTAAATTCTGTGAAATCTAAAAACCTACTACATCATTATTCACTCTCTTCCCAGATGAGATACATAGAAAACTTATACTGAAGGTCCTACTGCTGAATTTTCTCCACATGAACAACTGCCTGTTTACTTAATGTGACAAATGGGATTAAATTGTGGTGTATCTGTGTTGCTATTGGGAAAGCAAGCTCTGTATGGTGTGCCCTGAATCCATGTAACAGCTTCTTTTCTACCACCCAAGGTTTAAATTGTGTGTAGGGAGGAGGAGGGGAATACTAAATAGCTTCTTGGATATGCTCTGTATCTCATTGAACATGGGACCCTGGCTGTAAAAAATCCTCAACAGGCAGGCTGTGTATGACTCCAGTGCAATATTTTCCATTGACACAAATACTTTGTATGAAATTAGCATGAATGTTTTATCTTCCTTTCTGTCTTTCATTTTTCTAAATCAGTTTCATAGAAAAAAAACCTGCTGGAAACTCTTCTGAAGGGACGTTGCAGTCTTAGAGTTGGCATGAAAGCATGCTGAGGTATTTGATTGTTTTGTGCCCCACCAGAAAGGACAGCAGGCAGCACCTTGTGTTGGCAGTCCCACCGTTTTTGTCTGGGAGGACAATTTGAGTCTCTCCTCCGGCCCAGGTGAGAGTGCAGCCACCCCAAACCCTGGCCCCAGCCTCCCTCTCTGCTGAGGGCACTGTGGAGGGGCCAAAGGGAGAGCAAGTGGTGTGGGCAGTGATGCCTGAGTGCAACCAGCCATAGTTCTCACCTGGCCTCTGGGATATTTTGGTATCCATCCTGCCCGCCCTGCTGTGTGTTACCCGAGGCAGGGCAGGTGAGCTGGGTGTTGATGACTGGTTGTAACTAATACATGTGTCCCTCCTGGACCTTCAGCAAAGCTTCATTATGCCCCATCCAGCTATGGACAGGAAGGTCATGTTCCACAAGGTGTACTTACTACTCTGCACTTTCCTTCTGGAAATGAATGCTGTTACTCTTCATTACACGCCCTGGAAGCCACTGCTTTCCTCAGTGCAGCCCCTTCTCTTCCATAGCTGCCCTGCTGTAGCTTGTGGGAGCCTGGACTCTGCTTTGCTGTGCACCACTTGATGCCTTGCAGAAAAGGGGGAAGCAAGGACCACTGTGGTCACTGCTCCAGAGACATGCAGGGTCCTGAGTGAGCATGTCATGGCAGATAAAACTGTTTAGAGTGTTTCTGTCTAATTACATTTTGATTGAAGCTGTGGCAGTGTATCCATGTCTGCAGAGTTTCTCCTGGGACGCTGGAAGGGGAATGGGATTGTTCTCATTGCTGATTAAGTATTTTTGCAGCTTGTGGGAGCCCAAGTCCCCATTCTGCCAGCTTTATGATGATCTGTTGCACAAAAGTTAAAAATTTAGCCAGAAACACAGTAATCATTAGGGTGTATCAGACTATATTTTAAGCCATAAACTAGAACTTCTGTCTCGAAAATATGTAGTTTTTAATAAACTCTATTCTTGCAAAAATCAGAGAATTCTGTTTATTCTAATGCTGAATAAAAATGAATTTCTAACCCTGTAACCCTGCTGAGAAGCTCAGATTCTGTCCAGCGTGTTCAAACAGCAGAAGCCACTTCCAGGGCTGTGAAGCTGTGAGATGCAGTCTGTGGTTTGCTGGAATGTGCCATGGAAGGGGCAGTTCTAGAGCCTGTGGGGAACAGGAGTGGGTTTCTGTGCTCAGTAGCACCTTCCTCCAAGGCAGAGGCTCGGTGTACCCATGTGCAGTGATGCAGCTATGCCTGAGCTCCCAGGGTACACCAGCTCACAAGCGAGCTGTTCCCTACAACTCCTTGCCTGTTACTTCAGCATCTCTCAGGCTCACTTGCAGGTGGCCAGTCCTTTCTTGTTTCCAGGAGGAAAGCAGAGGACCCCTTGCCTTACGTTTCAAATCTTGCTTCCTGCACTGCTGAGCTCTGGATGACGTAGTAAAGGGTTTGCTGTGCAAAGATAATTTTCACCAGAGTAAATCAAAGCCAGCCTGCAGGGGGAGTTTGAATGGCACCTTGCTTACCTGCTGTGGGTAGGGCCTGGCAGCTTAGTGCCAGCTCCTTGTGACTCATTTGAGCTCAGCTGTAATCCACGCTGTGGAGCACTAGTTTATGGGACTCTGAAGAGCAATTTTTTATGTCAGATACAGAAGCAGAACTGTTAGTATTTAATTTTTTACCACCTGCCTCTTGTTATTTCTTCACTCTGGGCCACCTATATATCACCCAGCTCTGGCTTCGGCTGGCTCCTTGGTGTAGGCAGAGGTATTCTTTATTGCCCTCACTGTGTTTGTGCTCACTGACAAGAGGATCTTGCCAATCTGCCAGCATTAGGAGAAAACACGAAAGAACAATAAACATTTCACATTTGTAAACATGGTTTTTTTGCTCCTCTAAACCCCTTGCTGTTAAGCAGCCAGCTCCTTTGCCTCCTGTGGGTTAATGGAGCTTTTAGCCTGTGATCTGCCAGGGATGACGCTGCTGCCCGTGGAGCTCAGGCTGCTCAGTCCAGCCCAGATGAACATGGCACAGAACACTTCCATCAGCTTCTGTTTCTGGTACCTTCCTTCAAGAGGGCTGGTCATGGAGGAGGTTGTATGGCTGCTTTCTGCTGGTGGCAAAAGCAGTTCCTAATGGCACACCCTTTGATTCAGGCTGTGTTAGATATGATTAAACACCCCTCCAGAGAGGCTGAAGGGATCCCAAAGCCCCTGGGTGTGCTCTCCAGGGCAGGGTGCACATCTGTGAGCTGGGGATCTGTGCCAGCATCCTAGCCTGGCACTCGGGGGTCAGGTGTGTGCAAGCCACATGTGCGCTGTTCCTTTCTCTTGGCATGTTCGGCCCTGCCAGGCTGAGAGCTAATCCTGGCCTTTTTCAGGAAAATGTGTCTGTAGTCCCGATTTTCACGGCTTGCCAAGGGGGGCTGCAGGGATTCATTGTTTGCCCCGGGGATTTGACTGGCTTTTTTGGTGACATCGCCTCTTGCAGAAAGTCCTGAACAAACCCCCTTGTGCTAACCTGGAAAATGCTGCACGAGGCCGTATTTCTGAGGTTAAAGGTGACCCATCAAGTAGAAAAGAGAAGTACTTTCTTTTTCTTTATTTTTTTTTCCTAAATGTAGAAATATTAAAACAGGAATGCTACAAAACACCTTAGATTTTATTTTCTCGATGTGTTCCTGCCTGCTTTGTTCTGCTCAGTGGCAGCAAGCCCCAGGTAGGTAACAGTCTAAGCACAGGGGGACCTGAGGAATGACTTCCTACAAAATGCACCAGGAGAGATCCTGTCTCTGCTGAAATCAGTGGGAACATCGGCAGGGGGTTCTGAGAGGCTCAGGCTTTTGCCAGAGCACTTCTCTGCCTCTTCCAGCCTCTTTTCTTTCCTCGTGCCTGGTCATGACTGTAGCTCTTGGCATGACTATGGCAGCATCCTTCATCAGGACGGGTCCAAGATGTTTTGCTGTTCTCTGAGCCTGAGGAAATCTCTGCCACTGCAATGCAGCTCCTTTCATGCCATTGCTGTTCATTAAGTTTCAGCACCATCACACAAAGTGTAAGCCAATCTCCTCTTTGAGCTTTAGGGAACATGTAGGGAAGAGAAATGAGCTGGCATTTGCCCAAGTAAAGTGACCCAATGTTGTGCTGTGTGAAACATTCAGCTCAGTGCTGAAATGAACTCCTGGCTTGTGCAGGGCCTGATCCTAAAGTGTGTTTTCAGTGGGCATTAATTTGCTTAATGTGGTTCGAGGTGAAAAGCTTCTTGTATTTGCCTTTGCATTGGCTTGGCGAGACTGGTTCTCCATAAGATGCTTTTCCTTCTGCTTTTTCAGAAAAGAAGTGAACTTCTATCTTCTGGGTTGGCTGATACTGTTGAGGGTTTTTTTGTTCATTTCACTGGTTTTGGTTAAAAAATTTTAAAAAAATAAGACAGAGGAAGCAAACTCACCTCAGAAAAATATTGTGCTGAGCAACATGATTCGAACAGGAAAAAGAAATCACAAAGACCACAAAGGAAGTTTCCTGATCCCACAGGAATGCAGGAGTGAAAAGAACTTTCTGATTTTCCAAGTCCTGTTTGCTGCCAAGTGTTTGTAAGACACTGAGCTAATGCAGTCATATCTTACATCTTCCAGAGCCTCTTTGCTTTCAGCTCTGCCTTCTGCTGGAATACAGAGGCTGGGATCTGTATGTGTCAGTGTGGAGCAACAGAAAGCCAGGACAAACCTCTGAGCAACTTGCTACAAAATCAAAACCCTGAACTTTCTTGAAATAGGCAGTTTAAAATAGAAAACCCTAACGCTGCAGTGTGAACAAAACATACCCTCCCTGCACCTTCACACTTCGTAAGAAGCAAATGTGCTTTGAAACTTTCCTTCTAAAGCTGATAAACTGGGCTGCTTCCCCCTTGCAGATTACCCAGTGAAACCTGTTATCAGAATTTCCTCTTCTGCAGCTCTACCAGGGCTCCAGAAGCCATCACTGGGTCAGGCCCATCCTCTCTACACTCTTTAAAGCTGTGGTCTGAAATAAAGCCAAAAGCTAGTTTTCAATGGGAGCAGACTGCAGAGCAGGTTTCTGTAACAAAGCCTTGGTGTGAGCTTGGTAAGTGGAGGCAGGTTTTCTGCACCACTGCCATCTCCACAGCTCAGCTGGAGGTGTGGTGTCACCCCAAACCACCCGGGAAGCAATTCTAGGCAAGCAAAAGCCATGTAAACCATCACCCAGGCGTCTCAGTGAGGATGTTTCCTTGGGTGCAGCCTCTACGAATGTGGCAGGAAAGGCCAGCAGAGTCCACCTTTGCCCTGCCTGTTCCTGAGAAGTGAAGGGAAATGCTAAAATACTCCAGAGGATTTCAGTGAAGTAAACCCTACTTACACTGGTTGAACACGTGGCCTTATGTTTTTCTAGTTTAGCCAAAGCTTGTGTGCTGCATTCAATCAGGAAGCTGTTTTTCATATTTGAGATGTTAAATTGGATGGGCATGTCTTGCCTGCCCAGTGAAATTGAGAATTGCCCATCCAAAATAAATCTTTTATGTTCAAGAATGACTCATTAGGGTAACTTTGAATGGCACACATTTAAATGTTGTTATTCAGTGCAAATGAAGATTTAGATCCAATTATAATTTTTAATTCATCCTTTTGCTAACATTTTTTGGAAGATGCAACAGGTTTTAAAACTCGCTGGAGTGTAAAGCCCCAAAAACCTGGGGTGTATATAGTTACATTTCTGTTTTATAGATGTCTGTTTTACTGATGTCAATTTAAATACAGCAGCAGTTTTAATGCTGTCAGTGCAATCTTCTCATGCCCAATTTGCTTCTAGATCAGCAAAGCTAAATGTGCTCTAAAATGCATGAATCTTTATTTACTTTCTATGACAATAGCCTGTTAGATCCAGTAGTAGCTTGTAAGTGCATTGCCCCATTGTAATTAGCTTTTATGAGTTTAGTTGAAAAGAAATATAAACTTACATGCTTTGTGGCAAACTAGAAATTGATACAAGATAATGAGAAAAGCAGAACTATTACACATAAAAAGAAAGACCCTATGATGATAAACTGTTCCAGACATAAATTTGGTGCTTTATAAAGGTGCCAGGTGGATTATGGAGATAAGTAAAGTGAAGACAGGTACTGTGTTTCCCACAGACAGATTTAGCCTCATCTGAAAGAAAGAACAGCACCAGCTCCTGGCACTGGAGCCATGTGAGACACAGCCACCCCTATCCTTAAAATTTTAAAATCATGAGAAAGGATTTAACCAGAGTTGCAGATATTTTATCAAAACTGGGTTCATTTTAATCTATGTCATTGTACACACAGATTTACCTGTGATAGCTTTTTACAGGCACTTTATCTTAGATAGGGGTGCTAGTCCCAGCCTAGATGCCCCTTTGACAAACTCACCTGAGTTCAGCTGGCTCAGACCTCCCTCATTCTCACAGTCTGTTGCCCATGTGGAGAAAGACCCAGTTAAAATATGCAACACCTCCCCAACCACACCTGGTGCTCCAGCAGCAGCAGCATCTGCTCAGTGCATAAGAGAGCTGCCTGTGATCTGACATTTACTTCTATTGATTTTTGTAAACTGTGTGATTTAAAAATAAAACCAAAAACACCCTCACAAATAACAAAAAACAGGAGAGGAAAAAAAATGAAAAGAGAAAAAAATGTGGGAAAAAAAAAAGAGAGGAACAATAAATTCCACAGAATAGCAGAGCAGAAAAAATAGCAACTCCTGTTAATCTTTACCCAAACGTTAACTTAGAGAAGGGGGAAACAAAATATTCTTCATTTGGAAGCATCATATTTGTCAGCTGAAGCTTAAAACACAGAAGTGCCCACGGCAGCCTGCCCTGAGACGTGACAGAGGAGTGCATCTCAATGGCTTCATCCACTCTCTCCATCCTGAACACTCCATACCAGTTATTACTTTTGCTTCTGTTTTCTCTTACCCACAGACCTCCTGTTTCCCTTCCTAGAAGGTGCCTGCAGCTAAATCTAGCAATGCACCAAATATCTAGGATGTATTATCTCAAGCTGAGAACTTTCTATCCTGTCTTGCTAACCTCAGCAGAGTGAAATTGGGCTGAGGAACCAGTTCCTCAGCACCTGCCAAGGAACAGGTACAATTTCTAGGAACGGTCCTACTTGCAGTCTGTTGTAAAGATTAACCTAGGGCCCATTTTCCTGGGCTGGCTGCAGCTGCAGGTAGTGGAGCACGTAAGGAAACTCAGAAGGACTCCAAGGATGGTCAGCTGTATTTCCGTACTCTGCCTTCAATTAATGTGCAATTGAAAAACTCTTTCACCCTTGTTCTGTTTGGAAATTATGCCCTGTATTCATAGAGCCATTAAACCTGGGAAAGACCTCTAAGATCATTGGGTCAAGCCATTAGCCTAACACTTCCAGGTGCACCACCAAACCATGTCCCTAAACACCACATCTACATGTCTTTTGAATACTTCCAGGGTTGGTGACACCATCACTTGACTGGACAGCCTGTTCCAGTGCTTGACCATCCTTTCAGTGAAGAAATGTTTCCTAATATCCAATCCAAACATTCCCTGGTGCAACTTGAGGCCATTTCCTCTTGACAGGGAGTTTGTTGTTGGATGTAGATGGATGCCTCACGTCAGCATATTGCTGTTTGATGTATTTGTGTATATCCTATCCTTACTGTATTATTTTATGGGCAGCTTTTTGTGAAAAGAAGTATGATTTCTTTTTAGTGCATGGTAACCTTCATATTCTTTATGTGATACAATAACATAATAATTTCTCGCCTTAAAGGCTCAGCCTGAGTGATGATGACATGCCAAGACCTCATGAAAAGACTGCTGCCTTTTTAGAACAAATGCATGTAATGGGGCAGCTCAGTCTTTGAGCTCAAAAGTATACAAAAAATCACTGCCATTGTGCAGGCCAATACATATAGAGACAGCTGCTTTACACAAGATGGAAAGAAGTGCAGAGAAGCAAGATTTCTGAAAAGCACTTGGATGTATTGTAAGACAGATATACCAGTGTAATACATTAGTTTGAATTATGAATGTTTCCAGGATTGGGTCAATTAACTCAGAATTAAATCAAGTTTTTGTTCTACTTCCTTTCCCATCTGTCTGTTGAATTGATATCATTAAATTCGACTCAGCAAATTATTATTTTAATGTCTCTCTCCAATGCACATGACATATCCCTTGAAATTCTGGTTCTAGAGTTGTCTAATATTAATTAAAATATGCACAAATACCCTAGTAGGTTAGTTCACTTCCCTGAGATCTAACTGTAAGAGTAGCATTAAGTTCCCACTTTGGGTTTTATCAGCACATGCTGGGAAGGAGGCTCTGATGTGATTCATCTGCTTGCACAGAAATTAAATGGAAATTACATTGATGGAAGAGGGCCCTCATGCCAATTGCTCTGCCTTGCACTGATTTGCACACTGCCTCACTGATGGAATACCACCCTTTTCTGAATGGACAACTCACAAGAGAAACAGATCCTTACTGGCTAATGAGATGAAGGCAATTAGTGCATGAGTCTGCCACAGAGCCTAGGCTGTGATTACCAACATGTGCTATATCAACATTTTGGTTTCATGCATTAGTTTCAAACGTATATTCCATTTTCACAGCATCGTTGTTTTCTAGTAGTAATAAGATTTATTGTTGCAAAACTTTACTATTCCTGCAGGCAGCCTGATAAGCACAGTGGGTTCAATGAGTGAATCTCTCCTCCAGGATGCTGTCCTGCTTCCTAGAAGAAAAAAGTTCAGGACTAGAAAGTTCAAGGAGTAATGTACAAACATGAAATATCTAGTTCCTCTATCAGCTCTTAAATATGAGATTTTATGGGCAAGGCATAATGGTAGACAAGGCTCTGTCGATTCTTGGTTATTTTTTGGGTGGTTTGATTTCCATTCCTGGTGATACGATGGCAGGAGGCTCACTCCTCCAGCTATGCTGGAGTTATCGGGACAGACCAGTTGTTATTCTGACCAACACATTTCCATCTTCTAATGTATAATTTGTTTTGCGATGTGTTTGTTTTTGGTATGTTTGGGGTGTCTTGCTTGTTTTTATAAATTTCTATTTTCATCCTCAATCAGAAAGAGCAGCTGTATAGAAAGGTCTGGGTGTTGTTGAGATATGGAAATTGTATGACAGGTTTTACCGTGCCTCTTTGGCACCCACTGGGATGCAGGAGACTGTAAATGCGTGTCTGATGCCCATGAATATTGATGGCTGGTTTTAGGAGGCAGCGGAGCTCTGCCCTTACGTCTGTGCGTTTGTTCTGAGTGTTCTGATCAACAGCTGCCAAGATGAAGTGCTTTAAATATACTTTTTATGTTTTACTTTATCTATGTTCTGTAATGATTTTTCCAAGCTTTTTCTAGTCCACACTGGGATAAGTGTCCTTGTATCTTGGGAGTAGCTACTTCTATTACAGCACTCATATTACTCATTCGTATTTGCTAAATTTATGATAACACTTAGAATTGTAGAATCATAGAATCTCCTGAGATGGAAGGCACATACAAGGATCCTTGAAACCCAACTTTTGTCCCTGCACAGGAATCTCTGCATGTGCCTGAAAATGTTCAAAGTCTTCTTGAACTCAGAGAGGCTCAGTGCTGTGACCATGTCCCTGGGGAGCCTGTTCCAGTGCCCAAACACCTTCTGGGTGAAGAGCCTTTTTCCAATATCCAACCTAAACCTGCCCTGACACAACTTAGGCCATTCCCTTGGGTCCTCTCACTGGTCACTGCAGAGATCAGTGCCTGCCCATCTTCTTCCCCCTGTGAAGAAGCTGCAGACCCCAATGAGGTCTCTCTACAGTTTCCTCTTTTTGTGGCCACAAAACTGCCCTCAGCACTTGAGATGAGGCCACCCCAGAGCAGAACAGAGCAGGGCAATCCCCTCCCTCGAGCAGTTGGTGATGCTGTGCCTGATGCACAGCACTTTTTTTATTATGTTTTGCTAGATTACTATGTTATCACATTGTTTTATTATTGTAGTTATCACTGGTTATGATTGGTAATCAAGTGCAAGATTACACTGTAATAATAGCATAACCATGATAATAAAATAATGTTGCACTTGATTACAAGGCAAAAGCAACTCTATCAAAAAACCCAATGGTATAACTTAACTAAATATCATTTCTTTAGTTTCCTTTATCACCTCATGAGACCACTATAATTTTCTGGGTAATAGTATTCTTTCTAATATATCTGTACACCCACGCTTCATTTATCCATGTTAAATTAAACTTCTACTTCATGTTAATGGAACTTACAATAGGACTGCAATTTCTGCGAAACTCAGAGGAGTACAACCATACCCGTGTGGTGGTCATTTGTTGTTTCACTTTGTCTCTGGTGTTACCCACCAGGAGTACAGCCCACATCCACAACATTGCTATGAGGAATGGAATCCTGCCCTGCTGTTTTCAACACACACCTTCTCAGGATTCAAAACTGCACATGTGCATCGTTTGTCAGAGAGGGACAGAAGGTCAGGCAGGAGTGATGTTGCTGCCTATTTGTTTTCTTTTTGGCTGAGGAATGTCACCTGAACTCCAGGATGAAAGTACTTGTGTTAGCATAGTCTGAGGTGTTCTAAATCTTTGGATCTGCAAAGGAAAACTCTGCTGACTTGACTCTTACGTGTCCTTCTGCAACAGTTTGATAACAATTGGGCATTTTATCGGCTGTAAATGCTACAACAAGAAAGCATCATAATCTCAGGTTAAATCACATTCCAATTTTAAGTCTGTGACAGTAGACTCTGCTAGAAATGAGCAGTTTTAATTAGCAACAAGTTGTGCATAAAATGCATACAATAATGTAAATCTTTAAGATTGTATTATGTGGTTTTACAAGTGGGGCTGTCACACTGAATAACGAACAGGTTGCCTGGAGTAAAGGGGTGATTTACATTAAATTGGGCTGGTTGGGGGTGTATCAGCTCTGCCTGCAGCCATGGGGTGGGTGGGGGTGCAGGAGCCCCTGTGCTTCTCCAGATGGACAGTGCAGCTCCAGCCACAGGCAGCTTTCCCAGGTCCCTGCTTTCCTAGGGTTGCTGTGCATGCTTGTGACAGGGTGACCTGCCCTGTTCATGGCAAGGGCGCTTAGGACAAGCCAGTCTTCTCTGAGTATCATACCCAGGTGGGAGGCTGGTTCCCAGGTAGTCTGAAGGAAAAATCCTACAGGAGGGCTGGGAGCTGAGTCTGAGCTGTAGCACTGGCTGCTCCAGGGCTGAAGACAGAGTTAACCTGCAGGTCACAGCAGGTGAGAAAGGGAGGAGCACTGCAACAATGCCAAGGTGAAGGCTGCAAGCCTTCTTCCCTCCAAGGCTTAATGCAGAGACATCCCTAGTCCATGATTCTGTCCATACTCCCCGCAGAGATTTTCGATTAACCATGGGCCTTTAATATTAGTACTTTCTTGCCAGGAAGGAAGTGGAGCAGATCACAGCAGGGGCTCTGCTCACACACCCATGTCCTGCGGGTGTCTGGGCTGTCCAGGAAAGCCTCCTGTGCTGCTGAGAGAAATGAGCTTCCTGGCAGGCACCAGGCTATCCAGTTTATCAGCCAATAAAGCTTCCAGACCTAGTCCTGCTGCGGACAATTATTTTTCAGGCCTGTGAAAGGAGCCTCCAGGGTTCCCATGGTATGGCAAAATGAGGAAACATCTAAGAATTATAGGGTGACAGGGGGAAGAAGTGGGGAAGGATGGTTGGGTAATTAAGGTTGACTTCAAACTTGGAAACACTGTGCTGGAAGATAGAGGCCACTGAAATATTGTTTTTCAGGTATTGTGCAAGATTTGAGAAAAGCTCAAGTAGTTAAGTAACTTGGTCTAGTTTTGTTTCACTTGTTTGCTTTCTCTTGTTTCTACATCCTATTCCTCGGTTAAAAGACAGTCAGGTATCAGCAAAAATCCTCTTAAGTGTTAGCCTCGGTCACATCACAGGGATCCTAGTGGGTAACTGCATTTCTGGGTACAGAACTGAGCATGATTTGCATGCTTGCATGGTTCAGCAGGTTATTCCTATAGAGTATAGAATTGATTTGCAATGCATTTTTCAGATTGCTATTAGAGTTATTTAATTAAATATCCCTATCTTGTTTCTCCTCCACTCCTTTTTCAGGGAATGTTAGTGATTCTTCATTGCATTGCCTTTTAATTGGGGCAGGTTACTGTGCCGAGTTGGCACGTGGTGGCAATCAAGCTCCAAAAAAAGTGGTACCAGCTCATATGTTCCAGATTTCCTTGGGATTACAGCCTATATAAATGTTCATTAGCAGATTATTCTCTTGAGAAAGCCACTGAAGGTGCTTTCAGAGTCCCACAGTGAAAGTTTCCAATGTGATGAACTGTAGCCTGACATTTCTGCTGTAATGAAAAGTGTGTCTGTTGTCGGCCAGGAGTGGTCTGGGCACAGTGGCAGCAATGCTTTGCCAGTGGGAGGTGTGCATCTAAGGTATGCAGTGACAGGAGGACAGTAGGTGGCACTCAAGGATGAGGACCAGAATTTCTAGACTTAGCAACCCCTAAATAATTGCTTTTTGCACTGGCTCCTCAGGAACATCCCCACACTGGCACTTCTACCTGTATTATCACAAAGAATCAGAGAAGCCCACTGGCTTGGAGGAAGGAATACATTTTGCAAGTCGGAAATGGAAATAAGCATCTGTAAGCATGACCAAAATATAACTTGTTTCCCTTGGCTGAAGTGGTTTCTTACCATTGCCAGTTTCACCAACAGCTTGGACTGGCTTCTGACCTCTTCAGACAAGCAAGCTGTGACTCACACTGGCATGACGTGCAGCCAGACCATTAACCCACTGTCCCTAATAAATCAGTAGAGCTGACTCACTGAACTAATTTGATATCTCTAAAGTCACCAAAGCACTTGAGCGTGGGTTGCACTTTGCCTTGGCTCAGGACTGGTGCAGGTGCAATGCTGTGCTGAATGAGGGGCAAAACAAGGGGAAAATGGGGGGAAATCCTGATGGGACATGCGAGGTATAGCAGACTAACCAAACTCCTGAGAACACCTGCATCTGTCTGCTCAAAGGTAACACTGGTGATTTGCAGAAGTTGGTTTAGAGTAAATATGTAAATTCTTATTGAATTGGTCATTTTCTTGGAATATTTAGTTAAACCGTTGGCTAGCTAAAGATGACAGGCCTGTGTTCTCCGAATATGGAACCCTTTATATCAAATGAAGGAAATCCTTATATCTCTTTCTGAAATCAGACATTTTATCAGAATTCAGAGGCCAGTTTGTTCAGCTGCATTACCAGGAGGGAGCCCAAGCTGAGAAAGAGGATTAGCCTCAGACAGGCTCCCAAACAGCTGGCAGGATAACACAGCCATCTGAATTGCCACTGAGTTATGCTGAAAAAAACCCAAATACCTAAAAAATGTCTTCTGCGTGGTTTTTTGTCCTCTCTAGCCCAGAGCCAGTCCTGGTATCAAAGCATATTCTATACAAACTCTGGGTTTGAGCAGATGACTTTGTTCCAACTAAGGTAACTGCTCAGCAGCCAGCTGTTAATTGAATAATGCCACATTTTCAGTTCTGAATTTTGGTTTCCTCAGATGATCTGTATGCTTTGGCAGCTATTTCTTGTGCTAGTGGATCTTTTTCAATTTTATCAGAACTAGGGAAATCCACCTGTTATTGTCACATGTTTGTGCACTGTGTTATGTAACAGTTTTTTGGAAAATATTTGTATTTGTATGTTTAGAAGGTATTTGTGTGAGGTCTGTGTTTGCTCATGGGCTTGCTTTCTAGTGTGGTGTTCCCTCAACTGTTGTTTTATTGGTTGTTTAAATAACTAGTGAAAGCTGGTCCATAACCTGCATGAAGGAAATTAAAGGAGAGGCCACTGTCCTGGTGCTGTGCTGACAGGCAGAACATCAGTAAAAATAAAATGTTTACTGCTGTGAATATTTTATTAGTCTGTGGTTTCACTTAGATAAAGTATTATGAAGAACTTGTATCTCAGAATTGCATGAAAAGATCATATCTCTGTTGTAATTAAAATGCTGATGGGAACCCTTTATAAGAACTTGGTGAAACAATTCAATTAATTGTACCATTGCTCCATTAACTGTCCATATCAGTCAACATAAAAATTCCAGATGCACCTACAGATGCTTAAGCTGAGAACAGAGAACACTATTAAGCCTAAAAATTTTTCCTCTGGCTTCAAATATAGTTTTAATCTCCACCAATAAAGGAAAAGATTAATGTAACATATGGATTCATGGAATGACAGATCACACAAGAATAATTTTCTGTTTCTCTAACAGAAGAGATGCTGCCTTTGGGATGCCAACAACGTGCTCTCTGTTTTTTTCTTAGCAAACATTCCACTTTATTAGCAGAGTCTTTTAAGTATAATATGTGAAAAGCCCGCTCCTTGTATGTAAAATATTACTTAAATGATATTCAAGCAACCGTTCCCTAGATCAGATAATTATATCTGTTCTAGCTTTACATTTCCTTCTTTCATACACGTCCTGTCAAGAGTGCAAGCCATTGCAATACTGGATAGAAAGGAAAGCCTAACAGTTATTTTACATTCTCATAACAGCATAATGAGTGCAATTTTTTAATTTGCAATAAAATTCATCACATCAATTAATCACTGTAACCTGTGAGACAAGAAGAAAAGACCTTTGACAGCACATTCAGCTCATCTGGGGTTCCCCTTAATGGTGAGTGGTTTCTAAAGGAGACAAAGCTGTTCCATGCCCATTGCCTGCTGCTCCCTGCCCAAGGGCCCCTTGTGCCATGCTGACAGCTCTTAGAGATCAAAAACTAATAGCTTTGAGCAGAACTGAAGCTCAGGAATGGTGTCACAGCCCAGTTGGATATGATCTGTGGCACAGACCCAAGTAAATCCTTTGTGTGTTGTTGCAAAGCAGCATCTTCCACTCAGAGATGTTCAAGAGCAGGATGCCAGCAGTGGCCTCTCGAACACTGTGCCTGGACACAGGGTCACCTCCTTTTCTCACTTCCATCCTCTTAGCCATCGCATCACCCGAGAGCCCACCCTCTGCTCAGCACCTGTGGGGACCCTCAAGCCTTTTTGACCTTGCATCATTCAAGAATAAAGTCCTTCTCCTAAAGGCCCCTGTCATGCTTTGTGTGTAGATTACGTGTCTGTGCTTGGCTGTGCTAGAATATGTGCTCTTTAAGGGTTCCAGATAGCTTTAGGATAGCCTTTTCTTTCCCCTCTAGAAAATACAGGCTAGAAACTTAAAGGTAAACTGAATTTCTCATGTAACCCAGTGCCAAGGAGTTCAATATGTCAGAAAAACATTAAATTCCACTCTATTGCTGATAAACTCATTGGCAGTGCTGCCCTTGAGACCAGCTGTTCCTCTAGCCAGGAGCCTTGGCTGCACATGCTTGGACCCTTCTGTGGATGTGCTGGCAACTGAGGACTGCAGGGGGTCAAGCAAGACGTTGTGTACTTTTTGGGCATGATGGAGATTTTCAGCACCCTTGGTTGTGTGACTCTCAGGGTGATGCGGATGTCTCTGAGTCATTTGACTATGTAAATATGAAGAAAATAAACTAACAGAAAAGAGATAACACACCTTTACACTTATTGATGTGGTATTTCAGGCTAAGAAATTCTTTACTTCCTAGATAAGAGAGAGAAGAGAATAATTTAAATTCTTTCGTTCCCTTGGGAATAATGCAATGCAGTAATGTTAAAACTGTATGTAATTGCTTTCTATTTTTGTAAAGCCTGTGGCAGCTATGAAACTTTAAACTGAACACTGGAAATTCTGGTTGGTATAAAATGCTCCAGTTGCATCAATGGTGGAGTGGGGGTTAAAAGACTTTAAGCTGTGGGCAAGGGTAGGCTTTATTCCACAGCACATGACAGTGGAATTCCCTGGAATGTATGAGAGAATCTTCAAAAGCTGCAAAATCTATCAGACAGTGAGAGCTTTGGGGTATGTTTTCTGGGCTGCTGTTTGCATTGCCTCGTCATTGCACAGTGCACTCTGCCCATTTTGGAAGACCTTATCCTCATTTTTCAGGGAATTAGGTGAGGCATCTCCTGCATCTTTGTCACTGCCCTTTCCAAGAGTCAGAGCAGTGGGTCAGTGTATGGGCTGGAATGGATCTGTGGCAGCTACGGGATGATCAAAAGGTGCTTCAAGCACATATGGTGTTGCCATTTTAACTTTTGGGAAACTGCACTTTGAATTGGGATTAAGACTCATTTGAACATAATGGGTTTTTCCTCCCAGCTTTTTTAGTTCCATTTGTTCAAGTAGTTAAAAGTGAAATGTAAATACAGTAAATATCAGAACCCCCAAAGGAGAAAAGTTATATGTTAGTTTTTAGCCAAGCCAATGAACAACATTAAATATGCTATATTTGAACACATAAGTATCTGTTGGTTCTGTTTCTTTGATAAAAATATTATATATTGTATGTGTATGTATATATATATATACGTAAAATGTCATAATGAGGAAAAAGACACCCTTTTCCTTCCTGTATTATTTGAAGGGTGGTTTTTATCCTTTTATCCATCCGAATAGATATAAAGCACTGGCTCAACACAACAAATGTATTTTGAAACCTTTTCCAAATTCATGTTTGTAGTTAGAAAAGGAATGATTGGTGCAGCCTACTGTGAGTTTCCCATGAATAAGTCCTGAAGCTACAGGGGTGAATTTTGCATAATTCTTTGCTGTGTTGTGGTGTAAGCAGGTGTTTTGTTGCTGTTATTCCAGATTTGTCCTAGGTGTTGCACTACATGTTCCCATGAGATATACTGGAGCAGATTGCACTGTGGAAGTACTTAATAGGTACAAACCACAGACATTTTTTAGGGTTTTTTTTCTCCAGTTCAGTCATTCTTCTACAATCTGGAGTAATTCTGTTTTACCATGACATAATTAATTTTGATTCCATTTGCTGTGTTTTGGAATATTCAGTCATCTCCTGCTACAGTGGCTGGTAATTTTGACTCTCATGCAGTGAACAGTACAATGACCATAATAACAGCAGTGTTAAGCAGCACTCTTTACTCATACGCATTAAACCTCTGACAGAAGTGATTCAATTTCATAGCTGCCATCCTTCTTGATGGAAAGCACAAAAAATGTAAGGAACTCTTATCTGACAGCAAATTATGTACACACGGAGGTGGTCTGGGACTTTGCCAAAATGCTTTTGAGTCTCTGTATTCTGCTGCCAACACTTTGTGCTCATCTCAGCCATTCAGTGACACACAGGAACTGTGCTTTGCTTTTTCATCCCAGGGCAGGAGATGAGATCCCCCCCTAGGGACCATGACTCCTGGTTAAATATGAGTGTTTGTCCCATGTGTCCTGTGAAGAACAACAGCATCTCAGATTCCATAAGATGCTATTCAGTGTTGGAGGCTGAAGCAATATTCTGCAGAAGTTTCCCTCCTGGATTTTATACACTGTGATTTATTCTGGCCAGAGCAAGAAGCTAACACTGATTTAAAAGTAATATCATTGCTATATGCTTTTCTCTGTGAATTTGTCTAGTATAAATTCTAGCAACCACAAAATATCTGGAGGCAAAAGACCATGCAGTTTGATTACACGCTGGGTAAAGAAATACGAAGTTTTGTTCTGATCTGCTGGATTCATCTAATTCCCTTCAGCACTCTCCTATCTGGTCTACCAGCCAATGCATTAAATATCTGATTTTGAGAGCATAGATTAATTCAGGGTACAAAAATCAGGGTTTCTTAGAAAGAATTTGGGTTTTGCTTACCCAGGTGTTTAGCACCGTTTCATTCTTTTTGGAGCCATATTTGGACTGAGGTGCGTGATTTCTATTGGAAATGCAATTACTACAACTTAGAAGTGCTGGAGTCCAAGAATTCACTTCACTCAGTCATCTGCTCTTCTAAATATATGGTAATTGCTATTTCTTGTGTATGAAATGAGAGGAAATAGAACAAATTGGAGAAGTGTTACCCTCTGCAGATAGAGTGTTTCTGAGGATAACATTGTTTTAAAAGGTATAACATGGTTAACAGGATGGGGTTTTTTTAATCCTTGTTTGTGCCTTGGCACAGTCACAGGACACATTTCCTATGTTTTGTACATTTATTCAAAACAGAATTAGAATAAAGCTGGTTTTCATTTTTTACAAATTAGTGGGTTTGTAGGCTGTGTAGATGTTTTTCAAAGGCACATACCAAAAGGCTTACTTAAAAATAATTACATTTTAAGGTATAATATATATTATGCCCTTCCTGTTGAGGTATAGTGATGTGTTACAAGCTGCCACTCTATGAATTTCCAGAGTGGCATTTTATTATTGCACATCATTTTGGGAAACTTCCTTAAAAAGTAAAATGTCTCCTTCTATAACTGGCTTTTCAACTAAAGCGTAACAGAGTGCCCTGAGACAGTAAAAACTTAAAAGGATTAAGCATTAGGAGAGCCCTCATATCACCTTTATCTTCAAAAACATCCTGACAGCTTGCCCTGGGCAGTAATTTTGGGCAGTGTTGCTTGGATCTGTTGGTTCCTGCAGTGCCAGGGCTGACAGCAGGGGATTCCTCCTCACCTCACACCGTGGGCATGAATATTTACCGTCACTTTTGCTTCTCCTAATTTTTTGGTTACAGTGCTGTGCCTAGTTCACATCAACAGCAGAAGTTGTTCCAGGGGGAGTCAGTCATGGGAAGTGTTTGGGTAGTTCAAAGGAAGAAGTAAGAGAGGTTATTCATCATTCAATAATGCTGAAAAGGTGGTTGCTGTAGAAACCTCTCCCAGGTCTAGCAAATGTCAGGAATCAGATTGCACCCACTGCAGTGCCGTAAATCAGACTGGAGATGCTGCCGCGCAGAGGAAGCCTGGAGGCCTTGTCTCTCCTTCTGGAGACACTGGAGATTTCCTGCCTGTGTGCCTGACGTGGGGAGTAGCCATCAGTGTCACTGTCACCCTGTACAGAGGCTGCTGCACACTCCTGATCACCCCACACACCTTCCCAGGGACTGGTTCCTCCATCGGCGCTTTATGCTCATGGCTCATTTGTAGCAGAAAGCTGGTTCTGCCGACGCAGAGGGGAAGTAGGGAGGTATAAAATGTGCTGAATATACTTTGGCATGGGCTGGCAGCAAAAGCCTGGGGCTGTGCAGGGCCTACATCTACCAGTTGTAGCATTTCAGACTTGTTCTTCCCTAGGGCATTCACTGAGGCATCATTAAAGACCCAGCAAAACTGAGGGGTGTTTAGCTCGAGCTCTGAGCTCCGTTGCAGGCTGATGGCAATGATGTCCTAAGCTATTGCAAAGTGTGAACATGAGCAGGAGGTGAAGAGTTTGATCGTGGTGTCATAAAGGGGCTGAGTCATCATTTAACCAGGCTCAATCCATTTGTACAGCAGAGGTGCCTTTTAAATAAAGATGCTCCATCCACAAAGTGCTTTACTTAGTTCCCTTTAATAGGCACCTCTTAAATGCTTGCTGCTGTGGATTTCAGTCCACTTACAGTCCATTTAGTAGAAGTGGTACTAACTTGCTGAAATGAGTGGCTTATCTCCCCAGAGCTGAGGTCTTGGGTGGGTTTGGTGAGTACTTAGCTCTTCATCTGTGGGTTTCCCACTGGTAAAATGAACGTGTGTGTCCATCTGGGTCTGCTGTGCTCTTTGTGAAAGGTTCCTGGGCTTCTCTGGGCCATTTCATAATAATTTACTCTGCTTCAGTTCATCTCAGGTTTCTGCATGAAGGTATCCTGGATCTCTCTTGGCTGGGTAATTTATTTCAAAATATGCTTTCTGAGATTAATATTTCGTATTTTCCATTCAAGATCAGTAGGATGGAGCTGCAGCATTCTTAATAGAACATTGATTCTGCAGAGTGATGATTCTGATCCTTGGGGTAAACTTCAAGATTGCTTTAGAAATCCACGTTCTGAATGAAGACACAAGAATATCTCATTATTCAACTATTATGAAGTCTCTCGTGTTTTCAGCTGCTACAGATGCTCCTGATATGTTTTGATAAGAAGCCCAGAGCTTGGCAGGACATGTTATTGATCTCACACAATCCATTCGCGGCATTGACATGGGGGTATCATTCACAAATCAATTTTCTCTGAGCTTTAATTTAAATATCACTGCCCCTTGGGGGTCTTTCTGGGTCCCTTTTACTCTCAATCAGCACTGAATAAACAGTTTAATAAGTGCAGGCACCCCAATGAGCAGCGTGCCAGCTGCTGGCAGATGTCGATAACTGGTCTGTTCTGTTTGCTGGCATTCTTGTTTCTGTAAAGAATAAATGCTCCGCTCTGTCTACCTTCAAAACAGCTTTCACATTTCAGCCACTCGATCCTAGCTGCTCTGTAAGGAGGCGAGTGTTCCCCTGTTAAGGCACACTGCCTGGGCAGAAAAGGTGGGGTAGTGTCATTTGGCTGTGTTAGACTGTGCAGAAGAACTGCCTGCTGCCTTTCTCCTCAGCAGACAGAAACTGAGACATACATATCAAGGGAGCTTTATAAAGGATCTGAGTGAAGTTAATGCCACAAAGTGCTTTGCAACCCGTGAAAAGAATGTGATAAGGCAGTTATAAAGGAATGCAATATTTGATTTGTAAAAATATGGCGGAAAGGTTAAGAGAGAGGAACAGGGTAACACGGTCACTTGGAGGCATTGCCCTTTAGATACTCAACACAGAAATGAGATGTGTGGGAACTGGCTGCGGGTTTATGGAGTGTCCAGAGCCAGGGACTGCCTGCAGAGAGTCCTCTGAGAGGTTTCTTGTGCCCTCCTCATGCACGTGCCCCTGACTGGTATCACAGGGTTAAAATATCCCAATGGTTTCTCAGAAATGATGGCCTAGCTTCCCAAATTATTTCCTTTTCTTTTTTCCTTTCATTTCTTTTCTCTCTATGTTTCAGATTATGCTTGGCCTTTGCCTAAACAGTTGTGCCCTATATGGATTTCCCTAGATGTGCTCTTTTCAACTGCATCTATTATGCATCTCTGTGCCATCTCTCTTGATCGGTACGTAGCAATACGCAATCCCATTGAGCACAGCCGCTTCAATTCCCGCACCAAGGCCATTATGAAAATTGCTGCAGTTTGGACCATATCCATAGGTAAGCAATGCGGCTCACGATCTTAACTGTGTCTGAATGAATGATAGTGTTACTCCAATTTTCATTTAGGGTTTTTTTTAGGAGGATACTCAAATTAATTTGCCTGGCCTGCATGCCTGACTATAATAAGCGATTACCGGGAAATGGAAGCCTCTCCTTGCAGCTGGTCAGTGCCCAAAGTAAGCTGTCATTTTTGCAGAGCACCACCACTTTGCACGCCGAGGCCTTTGCTGCCGCGTGCGTATCAATATGCCGATAACCCCAGTAATGCAGACAAATGGGGCTGTAAAACTGCTGGGTAAACAAGGCAGAAAATAACATTAGCGAAGACTCTGGAAGGAAAACCCAGCCAGCAAAAATGACACGGCTACGCCGCAGTCGCTGCAGTTAAACTCCCTCAAGTTCTGGTAATGGTTTAAGTGGTGGAGCACAGAATTGAAGGCAGGTATCAGCAAGGTATTTACTGCTCTTGCACAGGCTTTATAGCCTCTGTTGTGCTCTGCCACAGCTGGATTGCTGCTAGTACTGAGCTGGCAAGTTTGAAATCATAGTAAATGAGCAACAACCATAAAAGAAGACACGTTTGTATCACTTTGATAAAAAGCGATAAATAAAGCAGCAGTAAAATACGGAAAAAAAGGCAAAATGATAGCAAGATGACTCTGTAATATCAGGAATTATGTGAAGAAAAACATTTTCTTTTTGCAGAACTCTTTCAATGTGCTTTAGGAAAGAGACATTTGAGGCAGGGTCAGAATTGCATGACCATTTCCATCTGCTGTATTGCCTTCTGTGCTGGAATAAAATGCAGTCTTGCAAAGATTTAACATCTAATTTTTATTTTATAAAGCATTCCTCTCTTTCAGTGTTGTACCAAAAGCAAAAGCATGGTTCAGGTGCTTGAATTTCTCTTGAGTTTTCGCCTGCTTGAGGAGTGGAATATGATACTGAATACATGGGTGCTACAGGGACCAATTTTGAGGAAGCGTTGGAAAAAGGCTATGGGAAAAAGCAAAAAAAATTAAATATTAGGGGAAATATACCTTCTCTCCTCATCTATATAACAAGAAACTCTATTAAAGACAAATTTTCGTGTGCTTCATTTCCGCTAGGTAATGCAATCCGCAGTGAAAGTGGATTTGGCTTAATAAATTCATTTAAGATTTTTAAAAAAAATTGTTATCCTTTCAAACTCTATGTTGTCTGTTTGGCATGGGAAAGAGAGCTGCTGAATTCAGCACATAATCAGTCACATGCAAACAACTTCATGTGCTGGATGCTTGGGCTGGATTTGCACGGACAGTTCAGGCTCAGCACAGGATTTGTGCCCTGTGTTGCTCCGTAACAGAGGGAGCAGCTGACAGACATCCCCACCAGCAGGGATGACTAAACCCACCAGCAGCATTAAGGAGCACATTGCAAAGCCTGGGCAATAAGGCTTCTGTTTCCATTTTTGGAGCTATCTTGCAGATTTCTGCCTGTGCTGTGTTAGATGTTGCAGACATATCCTTAGAAATTTTGGCTAGCGCTGGAGGTTGTTGCCTGCATTAACGCCTTGAGGACCAAGTTGTGCTTTGGATTATGGGTCCAAGGGATAAAGTACTTCATGCATGGTTCACTGAGTAAGCAGACTTGCAAGAGAATCTGGTGCCTAACCAAATAGATGCAAAGACTGCCTTAGATCTTTCTTTTCCTGGAGTTATTTGGGGGGGACAGGATCCATGACAATGGAAAATAGGCACAGTATGGACTCTACTTTCTTCAAAGGAAAAAGCACCCAAGCCAGAGTGGGGAAGGTGACTCTGTGTTGCTGTTACAGTGCAAACAGCTAACCCCTGCCCAGCTTTCTCAGGAGATGTTTAACAACTATGTACTTATGATAAGATGTGAAAAAGTTGAAATAATGAAGACTAAAAGACATAGCTTGGAATGGAGATTGAATGGCACTTTTCTTTTGTAGGCACCTGGCATGTCAGCCCTCAGTAAGGCAATGGATGTTGCAGTAATTTCCCAGCATCCAAAAGTCTTTAGGAAGAAGCTGTGAGCTGTTGCTCAGGGGGATGTCTGCAGTGCACAAAGCTTTTAGCACTTCCCTCCGCAGACTGGGAAGAGATGTGTTGCAGCTGTACCTGTGTGCCCTCCTGTGTTAAGATCATAGCTGGGAGCATGTACAGCATGTCTGGGCTTTGCTTATGTTTTGTTCACTCTCTTTGATGCAGATAAGCTGGCTCAGGAAGGTCTCTGCCTGCATCCCTTTTTTTGAAGTTACAGGCAGAATCAATACTCCTCAGAGAGCCTGTTCAGGGCACTGAGTTGCGGTTGGATTTGCACCCTCCCCAGTGCATATGATAGGGCTTACCCATTTACTTGGGCTTTCTCCAGAAGGTTGCATTAAATGGAGGAAGAAAAGTACTCTTGGTATGTATCTAGCCTATTTTAGCATAGCTATATTTACTTCATAAAATAATTTAGAAATGTGACACACACAGGAATAAACTGAGCATGGAATGGAAGAGAACTCACCCAAAGTGTATGGTTGCTGTCTTCTGGCTCCTAACTACCTGTCACTTGGAAAGGCCTGATGAAATCCTGTGCCATTTTCAAAAGTCTGTAATAGGTTAAGTATAAATCCTCACTTCAATAATAAATATCACAAAAGAATTTGTGCATTTCTGTACATGATTAAGTATCAAATCCAAAGCAGCACGAAAGTGGAGGATGGTCAGTTTGCATTTCTGAAACACTGCCTTGAAGAGACTTTTAAATGCATTCCATGTAAAGAATCCTGAATTCAGTTTCTGAATCAGAATTCAAAATAAGGCGTAAAAAGCATATAATTTATCTTAATTTAGTAGCTTTTGCATTCCATTTTTCTGAAATGTTAATGCTGACAGCAAAATATAAAAGGGGTTCTTTGCTTATTGAGCTACAAATTTGGCCAGTTGCACAAGCCTAAACCTATGATTAGGTTTTTAAGTAGGGGAACCAGCAGTCCTCTGATCTGTTGACAATTTCTTTATGAATGGGTCTTTTCCAAACTCCTCTTTGTCCCAGATTAAAGTACATCACAGCCTGTTGTTCTATGCTTTAGTAAATGTAACTTGAGCAAGGCTTTTGTGCTCAGTTAGAGAAAAAGTGGGTGCTGCAAAGGGCTGGGCTTGTAAAACTGAGTTTTGTGGTAGATAGCACTGTGCTGAGGCTGGAAATAGAAATGTGGGTGAGAGAAATGTCCTCACAATTGAAGATGAAAACCGATTGTAGGTGTGAGACTGCTGGCAGCATCTTGGTATTGTTTCAAGATTTCAGACTTTGCACAGTTTCAGTTTTCACAACTAACATGTGGCCTTGACCATCTCACTGGACTCCCTCTACCCTGCTCTGAGGAGGGGGGCCTTTGGCCACTCTGGCAATGAGTGGAGATGCCCATGTAGTGCTCAGCAGTGTGATGAGGAACGAGTCAAACCCTAAATGCACATGGTGTCATACAGGAGAAAGTGTTAACTGGGTAAAATTAAAATGAGCAAAACATCCCTTTGGAAATGTGAATGAAAGAGCTTCATTGATGTGGAGTTGCACACACATTGCTTCTGATATGAAAATAAGGAAACCATTTTAATTCTGAGGCTTCTTGTGGTCTGCTAGCATAGAAGGGCTTTTCCTATGCTTCCCAGAAAGTCCAGGATTTGGTCATTTACTAGAGAGTGTCGAAAGTACACATGCTACCAATTTTCCAGCTCTCTGTTTTACATCCTTAGTAACAGTGTAAATTCAATTTACATGATAAGTGAGTGAGAAAAGGCCATCCTTTAAATTCTACCCTTTGTATCAGTGCCATAAGCAGACCCCACGTGTCTTTTTGTGTGTGTTTGAAAACATTTTCACTCTTTCTGTGACTCACTAAGGATATTATAATTTTGATTTCAGGTAGGTACCTGAGGTTTTTGTGTATGTAATAAACCATTCATGTTTAAAACGAAATTTGCATCCCCGTTTAACTTTCATACTATTTCGTTGTTTTGTTGGGGAGATCTATTTATAGAAGTATGAAAGACGTGTGCTGCAAGGATCAGGAAATGTTCATCTCTGATTAAGTGATCTGCTGTCTAACAGCGTTTTGTTTCTGCCCTGGGTGTTCTCTCGCACAGCTGAGCAGCCTCATGCATACAAGCTGTCCTAATGATGACCTTGAAGAGCCTCCAGGTACCAGTTAAGCCTTCCCCTGCCTCACTGGAGATAATCCGCAGTTTGAGGAACGTGCTTGGAGTGGCACCACTGGTATAAAAGGAGTTGTAGTCTCCTTACAGACTTAGGGACAGGTTCTGTATGAAGGTAAAGGGTGACTGGAGGAGCTCACGTAGCCTCCCTTGGCTCACAATTTCAGAGCATGTTTAGGGATGTGGTTTGCATTTCTGCCCATCAGTTTGTCTCTGGGATCAGTGACTTTCTCAGCAGGGCATTTCCATGGCACACATGCTGATGAGCACCCTCAGTTCCCTGCTGGGCAGTGCTTGCTCCTGAGAGGCTCCTTTTGGGATAGGAGTACACACCCAGGAATTCCTTTGCAGACTTCACGCCCTGGTTAGCATACGAACCTTTGGACAAGGGGGAAAAAATGGCAAAAACACTGCTAATGAAGAAAACAAATGGAAGGTTGAAATGTCTTACTGGGGTTTAGCTCAACGCTTTCCACCAAGCAGGCTGGCTCTGTTTGTGCCGCATCACTTGGAGAGAAGGAGGAAGTGTTAAGATGACTGTTACTGGCAAAGCAAAGGTTAGGCAGGCACCCTTCACCTCCTGGGAAAGGATACAGATTCCTGGCTATGAGCACGGCTTTGGTAGAAGATCAGTAATATTATATATTGCTAAGAGAAATGGTTGCATGGTAGTAAAGCCTAAGAGAGGGGAGCATCAGTTTGTCTCCAGATGTGGGAGAAAATCGTATCACTGTATTTTTAATAACTTTTTTGCCTTTTTATGTTTGAAGTGAAACGTCTGACAGTGTATGTCTGACTGAAATTCTTCTCTCATGAGTATGGAGGATGTAGTTAGTTGGTCTGTGGGCAGAGGTGCTGTAGTGGTGATGGTGACCCTGATACCTTTTGTTTGCCCCAGGTGAGCACAGAGGTGGCATCGGCATTGCAAGCCGAGCTGCAGCTCACTGCTGGTGGAGCAGTGAAGCAGTGGAGCAGGCTTCTCCTCATACAGCTTTTTCAGATCTCTCTTCTGGTCATGGGTGAGGCAGGAACCCTTGCTTTGGCACCTAGGGCATAACACTTGAATGGACTATGAGGTTATGTTATCTAAAGACATTCTTTTGATTGAGCCTTCATACCATGATTCCCAAGAGGATCACTGATGTCCCTAGCACAGTAGCAAGAGTTACTAGGGAGAGGAAGATCATAGCAGCTGATAACAAGCTGAGTTTGTAGTAAGGAAACTACCTTGGGATTTCAGGAAAGGGTACCTGGAGTGGTTTGATCCTGTTCTCAGACATCAGTGGAACATTTTGCCTCCCACAGCAGCAGATGGTGACAGTCTGTGAAGCCTTTTGCACAGAAAATGGATTGACCATCCCGCCACATCTGTTCCCAAGGGCAAGAAAGGTGCTGATATCTCCTTTTTGAGGTTACTGCTACTGAGCATCAGTCCAGGCATTGGTGTTTGATCCCTTGGGGAAGCCCAGCCCTGGTAGCGATATGGTGTGAGCAGAAGCCCCATCACCCTTAGTTCAAATGCACATTTGGAAACGTGGCTGAGCAAACCAAGAGAAGTAATGTAGCAAAATGGAAGGGCAGGTGGGGAAATAATTTATTCCTTCTGTCCTATACTGTTGATTGCTGGTTTTCCATCTGGGCTCAGGTTGTTCAGTGCTCTCCTAAGGCTTAAGTGAAGGTCAACAGCTCCTTCAGGCACAGTCAGTAATGACATTCATCTGTTTGCTGTTGTGCTTGTTGTGGGCAGGGAGATCCTTTGAAGTTCACTCGCCTTTATCTTTGACTTTAAACCTATACAAGGCTGACACTGTTGTTTTATTAGAATGGTTGCATAAAACTTGACCTAATCCAGCCCTGAAGGTTCCTTGCTGCAATATTAGTACATGAAGGGCACTGCAGTCAGTGTGCTGACATGTGGGGTCAATATGGAATTTTAGTGGGTTTGAACACTTCAGAAACCCACATACTTTGATTTTCATCTGAAGGGTTTTGCTTCCTGACCCCAGTGCCTTTTCTTACACAGTGCAAATGAGGAGGCTGCTGGGTTTACTACTTACTGAATCAGAGAAGTATGCAGGCATTTTGTGAGATATTTCTTTTAAGAAACCAAATAGATTTGTTTTAGTTTAAATATGAGATTTTTTTTCAGTTATATTTGTTTAAATATGAGGTTAAATATATGGATTTGAGCATTCATTGTCTACCAGCGTTCTTGGTTTTGCAATGTAGACTGCATGTGGCAGCCAGAGACTTGTTTGGCACACAGCTTTCTCTCTGTTTTTTTCTTTTAAACTATCTGTAAATACCAGGAGGATGACAGTGAGGTCCAAAGCTCCCCTGCATCAGCAGAGCCCTTGCCAGGGAGCACAGTGGACTTTGAATCCAATGCTGACACCAGGAGAGGTAGTTTCTGGCCTTCCCAAGCTCATGTACCTGCAGCAAAATGTGACCCCTTTTGTATTCAGCTCTGAGAATCCCACACATGGAAAGATAGAGTTAATCCATATACAGGCCTGTTTTCTTTAGTGAGGTGGTTGTCCCTGGAGGAAATAGCTTCTTGTAGAAGAATGGAAATTACTCCCTTTCTTTGCAGAAATAACCATCAAAGACCACATTTATTCAATAATCTCTGTAATCTCTATCAGTCTCATGGGCTTTCAGTGAAGAAAACAAGGTATTAAACACAAAAACTGTATTGTTTTTCATTCAAAGTCTAAATTCTGTAAATGTCAATTTGGACTTTTTAGCCAGCTTTTTCTCTGGAGCAAGCTAGTAAATGTTTTACAAACCCGTATTTCTAGTCATTTGGGTTTTGTTTTATTAATTGAGAATCTGTGAGGAGCATCTGTTACTCTGTGTCCACAGCACCATCTCAGCCCCATTTGGTGAACTGTTCTGCTGGCGTAAGGACATCTTTAAAGCTGACAAGAATCAGTTAGGACAACAGTTGTAATTGGATTTGTAATCCAGAGGATCTCTCTCTGTCATGCTTCCTGCTGCTCTGTCAGACAGAAGCTTAAGCAGGCGAGAGGAATAAAAATCAAATCCATCTTCTCTGGTGTGGTGAAAAGGGATGTCCTGCTCAAGCTGCTGCCTGGAAGAAGGTGCACAGAGCTCCCAGTGTTGAGTCTAGCAGAGACCTGGTTCATGGCTTGCTGGCTGGTGCTGTCTGTTGTCTCTTCTTGCTGGGGCAAAACCAGTTACCCTGGGCATTGCACAAATATCAAACAAGGGGACCAAGTTTGCTCTGAAGAGCAAAGTGTGAAATGCAATAAGCTTGCAAAGCTTTCACCTTGCAAGGTTTTGGAGGAGTGCTGCCTCTCTTGGGAATTTTGTTGCTACCTTAGTAGAGAAAGGGTGATTTGACACAACTGGAGACCTCAGTTCACTAAAGCAGCCTGAACTGTGTTGATGAACAGTGTGTCAACTCAGGCACAAGGCAAAATCTCATGAATTGCTCTGCCCTGGGGCTCAGAGAGCTGCACAGGAGAAAGGGTGTGGACAGCAGTTGCCTTCAAAGCCTCTTGCCTGATTAGACACTCACACTCCTTGCACTGATGTAGTGAGTTTGGCATTCTCTGACCAACTGAGCTTAGTTCTTAAGTTATGAACAGTTAAAGCTGCACTGTTAGTACTGCAGGTTGCTTGAGTAAAGTGAAGCTGAATGCCTTCTCTGTTCAACCAACTGGGCTCAAGTCAGAAAGGCAGTCGTGTTCACCCCTGCCCAGGCACTATGGGATGCTCAGTGGTAAGCACAGCGTGGACTGACCAATGTGCCACAGCTGAAACAAGGTCGGGGTGTGAGCTGTGTCTGCAAGCAGGTATTATTGCATTTGGGATTGTGGCAGCAGCAATTTTGCAGTAATCCCCTATGAAGGAAGCCCCTCTGGGCTGTCTGAGACCTTCCACACTTCTCACTGTTGGGGTGGTGTAGAGACAATGTCTGTTGTGTACAGTCTTAGTTCCCTTTCAGGCTCAATTGTGCAGTGGATTAGTGATAAATCATGTATTAAAGACTCAGTTACAAAGGAGAAGCATGAGGCAAAAAGAAACATTAGAGGTGAGGGTAGTGCTGCCCTTCCAGCAGTGCTGGATGCTGGCTGACAGCTGAATCAAAGTGTGTTGGCAGCTTATCTGAGGGCATCTTTCTTCCCACTGCTGTTAATGATGGGATTTTCCTGGATTGGAGGAAAGTACAAATAAAGTCTTGGTGCTCTCTTTCCTCTGTAGTTTCTCAGTTTGAAATCCCACTTTGTTATGTGAGAGGTGAGTGGCACTTTTCCATTACAAGAGCTACCTCCTCCTTTCCTGTCATTAATGCTGAAATATCTTATACTCATGCAGAGTTTTAGGCTGCCATCAGTGCTCTTGCTTTGTATATTCATCATATCCCAGGTTATTCTTTCCAAGTACACTTTATGTGTGTCATGTAAGTGTCACTTTATGTGTGAAGATATCCTGAGACCTCATCTAATTTCCCTTAGCTAAAGCTATAACACTAAACCAAAGGATGACTACTTCATGAATGAACCTTTATTCATTTTGGAGTATTTTTTTCAGAGGGCAGGTACTATAGAGGATACTAAAGCATAAAATTATCCATGCAAATATAATCCCAGTGTAATGGCACTGATTTAATTCAGATTTCTTCTTCGCGTAAAGGCTGCTTCACCAGTGTCCAACTTCCATCATTTCCCAAATGCCTGTGGTTTGATGGAGCCAAGGCATTAGAATGATGTCTTTAATGGTTTGATGGGATGAAGGTTTTTGCAGTCACAGGGATTTGGCACAGGGCAGGTTACAGGGGTTAACATTATGGAAAGGAGGCAACTGTCTTGCGAAGGGTAAGCTGATAAGCATTGGCATGTAGAGGGAGAGAAGAGCAGATCTTAGAATACTTGAGCTGAGGAAACACACGCTAGAATCACAGAAGGCATTTATAATGCCTCCTTTTCAGAAGAAATTCCTTCACTAAATTACTAGCACATGGTAATTTTATGGGAATGACAAATTGCAAATGAATTCTCCAGAATCCTGGAAAACACTGAGCTGGAGTCGGAAAAATGCCCTGGTTAATCTCTTTAGGATGTTACTCTTCCTGTTTAGAAATTCAGAGTCCCACAGGATTAGCTGTATGACCTGTGCTGTTCACAGCAATTCCAAAAATAACCAATCCAGGCACAAGTGGCCTCAGTGTTAATTATTTCTTGGGTGAAGGAGCTAAGGAAGGGCATGGCCAGCCCCACAGATGCCTCTGTGGAGTGGGTGCTCCATGACAGCTGGGTGGCCAGAGAGGAGCACAGAAGACATTCTGTTGCTCTTTAACTGCCTGGGTGTGCAGGTTTTTTCCTTTCTTTAAAACGATGGAAAGGAACTTGAAAAGAAATGGAGAAAGACAATCAAAGGCATAGAATGAGTTTGGCATGAGGAGAGCTAATAGAGTAGCATTCTTGAGTTCCAAAAGGAGATGTCAGACAAGAAAGTTGATAACAAGTCTATAAAATCACTGAGAAGGTGGAAAAGGTAACCAGAGAGTGATTATTCGCTGTTTCTCCCAGTAGAGGAATTGAGGGGAGTCAAAGAAAATTATCAAGTAGCAAATATAAAATGAGCAAGAAGTACTTTGTTCACATGACAAACAGGTAGGTTGTGGAACCAAATACCACTGAGAATTGTGCAGTTAGAAATGAGATCAAGGATTCATGGAAGATAAATCACTCAAAAGCTATTTTAAAAACAAGATATGGATGCAAATTCTTGTTTTGGAATTTTCTAAGCTGTAATGTTTACAGCTGTCCCATTTTGTACCGTGGCCCTAAACTTCTGGTACCTGCCAAAGACACAAGACTGGATGAGATGAACTGCTGATGGTCTAACCATGGATGAACATGATGGTCCACTACATCTTTTCCAGGTTCTCCTGTACACACAGGTTGTGGTATTGCAAAATATGCTGTTGGTTTTGGAATGTTTTGGGTCTGTCTTGGTAAAGGCCTGAGCTCCACAGATCAAGAGACAAAGTTTGGATCTCAGTAGGCATGAAAAATATTTGACTGAGATCTTTCAGAGACCACTGGGAGAGTCCATAAGGACCCAGAAAGCCAGGAGCTTTGCTTCCATGTGTCCGTGAGGACATGACAAGAGTGGCCATTTTTAAATCAGTATTATTTTAATTTCTTTAAGAAACTTGCTTTTAAATTTTGATAGCTGTAGTTCTTTTGTATGTTGAAAATTTTTCTCTTTAGACTTTGCTTCTATCTACCCTATGTCAACGATTTTAAAAAAAAACCCAAACTGGTAGGTATGGAGTGACCAGCTGGAACTGCCTTTTCTCCACCCAGAAATTGCAATTAATGCCAGAAGAATAACTCGATATAGGAGTTACTCTGCATTCACTGAATCAGCTGTGGACACAGCAAAGCTGCTGCTGTTCTCAGAGGAGGGTGTCATTCCCTGGAGCTGTGCTCCCAGGAGTGCTGTTTAATGAGGTTTTCCCTTCCACCTGGAAGCAGTAGCTTCTCTTTCACACAGCTTTAGGCAGTGGGATGAATGTGCACAGGACCTGCATCATCTCTGCTGCCTCTTTGGAACCATCCAGGTAACAGTCCCTTTTCTGGTTTCATTTTTCTAGGGATATCTATGCCTATTCCGGTCATTGGTTTGCAGGATGACTCCAGAGTGTTTGTAAATGGGACCTGTGTCCTCAACGACGAGAACTTCGTCCTCATTGGATCCTTCATGGCTTTCTTCATCCCTCTCATCATCATGGTGATCACGTACTGCCTGACGGTCCAGGTGCTGCAGAGACAGGCAACAGTGTTCATGTGTGGAGAGGTGCCCAAGCAGAGGAGGAGCAGCGTAAACTGCCTCAAGAAGGAAAACAACGCAGAGAACATTTCAATGCTTCACAATCACGAGGGGGCATCTCACTTGAACTCCCCTGTAAATAAGGAGGCTGTGCTTTTCCGGAAAGGAACTATGCAGTCCATCAACAACGAGCGAAGAGCCTCCAAGGTCCTGGGCATCGTCTTCTTTTTGTTCCTCATCATGTGGTGCCCATTTTTCATCACTAACGTCATGTCTGTCCTTTGCAAGGAAGCCTGCGATAAAGACCTCTTGAGTGAACTCCTTGATGTGTTTGTTTGGGTGGGGTATGTTTGCTCTGGGGTTAACCCCCTGGTATACACACTCTTCAATAAAACCTACCGCAGGGCTTTTTCCAATTACATCCGCTGCCAATACAAGACCAGTAAAAAATCAGCACTGCGGCAGAATCAGTGTCTGAATGTTGCTTCAACAGCTTTGTATGGCAAAGATCTGACTTTAACTAGTTACCGAAATGGCAATGAATTCAATAGCATGGAACTAGAAGCTGAGGAGGGCCTGGAGATGCAACCAGGGACTTCAGAGCTCTCCATAAACAGCTGTAATGTTGTAAGTGAAAGAGTGAGCTGTGTGTAAACATGACTCACACAGCCTTTTGCTAAGGTGTGTCTGTAGCCAAAATGCATTGTGTAAAAATGTAATTGTTGGTCAAAGGACAATGTAAATATTGCATTCTGAACAAAGCTTTTTTTTTTTTTTTTAAGAAAAAGAGTTGTCTTTCCAGTCCAGTACTTAAAATCATATATATTAATATACTGCAGTGAAGTTTAAGGTTCTATATTTACTGTTAATAATAGATCAGAACTATTAGTTACTCTGCATAATGTCATGGACAAAATGTTTGAATTCTTCTTCCAGTGCATGAACAAAAATGCTGAATATTTATCTCAGGTGGAATTTGCTGGAGTCCAGAATGGCACGTTAATAGTTATATATCAAATACATGCTATTAGACTTGGTCAGTATTTTCTTTTTCAAGTTGACAGTAAATATATACTTTAAATCCTCACCCCTATTTGTGCCGTGTAGACTTTACAGAAACCTGGCAGAGAGACATTGTGAAAGAAGTGGCCATGCAGGCACCTGGCCAGACATGTCCTGTTATGGATAGTGGCTTGCTGTCATACTGGGTCAATCTTGCACTCCAAGGGACCTCTGTTAAATTTTGACTCCCTCTCCAAACCTGCTGTTTTCTTTCCATTCCACAGGAGGCTCTGGCTCCCCTAGGGAAGGTAGGGAATGCAGTTCTGGTGTGGTTTTGCAGTCCTGTCTGGAATCACTTGTAGACTTGGAGAAGAAGCATGAGCAATCCCCAGTTATCTATTTCAACCATTCTATAAATGGAAGGTCTCAGATTCATAGAAAGCCCTTCTTTGGTCTTACAGAAACCCGTCAGGTGTGGGATGGAGCAGGCTGTGCTCAGTGCACTGCCTTCATGCATTGCTGGAGGGGCAGGGGCTTTGGCTGACCTGAAGAAGAGCACTCTGCCTTTGGAAGGGCCAGAATCTTTGGTCTTCTCAGTCCTCACACTTAGCTATTCTTTAGCTTGTTTAGCATTCACATTTATTTTTCAGCATCCTGGGTCTTGCAGTGCTGGTGCTTTGGGAGCAGAGCAGGAGCTGCTCTGTGTGTGGTGCTGGTCAGGGTCAGTCTGTGAGGAGCAGGATGTGCCTCCCTGGGGGATGCTGAGAGAAGCACAAGTGAGGGTCCCTGCTCCTGCCTCGGGAGGGGCTGGGCAGAGCTGAGCAGAGAATGGGACTGGAGTCATTCACTGGTGACATGGTTTGAAAGCAAATGGTGACCAGGGACAGGAAGGAAGCAGACCTGGAACTAATCTACAGGGAATATTAATCTGGATTAATTTTTAAATTTGATATGTTTCATTTTAATCCCTAAGTAAATTATAGTCTATCATATTAACACCACTTATATCTTTAATGAAAGCATTCACATTGGGACTGAATGCATTTTAAGTAATCTACTTTTAATACACACCATGTATAATTTGAATTAATTTTCCTCTGTGCTCTTGTGTACACAACTCCCCCAGGGCACTGAGTCTCTCTGGCACGGTGCCTCTGGGGTGAGGCCTCTCATGCAAATTTCCTTGTGTGGAGTATTGTCTAATGCCAGATATCACCCATTAGGTTTTTATATCTTCATTAACTGCTACACAGATGCTGCAGTGCCCGACTAACATGGATGCATTGAGCATCACTGACAGCCTCTGGCTATGATAATCATCAGAACAGAGACTCTTACACTAGGCATGGATAAATCGCATTTTATTAACATGAATTGCTTGTACCCTGAGCTTGCTGTGTTCATTCCATTAAAATGAACATCTAGAAGAAACGGAAAAATCTGCTAATGCTTTAGGTAACTAAATGCTGTTGCATTGCTGCGTGCAGCAACAGCCTTGCTGAGGCCACTACTAACACAACATATGGGTTGTATTTGCTGCTGGGTTGATCCCAGACTGATGTGTTGAAGCTGATGGTCCTGTTTTGTCCCTCATCCCCTCCTGGGAATAATCCATAGTACTTCCACGCAGGCAGACAAGGCATCCCAGTGCAGAGTGTAGCTTCCTGCTTGAAGAAGGTATCAGAAACGTTCCATGTGCCAGCCTGCAGATACCACCATGGGCTTGAATGCTCTGGAATCCACTTGCCTCTCCCAAAGGTTCAGGTATTCAGTAGGAAAACGACTGGTCAGAGACACAAACTTGGTCCTTCAGTGACTTCTCTTTACCCTGAGTCAGATTTTATTACCTCAAACAGTACAGAAAAATCAGAAACATCACATTGCTTTATAAGTTCTCTTTTTTTTTTTTTGGGGGGGATGTGAATTTATAGCACATCTTTTCCAAACATGTATATGTGTGTATGTATATATGAGTTTGTACTTATTATATACATATATATATTTAAGAGCTATCCACAGACTTTGAAAGCATTTAGCAATAAGTAGAATTACAGTAGCTTCTAGCATGTATGAATAAGTCATGAGTGAACAGCTCAATTTCCACAGCATCCTTGAGCTCAGTATAAGTCTACACACAGGCACTGTCTTTGCATAGGAGCCTTCATGTCCTACCCTTGCCAGTTCTGTTGTATGGGCAAAAAGGGAGCCTGCTATATTTGGATGTAAATAATGGGAACTGAACAGAGAATTTTCAGAATTTTTATAAATGTTTTTAAAAAATTCAGCACCAGAACTGTAAATATGTCGACTTCAGCTGGACCCGTCCTGATGTACAGTCCTTGTTTCGATGAACAGCCCAGGGCGCCGCCTGGCAGCACCTTGTGCTCTGTCCCAGCCAGTGGGTGACAGCATTTTTGTGAATGGTCATACACTGTCATGTACCCAGCTTTCTTTGGGTCACTCACATCAGGGTTTTGTGATGCTGCTATTAATTTATTAAAGAAAGTTTGTTGGTTTAATCATTCTTAATTTTTTTTTTCCCATGGTCTGTCAGAAAATAAATAAATGAACGTGCCCTCTCTTTCTTTCATCTGTCCCCAGTTAAAATATGTTCTGACTGTAAAAACCAAACCAACAGCAAGAAACAGGAATAAGGATGTATACTTGAAGTATGGCCCACAGTTGCTGAATCACAGCAGTTAGTGCCAGCAGATATCCCAACACTTCCAACCCCAAACCTTGTTAAATATTGAAGTGGTGATAGACTATTCACCCTCTTCAAATTGCTTCTTCCAGGAATAACTGTTGAAAATTACATTTTTAAAAGTATGTCAGTTTGAAGAATTGATTTAGTTCTCTGAAACTTAACCAAAGTCAGGTTGTCCCCACAGCAGCTTTGCCTCTCCTGAGATGTAGCCATTAACCGTGGAGGTGCCTCCAGAAGCCCTGCCTGGGGCTGTCTGATGGGAGTCCCTGCTGGAAGTTTTGTGTGAGTCCTCAAATCTGAGCCCAGGTATGGCATTGCCTTAGAGATAGCGTGTGTGGTGGTGTTTTGTTTTGAGTTTGGACACAACAAATGGCAATAATTCCTTGGAAATGGTGCTGCAGGCTGAGATGTGTGGTTTGCTTTGTTTCCCAAACCAGATGGAGCAGTGCAGGCAGGCTGCCAGTGGGACAGCACACACGCAGAGGCTCTGACCCAGCAAGCAGACCACCTTGTTTCACTGGCATGGGGCTGTCTGCTCCTGGGGACAGCCCTGGTCAGAACCCGCATCTTCCTGAGCCAGGGGGCCTTCCCCACCAGAGGTCTGAAACAAAGCTGGCCGTGTTGTTCAGGGACAAAGCCTTCAGTCTGGGCAACCTGGTTTCTAGACTTGAGCGTGTGACCTGTTTCCCTGCACAGCCAAGTCTGGGGTGTAGCATCCATGGGGTCAGCTGTGGTGGCTTTGGGGAGCTCTGTGTGCCTCAGAGGCTGCTTTGAGGAGAAGACCTCTCCTTCAGAAGACCTGTGCTTGCTGAAGAGCAGCTGCCCAGAGGTTGTAGCATCTGGGAGGTGATATGGTTCAGAGCCAATGCTGAGGAGTCTCAAGGCATCCCACCTCAGCATGGCTCTCTATTGTCTTAGTGACTGTGAATCTGCAATACCTTTTATCTGAGTGATAATTTAAAGATGTAAATATTAGGTGATGTGTATGGAGTCAGTGTGAGCAATGTGGTTCATGCTGTTTTCTCTGCAGAGGCATTCATGCCAATCATTAATGTCTTTCTTCTGGAGAGCCCTACAAAGTTTCCTCCCTGGGGTGAAGCACACCCAGTGCTCTTCCCAGTCAGCATCTAATGTGGTGGAGTCATGAGGGTCCTGGATTTGGAGACCCAAATTCCAAAGGAGAAACATCTTTTAAAGTAAAAAAGCAAAACTCTAAGTGTCTTTTCAGAAATATTGTTTAACTTTGAGCTACTGAAGGGTGTCTGGTACTGTGACAGACAAATGGTGCTAATCTGGCATTCCTAAAGCAGTGCCCATCATGTGATAAATGAGCAGATGTCTCTTGGATGGGTTTCCTCCCTGTGTCACAGTATCATTAGGACAGCTGCGTGCCAAGAACTGCACTTGGCTTTGTCTCCATTTCAGGCAGGGGCGGAAAAGTCATCAGAAGCTTTTTCCTGGGAAAAATCGTGCAAAGATCACTAAGCCTTGGGCAGGTGCAGCAGAAGGACAGAGATGGGCAGATGTGTGCACACATCTGTGCACATGAACACACATCCCAGAGACCCCAGAGAGCCACAGGAGATGTCATCACACTGTAGTTTTTGCTTGAATAAATGGGAGTAGCTGAAAAGCTGGGGAGGAAAGCTGTGATGGGGACACCAAAGGTACCTGTAGGTGTAACTGTGAAACGTGGGATGTTCTAGGGGTGGTGTAGTGTGTGGGGGGGTGTATGTATCAAAAAATGCTTTTCTTTTTTCATTTTTAACTATGAAGTTGTTATTGACTCTTCTGTCTCTCCATCCTTTTTTCAAGTCTCAGGTCTTCTGCTTGTTTGCTTTAACCCACACTGAAACCTGTGCTCTGAAGCTGCCAGAAGCCAGCCTGATCCCTCTGTGAGGTGTCATTCCCTCTGTGCAGGGAGGCTGCAACCCCATATCAACATGGAGATGGAGTGTCTTCAGGTGAGGGATTTTAGATCTATATGAGACAGACAATCGATGCAGCGAGGCACACTCGCCGAGTGAAGGACCACACCAGAACATCTTTAACAAACAGTCAAGTGCATGAGCTACACACAGAAAAAAAATTTCTTAAAACTGTCTTAAATCAGGGGTTCTGCTGACAGCAGGAGAGTGTGTGGGCACATGGGGAAGGAGTCTGGCAGCAGCAGGTTTTCTGCTCTGGGCAGCCCTCCCACACGCTCTCTCCAAGAGGGTGCTGGTTTTAGGTCCCAGCACAGCGTGTCCCGGCACACTGCCCAGTGGGATTCACTCCACCCTTCGCTGAGCACTGCCAGCACGGAAAAGGTTGCAGCAGCCCGTCCTCCTGAGCTTCAAGGATCTGTGGAAGGGCCTGGCAAGTGGGTAAGTGTGTAGTGGTGACACAGGTCCAACCCCTGGTTGCTCTGGGTGGTGACAGCAAGAGAATTATACAGACTGTTCACAGCAGTCAAAGGGTGACAAATGATTGTGGAAAATTGAGACTGTGGAGCAATTACATCTCTCATGAATGTTGTCTTATGTTCTGCTTCCCCAAAAAAACAATGGAACTCTTAATGGATAAATGCAGTTTCCCCAGCAGTTTCCTGGGATGACAGATGCTGCTTTGTGACTGTAATGTGTACCAGCACTTAGGTGCCAGGTGACTTGAAAAATGCATCATGTAGCATCACACAGGGGCATGTTAAATCCACTGTTCTGAACTTTCCTGTGCTTGAATTGTATAAATTGAACAAATTAATGTTTAATTAAAATACAGACAAATTATCCAATGTATACTAATGTAAACTAGTGCCTGTTAGACCACTGCTTTGCTGCATTTGTTATAATTTAGAGCAACATCTGTGCGTGCTGCTGATGTCAGTGTCTCCTCTGCAGAAGGACAGTTGGATGCCAGTGACAGATGCTCATCAAAGACACTGAAGATTTTAATCAGGCTCCTTTTCCCTGACTGACAGCTAGAACAGCTCTTCTGTGACATTTTGGGGGGAAGAGTTCAGTGGCCCTTCTGTGGGGCCTGCTCTTCCCAAAGATCTTGACGCTGCTCAAAGCAACAGGTAAGTGAGATCTCACAGCAGAGATCTCAGCTGTGTTGGAGGTTCCTTCCCTACAGGCATCAGTAATTCATATCCCAAAATGTCTTCAGAGGGGATCCACAGATTGCAGTGAGTCACCCATGAAGCCGTGGCAAGGTCTGGTCCCCTCAGCTGAATACTCCTTCCCCTTCTTTTTGCAGCACAGACACAAGGCTGGCACACAGGTGGGCTCACCCTCAAGTGACCATTTGTTCTCTCTGGCACCTTCTCTAGGTGTTGCTGAATAGCAAGCTGCCTGCATCTCCACTGGGCTGTCCTGTGATGGGAGTAGCAAAGTGCTGGGGTAAGTCACTGACTGTGCAACACGGCAGGTGATGCAGCAGATCATGGTCAGCAAATGGTGGTTTTCCTGAGCCAGAACTTTACTCCTCGAGGATGAATGAATGGCCTTGTTGCTCTGTAGTTAGCTGGCATTAAAAAATAGGTGGGACTGTGTGCTGGGCCTGAGCAGGAGCCCTGGTGATAGGCACAGTGGGGGACACAAGTCAAGGCAGGGGCACAGAGAGCCTTTTTACTGAGAAGGAGCAGAAAGCTTGGCTTGTTCCTCCCAGCAGCCAAAGGGGGCAAAGCAAACCCTGCATCAGGATAACAGGGAATACTTCTTATGAATGAGGAGAGAGAAGCTATTTAGGCTAGAGGAAAACACTGATATACAGAAAGAGCAGAAATAAAGTAGGATTAGAAGCAGGTTTCTAACAGGTGGGGTATTCCAGGTTTGTGACTGCATTTCCTGGTGAGGCAGCAATAACAGCAACTAAAAACTTATTGGGGGCTCAGCTGTTGGATTCACACAGGAATTTATGCTGTAGGGGTACAGCAGGAGGACCCAGCACAGTTCTTTTGTCCTCAGCCTCCTGTTTGGCAGAGCTCGGGCACTGGGCCAGCCATCTGCACAGCAGGACCTGCCCAGAAATGCATCCCAAAGTGTGGGAGGAACAAACATCTGGAAGCAAGAACACTATTTTTAGGCTATGGTCCTTTCAATTCCTAGCAAAGCCATGAGAAATGTCACAATTTTGGAGGAAGGCAGGCGAGGCCATGGCAAGCCAGTGCATCTTCCACAAGCAAGACAACATGAAGTCAAGGGATCATGAAGGCTGTGTGTTCCCACCCCTGAGCCAGTCCCAAATTGCATGAAGCAATATTTCACTTGCATTCTCAGAAGCATCCAGAATGAACCAGCCTGTCTAGCCCAAGCCTGACTGCATGCAGTCATGTAAGTATGTTTTATTTACCCACAACAGCATTTTCGGGGACATTCATTGTTACTGGAGGCAGCCTCAGTCTGCTCTGGAGAGCTGTGGTGTTGAGGTAGTGCCCTGCCATTAGCTGGTGTGTTTGAGGAAGCACTGCTGAGCAGCTTTCAGGACTGAGTCTGCTTTGTGCTTGCACTGTCTGACGTTTTAAATGCTTTTCTTTGTTGCTGTAGCCAGGAACTTCATGCTCTTGCTTCAGTAAAATAAATTGTGCTGTTGGCCTTTTAAGCTCTCTGTTGTTAAAGGTGGACTCTGCTGAACCTGGCAGGCAACAAGATGATTGTTTTTTCAGCGTGAGTGTTTCTAAATAAATTGGCATCAAGGCCACAAACTTCTGGGCAGCTACCAGCCAAGATCAATTTGAGAGTCTCAAAGGCTGGGACTCATTTCCAGTTCAACAGTTAAGAGCTGAAACATCATCAGATAAAAGGCAAGGACTATTCTCTTGGGGGCTTCATATATCAGGTGGAGACCTCTTGGTGGCACAGCGGCTCTCCCAGGCTCCCTGGGCAGCCTTGGCTCTGCAGCCACACCCTGTGAGGGTGCAAGGGATGTTTGAGTACCCATAGACGGGGGGGGGTCCTACATCGGTTGCACTTGTTTTCTTCTGCGTAAATTTTCTGTAGCCGTTCCATGCTACAGAGCTGTGGGCCCTGGATGGTTTAACACACTGTTGGATGTGTTTGCTGTTCCTCAAGTTGTGCTTGTGTGCTGTGGCCATGCAGAGAGGGGTGCTTGGGGCCGAGGGTAGCCCTGGAGGGAGGCTGCAATCTTGGTGAAGATATGCATGGTATGCATGTTCCCTCCACTACTGCATGAACTCCAGTGAAGAATATTCTGCCATCCTTCATTTGTTTTTAAATCATAGAGACATCTAGATAAGTGAATTACATTAAAGGAATGTCCTCTCTAATTTGTAAAAAAAGAAAAAATCTGATGTTTAGTGCTTGTTTGTTGTTTTTATTTTTTCCCAAATGAGAATAACTGCTGCAAAGTTGGTGGTGCTTCAGTGAGGTGGGACATGCAAGCAAATCAAGGATGGGACATGCCTTTACCACCTCCGTTCACAGCTTCCCAGGCAAAGAAAGAAAAACCCATAGTTTGTGGGTGATCCCTGGTGGTCATGGCTCAGATCTCATCACTGCAACTGCAGGAACCTGGGACAACCTTTCACACCTTCCATCAAATGCAAGGCAAAGCAGCCTCATTCATCATCGCAGAGAAGTCAGAGGTGCTGCACAGGCTGTCCTTGCTGTCAGAGATGAGAGCACACACTGATGGGGACCACAGCAGGGCTGCCACCATCCCTATCCAGCCCCCAGGCTTAAGGAATCACCCGCACCCTGCTCTCCATGAAGGGAGAACTGCTCAAACACTGAGGTTGTTTCCTTAGCAGACCCATCAAGAAAGAAAATATCAAGGCCATGTTTAGGATTTTTAAATTAGTTTTGGTTTTTTTGGTTTTTTTTTGGCTTGGGTTTTTGGAGGTTTTTTTGGCTTTTTTAATGCGTCTGGTGATGTAAAGCCTGCTGAAATGGCACTTTTATTTCCTGAGTGGAGCAGTCTCCTGGTGTGTCTGGATGCAGATCTGACACAGGAGGCAAGCAGCCCAGGATGGCAGAGATGTGAATGCTTGGATTTGGGGTAAGCCTTGTGGTGGTTGTCATTTCTCAGCTGGTTGTTTTATCTCTCCATACTCTGGGAAGGGTATCTTGACACAGACAGTTTGCAGAGCCATTTCAGCTGTTCAGACAGCTCAGCCACAATATGTTGCCTCAAATTGTTCTGTTAAACACATGCATCAGCTTTTTTGTTTGCCTCAAAGCTACAGAAACCAGAGATCCTCCTGAGGAAATTCAGCTTCTACACAGAGGTAAAGAGCTTGACAGTGCTCTCTAATGTCCTCTGCCACACAAGGCAGTGAGCTGCAGACCTGCTGTGGCTCATGAAGTTCTTCGGATTTTAGATTATATCATTAGTTAGTGCACTCCCAAAGCCTTGACATCTGGAAAGCTGGAGCCTGAAGTGCTGTGTTGTTTTCCATCCTTCCAAGATCTGGGTACTCCCTAGCGCTGCAGTGGCTCAAGGATGGGTGCTGAGACCTGTGGAAGCTCTGGGATGGGTGCTGAAACCTGCAGAGGCTCTGGGATGGGTGCTAAGACCTGCAGAGGGTCTGGGGTGGGTTCTGAGATCCATGGTGGCTCTGGAATGGGTGCTGAGACCTGTGGAAGCTCTGGGATGGGTGCTGGGATCCATGGTGGCTCAGGGATGGGTGCTGGGATCCATGGTGACCCAGGGATGGGTACTGAGACCTGTGGAAGCTCTGGGATGGGTGCTAGGATCCATGGTGGCTCAGGGATGCAGGAGCTGGTGCCAGAGTGAGGCAGGGACATACAGCAGGGAACAGTCCTTGCTCGGCCAAACCTCTGGTTTGAGCTGATGGGATATTTCTGTGGGTGCTCAGTGGCATGAGCATGGGGGAGAGGGCAGGGGCTGGATTTTGGCTGTTTTTTGCCCTGGGAGAGTAGCAATGCTGGGCCATGTTCACGATGCCCCGAGGCACAAGGTGGTATTACCTGGCAATCAGCCCGGAGCTGAATGATGGAACAAAGGTGTGTCCCTTCTCCACTTCGCAGTGCAAAAAGAACAAGACTCCTTTCTTGCAGCAATTACCGCTCTGTTTTACTATCATGCACTAAAACCTGGATTCTGGCAGCACCGATGCTGCACCTGCTTTCCTCCTCCTCTGTGTCCAAGCACAGATGCTGACACCCAGTGGCCATGGAGTTTCAGGCGCCTCTACGAGATGGAAAATTTCAGCAGAGATGCCTCAGCCGGTGAGGTACAACTTCTGCCTTTTCATTTCCTCGAGTGCAAGAGAAGTAAAGAGTTCCTGGGAGGTCACAGAATCACCGACTGGGTGAGGCTGGAAGGGAACACTGGAGCTCGTCTAGTCCAGTCTCCCTGCTTGAGCAGGGTCTCCAAGCACACATTACTCAGGATTGTGCTGGATGGCTCTCGAGTATCTCCAGAGGAGACTCCACAACCTCTCTGGGCAGCCTCTTCCAGTGCTCTGACACCCTCACAGTAAAGAAGTTCCTGCCCATGTTCAGGTGGAGCTTTCTTTGTTCCTGTGCTCTTGTAAAGCAGGATGCCAGTCTTGCTTTTTGTTTTTCAGCTATGGGCAGGTTCTAGTCATTGAAACACTTGTATTCAGAGGCCAGTCAGAAAAATTAAAAAGTGTAAGCATGGATATGAGGAAACAGAAGATAAACTGGTTTTCAAATTATTCTCTTGCTGGCAGCTTGAAAATATACCTCAGTGAAAGAAGGAGGGCGATTTTGGAGTTCAGAGGCCTTGGCATTCATCTTTCCTGTTTTGCTACTTCCCAAAAAGCTGTTAGACTACGACAGACTAAATTGATTTTGCATTTCCCTGCAGCATGCACGGGATTGTGCTTTCATATGTTTGACAAGTATTGACATTCTCTAGGGAAAAAAAAGCTCTGTAGGAAAAGTTGCTTTTATTCTTCAACAAATGGCTTTAAGACTTTATCAGTCAAAGACAGAAAGAAGACCCTAAACTCAAGGGTATGCAAAGACAAAGACATGTCTTACCAGGCATGTGGAGCCAAGATGGTAAAAAAACTTGGAATCCAGACATGAGCTGGGAACAATAAGAGCAGAGTATGTCAGAGGAGGGATTTTAAAAGTGCTTTACTAAAAATATTAATTATGGACTACAGCAAATGAACAAAAACACTGTAATGAGACTACTGTGTGAAAGAAATACATAATCAGTGTTAATTCTATAAAATGGAAATGAACACACTACTGAAATTCTAGCAAGGTTCGGGATGATAGGAAGGCGGCTTGACATCTACTGGGACTCAATCTTGCAGATGCTGCAAACGTGATGCTGTGAGAAAGCAGATGGGGGATGTTTTGCTCCTGCTGCAGTGAGGACCCTCTGCAGGAATGAATTTGGGGGGCAGAGAGCCCTGCACTGGGGCCAAGCCCAGCTTTCCTTACCTAAACCCTCCTGCAAAGCTGCAGCATACAGACACCATAAGCAGATGTACCTAATTTATCACTCTGTTACTAGGCAGGTTTCTAGGCAGCCTCCAGCCTAACTTTTATATTTTGTGGTTACTGAAATAGCTCTGATCTTCTTTGGGGTGAGTTCTAGCTGTGGAGGGACAACATCAATTCCGTTGCCATCTCTTACTTGCACCCATGCGCTTTAATTCATCTTCCCTTCTTACCTATTTTTATAGGCAAAATCAGACTAGAAACTGTAACCCAGCTTAAACACACCCAGCAGGTCAAAAATGCTGCAGCATTTGTCCCACACCAATTGCCTGTGCCCTGCCTGGTGAAGTAGGTGACATCACACCAGATGTACCCAGGACAACATGGTAGGCTCCAGCTGCCTGCCCTACTTTTCTTCTTGGGGACATTCACAATGCACTTGTGTGGTTTTAGTAAACATTTTAACTGTTTAAGAGGCTGGCAGAACATCAGATGCCTGATGACAATTCTGAAAAACCATAGCCCAAATGCTACCCAGTTCTGGACGTGCCAAATCTCTCCTGAAAGAACCCAAACCCCTGGAAAGGTCTTGGCTGAGCAACTGTTCATCCTGGTCGCGCACAGATCCAGGCTTGGTCCTGCTGAGACTGTCCTGCCTGATGGCCCATCTCTCTTCAAGAAGGCACATCCAGCCGAGCCTCCAGAGCAAGTCAAAGCCAAATGTTTGCACTGTGCTGGCCAGAGGCGACCATGGTGTAGGGACGTGCTCCTTGATGCTGCAAAACACCTGCTGCTGAGCAGAGAGGGAAGGAAGGGGACGCAGCAGCTGGCAGGAGGGTACCAAGCAGAGAGCTGTTTTCTCTCATGGCACAGAGATGTTGTCCTGAGCCTTCTGCATCTGGCCTGTTCCATGAACCACACGTTTCCTTGAATTGCTCTGATGATCATGTCTTGGAGGTGTCTGAAGGCCACGTCTCCCTGAACTGGGGCTGGGCCAAGCCAGTTTTATCTCTGCTTTTTTCCCTCTCTCCTGGTTCCTTCCACTTTTTCTATTAATCAATAAATGCTTTGCAAGTCCAGCTCCCTTCTCCAATTCTAATGGGCTGCATTCATCAAGGTAAAACATGGTATTTCAGTGCCCACTGCATGCTCATGGGGATTTTTTAAAAGTAAAGCCGCCCCATGCTGGCTGGCCAGGAGCCCCAGGAGACAGCAGAGGCAGAGGTCTTGTCTCAGTGAAATTGCTCCAACCATGAAACTTCATTCCTGCTCCAGTCTATGCATAGACCATTTTTTTTTCCTGGTTCTTTCCTTCTTTGGTTGCTCCCCAAATGACATTGGGCTGTTGCCCATTTAGCAGTGGAAGCAGCTGATAGTGATTGAATAATTTTGCAGTTGGATGTGTAAGGCAGCACTTGCTGTGTTGTTTTGTGCCTGATTGGATTAGTATGGCTCTTTACATAGCTGATTGATGCAAACTTGATATTCTTTCTGAGCTTCCACTGTTCATTAGAAATTCCCATTTTGAATAAATGCTTATGCAAGAAAATCTGTTTTCTGGGTTTTTCAGATGAAATGAGAGCACACTAAACCTCTGTGTTTGTCTTGGTAAGTTCTTCAACCAAAAATCCCAGAATGGGCTTGAAAAAGAATATCTCATCCAGTGATGTTTATTTTTTTTTCCTAACATCATCATCCTGGGATACTTCCTTAAAAATCAGTCAGCAATTTCATCAGCTGAATACATGGTGCTGAGAAACATCTTGGGTGCTTCACTGAATTATGGTGCCAATGCCCCCTTCCTAGAGCAGTTTCCAGTGTGTGCCTGAGTAACCCTCACTGTTCTGAAGCATCTTTCCTTTGCAGTAGCTGTGATCATGCCTTTTTATAGCAAAAGTTCCTCTCAAGGCCTCCCCACTTCAGCTTTTCAACAGATAAGGCATAGTAGCTAATGAAATAAATAGCTCACATTCAGAATTTAGATCTCTCAGCAGGCTGAGTATTTGGGGAGCAGGAAGATGTGGTGAGAGCAAGGTGGAGTACAGTGGCTATATACAGGTGTTTGCATACATTTAGCACTGTGTGTGAGGTGCCCTTCAGTGTGTGTCCTGTTGACAGATTTCTAGAATCCTTACAAAAGAAAAACCCCAAACAAACCCACAGAACAACGTGTTATCTTTATTCATGGCAGTTTCCACTGCCTTTCTCTCCCTTGTCCTGTTATCAGAAACTGCTTGCTTCAGAGGCAGTTTAAAACTCTTCCAGTTTTCCTGCAGAGTCAGTTGAAAACTCCTCCAGTTTTTCTGGGACCACTAAGGGCTTGAATTGCAACAACCGGCTTCACAAATGGCAGCAGGGAGGGAAGACCCTGCGGGCTGTGGAAAGCTCGGGGCTTCTCAGCTGTGCTTGGGATGATGTTCCAGGAGCAATCCAGCAAACACAGGCGGTACAGCAGTTGCAAGCAGGGTTAGCATGCCACAGACTCATGCAATGGCTTTTCTGCTGGGGATCTGAAACGAACACAGACTGTTATTCCCAGTACAGGGAGAGCTGAGGGTGTGCTACAGGATCCCTGACAGACATTGCCATATCCCAGAGCAATGCAGGAAGAGTTTGTTTACCACAGATTTCTTGCTAACATTTACACTTTGTTTGAATGTCGTGAACCAAAATATTTGGAAGGTGTTGTATACAAAACAGAGATGAAGGATTCTCCCATGCATTCAACTGGGAAATAGCTGTTAGTTCACCTCTGAGGACCACACAAAAGTATTTCTATAGCCAATGATACAGAGTGATACCTTAAAGGACATTAGAAAAGCTACCTGCTTGTTTACACTATATGTCCATAAGGAAAATATAGTAATCAGCAGTATCAGGAGATCAGTTGTGACCTCTCAGACCTGAAGAAAATATCCAGCACCAATACTTTGGATATAGGCAAATTCATCCACTGCATCTGCTTTCCTCATGTCCCATCATTAATGTGAATGCAAACTGGATGGGAGTGCAAAGAGAATGAGGCTTTAGCCCATTAAAATGGCACTTCTCTCACACAGCCAGTACAACTCTCTGCTCTTGAGTGGTTTGGGGCATGATAATGGCTTTATTTATGCTGCTGTGCGTGCAAGTAACTGCTGCATTTAACAAAAGCTGTCTGGGCTCTTATGAGCAGTATTTGAGTCTCTGCTGTGAGTTTATGGGTTCCTGTAGAGGCATTTCATATCAAAACTAGGCACACTTAGGAAGGTTGTTTACTGAGAATAAACTGTTGTTTGTTGTCTAATCAGGGCATCTATTAATGTTTGGCCCTTTGACATTTAATATGTTGTTTCATTTATAACTGTAGTTATAAATACTTCTAGACACCCACATAAAAGCACATTGCTTGGACAGGCTGCCTTGGTGCTTACCTTTTCTTGCACTGGCCAATCAACATAAATATTATGAGGCTACTTGACAAACTGAGAATTACTGGAATGAGGATAAATAGCTGCTTGTCTTCTTTTCTGGACACTGCAAAGATAAATGAGAGCAAACAAGAAAATGTTAGAATAGATTATATTACCTCCTACAAAACTTGGGCTCAGATGCAAATTCACTGTGTCCGCATTTGTTACCCTATGTGTTTATTTATTTATTTATTACAGACATATGTCAGACATATATTCCTGTATAGGGATATATATCCTGCATATATATGGAGTGACCACTCTGCGCCTCTCCTCTGCCTTCTGCATCTTGCAGCAGAGCCAGTGCACATGTGGACAGCCCCAGAGAGCAAAAGAAATGAGCTGGTGTGTGGTGCAGGACAGGCAGGAGGCTGCCCTGTGGAGAGACTACAAGTGCCACATGCTCTCTCCCGCCCAGCAGTCACTCCTCCATCTCAATTTCCCCATGCAGAGGGGAAAGGTGCTGGTGGAGAAGCATTAATATTTTGAGCCTTGCCTGCTCAGTGCACTGGAGATGCGAAGCTGTAGGAGTGGCTATGCTGGAGTAGGCTAAGGGTGTCACTAAGCCAGCATCCCACCTCCAGCACTGGGCACCAGCCGTCAGCACTTGGTCCCAAACAGGCTTTATACAGGATGTAAAAGAAATGCTTTACTTTGGGTTCCATACCAGAGAAACATTCCTGTGTCCATTCACTCCAAAAGCCCTGGTCAGCACAAAAATAATTTGTTCTGCCCCTGACACGAACACATGAAATGTGGCTCTGATTTGCTCTGGGAATTGTTGCAGCAGTCTCCATTTGGGTCGACACAGGCTGAAAGACAAAGCAGATAAAACAAATGTCAGGGAATTGTGTGCCACCACCAATAGCTCTCCGCTGTGACCTGATGTTCCTGAACATATTGCCCAGGCTCTGCAAACCCTTGGATTATGTTTTGGCAGTTTTAAATGATTTCATAATAGTTCTGGACCAGCTAATGCCAATAAAATGCTAATGAAGAAAAATATATTGAAAATTGTCCCAGGGGATGCCATCATGTATGTTGCCATTTATCCCTGCTAATTCATGGCATCTTTCCTTTAATTACCTCAGAAGGCTCATGTGTAGAATATGGCAATTAAAGAAAAAATGTCCTTCAGATGTCCCCTATAATTAATTAGTCTTTTTCATTTTTGCTGTCCAAGCTGCACCTGCTTAATGCGTGAGGAAAAAGCAGCCATACACAGAAGATGTGTTCTGTCCCAGGCCACTTCTTTAGAGAGATTAGAACTATAGTTTCATTGGACCAAGTTGTGCCACCGTATTCAGGGAAAATAAACACAGCAACCCTTAAATTTCCTTGATGACGGCTTTCTGAGACAACAGGCAGGAGATCTGAGAAAGTGCTTGCTTGGAGACTCATGCTGGGATCTCTCCCTGATAAAACAAATGCTGCAGCTGGAGATCAGGGGGGTTAAGTAGGAACATGTGCAATGGAGCAGCCAGTCAGCATTGCCCAGTGGCAGCACCAGCCGGCATCTCCTCACAGTCCATGCACAGGGCAGATAACCCTCTGTCTGCAGCTTGGTGCCTCCACACTGCCAGCCATCAGCAGGGCTCTCCCACCCCTTCCCCTCCCTGCAGCACAGGGTGTGCTCTCCCTACCTCCCAGGCGGCCTTGGCTTCTCCCACACCCTCTGCCATCTCAACCTGGTACTCCAGGCACTGGGGTGGTGTTTGGCCTCCAGGTGGGCTCCACACCACATGAAGCTCCTCTGCTGCAGACATGGAAACCACCAGCTGCCTCGGGGGTGAGGGCTTTGCTAGGAGGGGAACAAGAAGAGAGGAGGTCAAGAGGTGTGCTCAGACAGCTCATTGATGGGATTTCTGAGCTCCCTCTGCTCTCAGCCACAATGCTGGAGGAGCAGAATGTCACAGGGGCTGGAGAGCATCTTATTTATTTTAACTTGACACACAGGCTAGACTAGGTCCTTGTTCTGGGCTGCAGTGCAGGGGTTTTGAAACCCTGGGGTGTGAGCACTATACTTGGCATGTACCTCTCACATTGCAGCCAGCCAGCTCTCCCTTGGCCTTGGTCCCTACAGTGAGACACCACAGCAGTGTTGGCCTGGCACACTCGACATCCCGGGAAAGACTCTGGTTTATGTCAGATCCCCCAAAGCCACGCAAGAAGCACATGGCAGCACTAATTGAATTCAGAAATCCTGCTCATGGCTTAGCTGGAGGACTAGCTATTTATCTCTCTGGTGTGGGGTAAATGTGTCAGCCCCTAATAAAGACTGAGAACAAGTAAGGTTTGCACATCACGCTATGCTTTGCTTCCTTTCCCTGCCTCTGATGGGTTTGAGACCCACCTTTGCTCTGACACACCCCATCACTCAGTTCTCCCCAGCCCTTAGCCTGGTTTGAACAGCAAAGCCTAAAGACCTCTCCTGTGCTTGCAATGGAGTGGTTTCAATTCCATCAGGGGTAAATGAACTTATCTGTGACAGTCCTGCTAGAGCCAAAAATACCATAGCTGCTCTGCCATCTGCCCAGCAGGCCTTTTTATGTCCCAAGTTGTCCAGCTGCCAAATGCAGCACTTGGAGGCACTCTCTGACCCTCCAGGGTGTGTGCTGAGTGGCATTGCAAAGACTCCTGGAAACTAAAATCCTGCATAGCACGTGCCACAGCTCCTTCTCCTGGGAGAAATCCACACAGACACTTTACAGCCACCTGCCTAGATTTGTTTGAGCCCCCTCATGCAAGATGTGAGCCCTGGGTGTGTGTTGGCTGTGTGGGTCCCCAGAGCTCTGCTGCTTCCCTGCCGTCCTCACCGAGGTTTTGAAGGCGAAGGGTGGTGTACAGTGGCCGGAGCAGAGTGGCTGCTGCTGAGCCATTGACACAGATGTAGAGATCCTGATATTCTGCCTGGCTCAGGTTCCACAGCGTGCAGCCGACGTTCATGCCGTGATCCTGGGTGTAATCATCACACTGTGCTGTGTGCTCCAGCCCCTCGTACCTAGCAGGGGAAAGGAAAACAGCAGCCAAAGCAATGGCTGGGTAAGGCCTTTGGGCTTAAGATTGGATTTTAGCCTCAAGCGCTGCCTGTATCCTACCCAAACTTTGCCCTTTGCTGTCTATCCGAAGCAGTGTTACCTGCAGTCCTGCTACGGGAAAAGTATGGGGAGGAGAAAAAACCAAATTAACATGCACATATGGCTCCCAGCATTGGTTTGTAGGGTCAAACTCTCCCCAAGCCCATTGCTGGCACACAGGAGGCCTTACAAGGTGCCACTTAGGGACTGGAGCTGGGGGAGGATTTGGCCCCTATTCATGGAGACAGCCATCCTCCCATCCTCCTGTGCTTTCTGCACCATCAGCCACCGACTCTGGAGTAGCAGAAAGGTCCCCTGCCAAGCCAAAATGAAGCAACTTTTGGCAGGTGATGTGTGCCATGAATGGAATGGAATGGAATGGAATGGAATGGAATGGAATGGAATGGAATGAAATGGAATGGAGTGGAATGGGTGCTACAAAACTGCTCCTTGTGGGTCAGTCCCAGGCCTCTACATGGGCACAGAATGGAGACTCAGGGTGCGAGGTAGAAAGGGGTTTGCTGGTTATTAACTTATTTGCAGCCCTGCCCTCTCAAACTGCCTTCTGCCTTTGGGGGCCACTCCCCAAAGCTTAGCTGATGGCTCCATCCTGGAAATACTAAGTGTTGTTTCATATTACCTTTTAAAACTCCTGTTTGATGCCCTTGAGGCAGGGCTGAATCCAGCCTCTGCACACTAGACCTGATGAAAGTCTCCCTGCACAGCACATTATGTTTGAAGGGGAAACGTCATGTGCTAGTACCATAAAAACTGGGTCATAGGGATCAAATTATGCCATGGTTCCCACCCAATCTTGTTATAAAATGGGACCCAGATCCAAATGCCTGTTTTTGTTACAGGCAATTAAATAAAGGTTGGGGGTGTTTTGTGTTTTCTTTCAGGCATGAATCATGCATTTCCATGGTTTCCTTCAAGCAGACCTTTGCAGTTAGTGAAATGGTTTAAAATTGGTGCTTCTGCTTTGAAGACTATTTCCAACAGCTACATGGAAACTCTTTGAAACGCTGCTATGTTTTTCTACACATAGCCCAATGACATGAAACGCAGACTAACTAGTCATCCTTTCCGTAGTACTGTAGCAATTGAAGCACAAATACAGTATTCACTTCATCCCAAACAACTAATTCTAGCCATGTTCTTCCTGCAGAAGAGGATTTAGGCAGCAGTTTAAAGGAAACCACTGAGAGACATGCATTATGATTATTACCTTTTAACAGCTTGTTTGCTTGTATGAGATTTGCTACGGCTATGAAAATGTATTTGAAGACTAAAACTCTTCGTTGCCAAGAAGGCCCACTCTTTGTCTGGGGTTCACTGAGTTTGAAAACCTCGTGCTGAATCCTATCCTATAGAGATATAAGCACTGTGATCATGGGAAATGTTCTGCCTGAACAATCCAGATATATTCAGCAAAGGGAAAGCACAAGTCTTTGTGGTGGACAATGTGCAAAAAGCACTCCATGGGGGCAAGTAAAAGGAAAGCAGAAAGTGAGAAGGCACTCCCTGGCCAAGGTCAGCATCAGCCTGATTTTAAGAAAGTAAGCAAGGATTGGCTATTCCCTTGCCAGAAGGCTTGGGGCATTATTTCGCCTCATTCTGGGTGTATTGAGCAATAGTATTGCCAGCTGTAAAAGCATATTTACTGTGGCATATTAGTACCCGGAGAGGTTCACTGGATTGATGTCTGGATATTTTTCTGTTTTGCTGATACATACCAATAATAAAGCCCATAATGTATGCCACGAGGAGCGGGGACACCTGGCTGCCAAGTGCACTTGAGGTATTCCCAGTCATGATAGATGCAGTGGAAATTCTGGACCTGTGATTCCGGTTTTCCTGACGAATGAGAAGGAAATAATACCAGTTATTTTGCAACATACCAGGCAGGGTGAGCAGAAATATCATTTTATGCATTCAAGCATGCTGCAGTTGAAAGACAGAAAAGGAAAAGAAAGCAAAAGAAAACAAAAGAAAGGAAAAGAAAACAAAAGAAGGCCAGTCAGTGTTATTAGATAATTTTACTGCCAAGTGCTCTGTTCTTAGAAAGGCCAGTTCATTTTAGAGCAGAGAGATCCTTACCCAACATTTTTATTCATCAGGGCAGCTCTTGCAGAGCACCTCTGCAGAGCTGGGGTACAGGCAGGGAGAAATCACCCCAAATATCCTCTAACCACAACCAGAGCCATTGGAAGCAGAGGTGCTCTGGTGTCTCATACCTCAACAAACCCTGCAGTGACTTATCCATCTAACAACCCTCAGGCCAGCACTGGTTCATGCAACAGGCTCATGCAAAGTACAAAGCTGCACCAGGTACTACAGGGTGCTCCTAACCTTGCAGTGGGACCTGAAAGGTAGCATAAATCCAGTCACTTTGCACCTCCACATCATTGGTACACCGTCCTTCGAGCAGAGTCTGCACCTTCACTTCAGCAGTCCTGCTGAGGTCAAATCCAACTCTGAATTTTAGCTTCCTAGTAAAAATAACCTGGTTGAAAGACAGACTTTTTAAGCACCTCTTCTGTTGCTGAGCGGGCTGCAGAATTAACTACCCTTGCTCTCTCTCTCTAGCTGCAAATAGGCTCCTTTGTGTGCTCCCATGTCTCTTCACATTTCTGAGTTGCTTCACTTGCCCAGTGCTTCTCCAGCACTCTTATAACTCCTGCTGCATCCAGCCTTGCTCGCTTTCAGTCCCTCCACCCACAGGACACCAGTAATGACAAGACAGAGCAAACTATTTAAAGGGATCCCCAAGGAGCACTGGGGACCATCTGATGAGAACATCACCACAAATCCGGATAAATGGCAGTTGTTCATGATGTGAGATAACCAGAAACAGAAGGAACAATGCATCTTGTAACAGCTGGTTCCCGTGGAAAGCACAACCACATCCTCCAGGGATAGACCAGCACAGCATCACCACTGAGTACCACTGGGCTTTGCCTTCTGTGGGCGGTTTTGGGCACCTCCTCTGAAGGTTTCTCTAATTTTTTCCCCCTCAGATTTATTCCCCTTTAGTTATGCAATGGAAACTAAGCTGACAAGGGTTCCAGATGATGGAAGTGTCATGCTAACCCAAGCAGGATGCAGTAACCTGGCATGGAATGCATCCGTGTGCTGCAGTGAGACTGCAATGGCACAGCCCACAGTGAGGATTTCAGCAGCAACCCCCGAGTGTAAGGACCAGGTGTTTCTGACACACATTGATCACATCTGCTCCTGCTGATCTCCACTGCACCTTTTCCAGGCTGACTCTTCTTCCTGACCTTATCTGGGCTCAAGGTAAATACCAGAGGTGATTTTTTTCTGGTCTGTAGATCTGCTTTGTGTAAGACACTTTCATAACTTGTGATTTCAGGAATTCTGACATGCTTTTTCAAACTGCATTTGTTTTTCTTTTTAAGTTCCAGTTCAAATCATCCTAGAAGAATCTGCACAGATGATCAGTGCAGCACAGCTGGGAGTGTGAGGTGCATCATGACCAATGTCAGGTCAAAGAGCCCCATTCCATGCCCTCACAACTGTAATATGTAACTGAAACTGGATTTTCCACCTCTGCAGATGGGTGGATGAAGCAGATGTTCATACAGGACATGCAGAGTCTGTTCCAGCAAGAAGCTGGGCTCCACTGCTCTCCTAACCCAATTGACTGCTCCTCTCTCTGCCTGGCCTTTTATCTGGCAAGCTCTCTAGCATTCCGGCTTTAGGATTGTACAAAAAAACCCCTCTTCCTTTCAGGATACCAGTCTGTATTTTGGGTTGTTTGGGCACATCCTCAGCATATTTTTCATGAGTTCCTGAGTACCTTGTGCCAATCAAACAGCCCACTGCTGGGTTTCTCCTCTCCCACTCCATTTACCTTCCTAACCCTGCAGCAGCTTTTATCTTCTAAGCACTCCCAAAATATATTGCTATAACACTTCCTTAGCTGTGCCTGTCTGCTATTGCTCTGCTACACATCAACGAGAGAAGACGGACAATTTTATCATAGAGCTGAGTTAGACTCCACCATATCTAAAACACAGAAGTAAATGATAATTGAAAAACCCTTTTGGATAAAGGGAATGTTAGAACATTAGGCTAATTAATGACATTTAACTTTTATTTATTCACCTGTTTGCATCCCTAAGGATCTGTTGACATGAGTTTCAGTTCAAGCACTGTAAGGATGCTTTAGGAAAGTGTAATGCCTTTAACAATGAGGAATGATACTAAATCTTATTGGATTACTTTGGTCAACAAGCACCCCGCCCTCCAGCAGAAATAGCCCCTTCCCTGAACACTGTTGCTGTTACACTTCAAAACACATATCCATTTGGCAAAAGATTCAAACCACTGTAACAGTCTGGCTTATTAATGGAAAGCCGGAACTGCTTTAGTACCACTCCTCCTTGAAAGGCAAACATAAACCTGTGGAGGAACAAAAGGCAGAACAATAGCCTGGGTTCAGGAGGATTAACTCTTGCTTTGCCTTACCTTCCAGTCCATATCACCAGTGTTGCAGTATTCAAACCTGTATTTGACTGTGCATTCATTGAAGGTTTGTACATTGGGTGGAGGTTTCCACTCTATATCAAGAGAACCTAAGAGTCCAGGGTCAGTGATCTGAAGGTCCCTTGGGGGAGCAACTACATTAAAAAAAAAGGCAGAGGGGAAAACAGAGTGTCAGAGTAAAGATAACAAACAAAAACCAGTCATAAAATGTGATGTATGACAAATGCAGCTGCTGGATGTGAAGGGAAGTGCTGCTGGTCCAGGTCCAGCCCTGCCTATTTAGTAGCCTGTTCTCAACAAACATGCACAAGCTTTGCTCCTGTCCAGCCCCCAAAAACCAGCTGATGCTCCAAGAAAACACTGAAGGACCATTGAAAAGGCACACAGAATGGCACTTCTTTGACATTCTTTTTCAAGAGGTTTTAAGCAGAATTGCTGGCCTTGGATGACACTTCATGTCCTGTATTTGCATACCTTTAACTCATGGTATTTACTGACTTTTAGGACAAGTATCTCCACAAACATTATGTTCAGCACATGCACCAACATAGGATAACAGATCACAGCATGCTGTCAGAGAGATTTATAGTCCTTAACTGTGACAGACACAAGTCACTCATACTGCTTTCAATATTTCTTTCAAATGAAAGATTAATTTAAAAAAAAAAAAGAGGAAAAAAAGAAATAAGCAAAAAAGCGGAGAATTAAACCAATTCTTTTTTTGGACATGGATCAGCTATGCAAAAATGTGCCTTTACAGCCAAACTGACTATTACCAAGCTGTTGTACGGTGCTGCTATATGTTAGTAAATCAATGGGTATTATGGATGAATTCCATACTAGGACAAGCCTCCTGAAGGTGCAGCTCTGTGTGGAGCTGTCATTCACATGACAAAAGCTGTTTGGCTACTCAGCTTTATTAGGTCAAACGAAGTCAAGTTTTGTAACATCTAAGGTCATTTTTCCCCACTGTCCAGAGTTGAGGTTATCCATTTGATTTCTACGTATGTGGTGCGTGGTGTGCTTTATTTGGCAGGGATTTGGAGCCCATCCCCTGGCAGTGTCAGTCCAGCATTGCCACCACTGCTCTGTTTGAATTTGGCCTCCAGGTCACGGGATTCTCTGACAGCTTTTTCATGTCCTCATCAGGATTTACACCATGTCTTCCCTCTTATTTTTCTTTTAATAAATCCATGGTGAAAGCAGACCCTGAGAATCATTTTCAGTGGAAGATGGTGACATAAATCAAACTTTAACATGCTCCTTTGAAAGTTTGCAGGGTACATTACTGGAGGATTTGTTTCGTTGACAGAAATTCTCCAAAATGAAATACACTCCAGGCAGCAGTTTTAAGGTCCCATTTTTCCCAGCATGTAAAGCTCCATGGGAGATTTGTTATTACATTAGATGTCAATGTAGGACATCATGGCAATGTATTTAGGATGATGCTGGAGCAAGGAACAATAGACTATAATGATTCAGAGAAAAAATTGATTTTATGTATTTTTCTATATAACAAGAACTCCCCCTCCCACCAGCTGTGAGTCGTGGGTTCCAAAGCGGGTAGTGGGCTTGCTCCAGCTCCAATGGGGCATGGCCCTGCACATGCAACATCTTCTATTCTTGTTCCTGCAGGGGAGAGGATCAGGTATTGCTGCACTGAGACAGGCACAGATTTCCCAGCATGGGCAGAGGAGGGGGAATAGGGGCACAAACTGTCTGTGCAAGGAGTGCTCAAGCTGGGCTCTTGCTGAGCATCAGTGGTGGGAGTGGGGGCAAGGTGAAGGCATCTCACCCACCTCCCAGGAACAGGACAAGCAGCGCTGGCGACAGCAAGTCTGCAGGAATGGTACTCCAAGAACTGCAGCTGCTAAAAATGAACAAGTGGCTTGTCCAGAATGGCCATTTATAGCCACACTGAGGAGGGAATGGGTAGAAGGCACAGGGATGTTCTTCCCAGCAGCCAGACCGGGCTGAGAACCATGGAGCGAGGGTTTCCACACCTGCTGGCAGGGCTGTGAGCTGGGCTCTCCTGTGCTTGGGAAGCTCCTCCTGAGGGGATAAATGCTGAGCCTTGCAGCAAAGCAAATAAGGAAGCAAAAAGCTACTTTGTCATGAGCCTGGTGATAAACTGTCATGGGAGGATTACATCGGTCAAAACTGGAATTTCTGACTGGAAATGATAATGCTCTGAAATTTATTTACATCCTGAGCTTCAACAAAAGTTTGTTGTTTTTTTTTTTTTTCAAAACAATTGCAATTGTAAACAGCAGCTCTTGCAAAATAAATTTTGACTGGATTTCAGAGGGAACAGAAAAGCTTCTTTGTGGGATGTGGCTTACATTCTCGGATCTGACTGATTTTCAAATGTGAGCACTGCCTCTTGCAGTTTCTCCTTCTCACAATAATGCATTACATTACCAGTCTCACTCACATCATTCATACAGAACACAGGACTAGAAATACTCTATTTCATTAACGAGTCTGGAAGGTAAGCTGTTTCTGAATGTTCCTTGAAAACAAACAAGTTAACAACTTGTCTCCCTGACACTGGTGGTGGTGAGTCAGGTAGTGATGTGCTGGCAAGACAGTCACAGCCCCTATGGCCACCCGCCTGGATGGTGGGCACACTCCTGCCAACATCACTGCTTTGGTGACAACCCCTGCTTGTCCCCAGCTGCCTCCCACCACTTCTCTCCACTCTGTGCCATGTCTGAGGTGGTGCAACCAGAAGGAGGGGCTGCAATTTTCCACCTATTTTGCCAGTGGAGAAGTGGCAGCCTGTCAGGTGCCTCCCATATGTCTCCCTGTATGTCTGCACTTCTCTATGCTGCTCAGAGAGGTGCAGGTGATTCTCATGTTTTCAGAAACTCATTTTAAAGGCACTGTGCTTTGCTCAGCATGGCAGCTTTGTGTGCACACTGCCTGGCAGCACTAGGAGTCTCCCAGTGGGCTCCTGGACAAATTTTCACCCCTGCACCATGCACTAGTTGTGGCATGGAGGGCCAGACCTGCTCACCATCCCACCCCTTTGGAGGAGGAAAGCTTTTAGGTGCAAAGTCCCAGCTACCAGAGGCCAAAAGTGTTGGGACTGGCGGGTGCAGTTCAGCAAAGAGGTGCTCCAGGGCTTGAAGTGTGATTGCCATGGATGAATGCTTGCAGAGCAATATTTTTTTAGAAGAAAGTATTATTCTTCAAGTATGACTAAGCCTTGTGTATCTTGTACCTAGCACAGTCTGTCTGGCTGGGACCATGCTCAGGAGCATTTCTGTATCTGAGCAGTATTTATAATTGATATCCCTATCTCAAACAATATATTTGCTGTGCACCAAAGGCAGTTTCTGCTCCCTTCAAATTTACTTTAAAAAATATCCACTAAACACATAAAATGCATTTAGACAATGGGTTACAGGTTTATAAATCAGCCACTTGCTGCAACACACACACAACACAGGCACACGTGAGAAGCTTGGGTTAAAGCACTAACCCCCTAAAGGGCCCAAGGTAACATGAAACAGGGTTAGGCAGGGACACAAAGAGCATGCTGAGGTAAAATCTGCCCAGGTTTTACCTGTGGTGTGGGAGGAGGAGGAGACCACCACGCAGCCCCACAGCAGTGCCACGGAGAGAGCGTGGAGCCCCCAGGGAGCCATTCGGAGGTGGGAGGTCAGAGGTGCTGGATGGGGAGCGGTGTCAGAGTCCTGGTCCTGCAGGACGTGTGCCAGGGGGCTGCAGAAAACAAGGCAGTGTTCAAAGGCTTCAGCACATCCGTGGAGCCCTGGAATTCCCTCTGCAGGCTGAGCACTGACAACAAGTGCCTTTTTACTCATTTACCAAGTCAGATTAATCATTTCCCAGAGGACTCTTATTGGTAATTTTTGCTGATGGCAACACATGGATGGCTTTGGCTTTGTTTGAAATAGTTTCTGGCTGGCTAAGTGCATGCTCCAAAGGCTTGTCAGCCTGTACTTCAGTCACCGAGCCGCCTGCTGCATGTCTTCTGTGGAAAGAATGATTCAGCTGAGAGACTGACCCCCTGCAAGAAACAGTGCCTTGGACTGGTGATATTTGCATAACAAAAGAGCAAAACCAGAATGACTGAGCCTTATACAATAAACCAACACATCTTTTGCAACTAACACTGGCCTTTGGCATTCCAGTGTCAGGAACTGGTAGGAATGGTAGGAATGCCTGCGAGAATTCTTAGTCAAGGTAATAATTTTTGGAGGGAAGGTGGGGTCTGAGAGGGAGAGGAGCAGAGTTTCCAGGGCAGGGGTTACTCCTCCCTTCAGACTTCATGCTGAAGGTGGTTTGGAATTACTGCTTACAGACACACTCGCTCAGCACACTTCCCCATGCCAGAATGCACATGGATTACAGGCTTTTAAACACCTGAGGTTTAATTTTTTTTTGCATATAGATAGAGGTATAGGTATAGAGGGATTGGTGAGAGGTATATAGATATAGATGCAGATTAGATATATAAATAGGTATAGACATAGATATCAATCTTTCTGAAAGTTTGCAGTCATTGCCTGAGCTCCACTTGTGTAAGAACTTGGCAACACCCCTGTGAGATCACTGAGATCTATTCACGTTACGAACTCACTTTAAATTGCCCACGCCACCTTAGCTAAAACAGATGGACTCCCAGGTCATACTCTGGCACAGCTGCTTACTCAGGACCTGCAGTCACAGTGTGACTACGTGAAAATGGGGCTCTGCTGAATGGCAGAACCTCAAGTCAGACGGGCCTTTAGAAATCTGATGACTGGGTCTAACATTTAGAAAAGTGGCTCAGAGGAGAGAGGTTGTGTTGGCAGGGGTGTGTGTGTGTGTGTGTGTGTGTGTTTTAAATTAACCAGAAATTCTAGCTGGCAACACATAGCAGCAACTAAAAATACACAATAGTTTTAGCAGCTAATTTTCAATTTAAATTAATATCAAATCCCCCAAGTCCAGCACATAATTATAATTATTACATCATGTAAGTCAATCACATAACTGTAATTATTATATCACATAAGCATTATTATTAGAGCAATTATTAATACAGTACTTTTTCTGTTTCATTGTGAAATGAGAATGTAGGAAGAAGTTCCATTCAGAAGAAATGACCGAAATTGCATCTTAACAAACACAACATAAACCTTGTGTCAGTACAAATCTGGCTGTATGCATAAATCTCTGTCTCAGAAAGGTCTCCCAATTCAGCCCAAGAGTGCAGTGATATGGAGAGCTGGCTCCCAGAGCTGGGAGAAGCAGCAGCATCCAAGGACTGTCTGTGAATGTTAGTGGAGGAAGCTTTTCCCATTTCCAATACAGTTACTTGGAATGTATTCATATGGTTTCACGAGGCAAGCCAAAACAAAGGCTTTCACAGAAAGATTTAAAACCATCAAAGTGCTCTTACCTGGATGTCTAAGTGCATGGGAGCCCATGTACCTCTGGAGTACAGAGCTTCTCATGGTTCATGGCTGCTCTGCTCAATAAATTTATATTTCATAGAAATCTTGAGGTTTTTTAAGAGGTTTAAGATTTTTCTGTTCTCTTCAGGGATCAGATGCCTCACTGCAATGCTACTGTACTCACCACTCTATCAGAGGCTTTACTAAGCCAGAGGGGACACTGTTGGGGTTTATGAAGTGCTGGTGTTAGCTGTTGCTCTTGCTGTGCTGCAGTAGGTCAAAGGTGTGTTTGAAATATTTAAATGATTCATGGAAATGAGAACCAAATGCCACAGTCAGAGCAGGCTGTCCCCAGGAGCTGGAAGCCACAGCCCACACTCCACCTCGGCCCCACGCATCGGTGTGACCCACATGGCTCCAGCTGGGGATCCCAGGGCCAGCCCCTGTGGGACCCACCACAGTGCCTTCCCATAAGCTTGCTGGAGCAAATCCAGCGTCTCCCAGTTCTCAGGGCTCTGCAGGAAATATAGAGAATTACCCATCCCCTCACCCCTCTCTTGTGGGCTGGGCATATCAACCATGAGCTTTGTATTGCCTTGCCTCTCACAATCTACTGCATCCCTCCTTTCCTGCACCACCCTGCGAGCCCTCCCTTGGCCCCAGCCTGGAGAACTCTGTGCAAGGAGTAGGGACTTCAACCACACCTGGTTTGCCCCAGGTAAGAACTCTATTACTGAATACATCTTGCTGAAAAAGAATCTGATGATTCCTGTTGCTGCACTAAGGATCATGGCCAGTAATACACAGATCAGCCATCTCCATGTTGCCTCGTGTGAGCTGAAGGACTTTGGCTACAGCAACTCCCCTCCAGAAGGGACATTTCAGAAAGAGTGGGGCTGTGGTGCTCATGCCCTGACAAGCAATGGGCTTTGGCTCAGGCTGCATCTTCCCTTGGACAAATTTAAACATATTGAGAAACAGCTCAGACATACGAAGAACATGGGAAATGGCATCAGGAACTGAAGGAGTGCTTCTTGCTGGGAAGAAAACTGCCCTCCACACACCTGTACAAGACTTATGGTATTGCTGTTTGATTTGAGACCTGAATTAATGTTATCACCTCCCAGTTGTAGTCCATGGGAATGTTTTGGAGCAGCAAAGGCATGACCGGGCCCTTTCCATCTGTCAGTACCCTCTTGCACACATTGCCAGCCTGCTGCCTTGGCTGTGCGGGGGGACCACGGTCACTTTTCAGCTCTGAAGCCATTCCCATCACCTCACAGTCATTTGGTCCGGGCTCCAATAAGATGCTGTGACAGTGGGTGCCAATGGAGACAGCATGACCATTCTAAAGAGCAGTTTTGGACTTTTTGAACCTTCAAGGTAGTTGCAAGGAGAATTTCAGAATCTTTTAAATTTTTGTTATGCCAAAGGTAAAAAATGATCCCATATGTCTGATCATAACAACTGCCTCTAGGAACAGACACCAGCTGCTGTGTGCTGGGTGAGACCACAGCTTTGAAAACAGAGAGGAGTGTGAGGAAGAGTACTCAAACTGTGAGGACCAGTTAGTCCTGATGGGTGCAAAGGGGAGCTCTGGAGTGGGGAATCAGAAAGCTCATGACCCACTGCTGTCCTGATCTGCAGTGGCATTTGCTTGGGAAACTGTCCCAGAGGACCACGAGGGTTTTGCCTGTGGTTGGTGATCACTGAGCAAGTGAACAGCCCCTTGCTTCTCGTCTTCCCACAGCAAAAAGTAGCAGAAATTAGTTATGCTAACCCTGTTGCCTGAGAACACTGTGAATTTTGGTGGTAAGGAAGTTATGGGTGAGCTATCCCTTCACTGAAATTGCACAGTGCTGTTTGTTTCCTTCTTATTTTCTGAAAAGAATAGGGGGGAAAAGTCCCTTGCTGCTGGTAAATGTATGGTCTTACTTTCAGGCTTATGCAATATTAGAATTTAACATTCATGTATTCTCATTGTGTAAGCTATTTAAGCAGAAAAGGTCATCCTGGACAGATCATTTGAAACAAATGAGAAACATTTGCCAGCAGAGTGAATGCCAGTTCCCCAGTGCTAGAACTGGGTCAATTCCTGAGAAAATTTGGTTGGAAAAAATGCATGGCTGGGATTTGCACCAGTAGGGCTCCACAACACAGCCATCAGTGAGTGCTGGAGCACCGGGAAGGACTGGTGAGTGTAGGTTTGTGCTGAACAGTGCCTGCTGGTCCAGCCTCCTCCAGCAACCCTCCTGCCCAAACTACAGGTGCTTTTCTCTTCCTCTCCTTGTGCCCCTGTGCTGGTACCTGATCCTTGTGTTTCTCCCTTGCCAGAGTCAGTGCAAACCCCAAGCTCCTGGAGTAGCTCAGCTGAGGGCACACCGCAGAGATGCCACATTCCAGCAAAGCGGGGTGGGGGCACTGCCCATGTGTAGGAGAGACAGCAGTGGCTCAGGGCACACCTCTGCAAAAAAAAAATGTGCTCAGACCTTGGCTTGTGCCCACCTTACTGGCTGTAGCTGTCAGCAATGCCTCAGAGAGCTGTGGGACACACTGGACAAGTCCCTGCACATGCTGGACCAGAGCCTCGCAGCCTGGAGGGCAGGGCAGGGAACGGGCAGGCAATTTACATTCTACTGACTATTCTGCAAATGGGATTAAGTTGCAAAAGACTCCTTCACGAAGTGATGACAAACTCACAGAAGATGTAAATGAGAACGGACCAGCTCTGGCTCACCGGCAAGCCCTGAAAGGGTGCCCTGGCAAAGCCCTGAGCTGCCCCCAAGCACCGTGGGTGGTGGCATCACTGCTGGCTGGGCTCAGCCCTGCACTGCTGTGCCCTCCTGGGCCCACCTTTCCTTGGAGACCCACGGCATCAACAGCAAGACACCCCTGACGCCAGCAATGGGAAAACCCACAGGGATTGTTTCCTGTTTGTCTTCCTTTCCTGTTGCAACTGTATTTGGAGGTTGACTCATCTGGTTTGCTCATGAATGGGATTTTTTTCAGGACTTGTCAGCTGCGTGACTGACCCCTGGAGTCATTATGTGCTCAGGAATATCTCACAGAAGATTCCTCCTCTGCCGTGAGCCAGGCCAGGTCCCAGAGCCTCACAGCTGTTCTGCACTAAAACCCAGGGAAAGCAAACCTATAGAAGTGCCTGCAGGCTGAATAAGAGATTTCAAAGAGCAGAGGAGCCCCTGAGCTCGGTTCTTGGACTCTGACTGATAAGCTGCTGCAGGCAGAAATTAAAAAGTGCTTCTCTTTGATAAAATAAAGGAACAGCAGCATTATTGCTGACACATTTCATTGCAAATGGCAAAGTGCTTGGCAAAGATCATTAATAGACCTAAATACAAAAAATGGGCCAAATCTTTTTTGATTAAACTATTTTTGATATATTCATTCTATTTGTGCTACATTCATTCTGTCAAGCAATCTATTGTCATCCCAGATTAAAATATTGGGATGTGATAGTTCAGAATAAAAGCTTTCAACTTTGCAATTCACATCTATGTTTAGAAGCAGCTTTCTATTCAACAAAATAAAAACTAAAAGGCTCCAGCTATGAACAGACCATTTGGTATTGAATAGCATGAGTCATTTGATCCAAAGGGACAGTTTTGAAATTGTCAGTGGCATGAAAAATCGATGACTTGTAAAAGCCTCTTAGCTGCCTCATGTTTCAGCAAAGCCAGCCTTTTTTACAGAACTTGCATTAAACAAACTCTTTCCAAGGCACCAGAATAGAGGACTCAGTAATTCTGAACAGAGCTGTGGCCTCCAGCACAATGTTATGGATTGCACTGGAAAGGGGCTGTCACCATGAGGAGAAGTGCTAGGAAGAAGAGCACGGGGCAGTGGAGACAGACTGAGTGTTGCAAGAAAGAAAGTCCCTTCTTTGCATTAATAAATTAAACACTTATAGCTGTCATGGGATTTCAGGAAATGATGGAAGGAATCCAGACTCTCTAGCAATGCACAGTGTCAATATTTATTTTTTTTGGTGAGCGGAGACCTCAGTTTCTGTATTTCTTTGCTGATGGTTACTATACTGGCATCTTAAAAGGGGACAGCAGCTGTTTCAGTGTGTCTGTATCACGTAAGCCAACAAGGCAGCTGCCATGGGGGTGGCTCTGCTGAAATCCTTGCTTTCTGTAACCAATGTTGTTCCCAGAAGGACCCGTCCAGCCGAAAGCTGAACCTCACACACTCCCTCTCCCTTTCAGATGACTCCGTGGCAGGTACCTGGCTGTGTATGAGGCACCCCTTACACACATTCGTCATCAGTTTCCTGGAACTCTCAGTGAAATGATTTCTGTGTGGAACGCATCTCCTACCTGGGGAACACACCCTGACCAAAGTTTCTACATCCTGCTGCCTCCTGTCTTCACACTGAGTCATCCTCTGCTCCTTCAGCAATTTCTTCCACAATCTGTACATGCCCTTTGCCCGCACAGGGACTTGCTCTGACTGTCCCTCCGCTGCAGGCTGGGGTTTTGCAGAGACCATGAGAATAATTTCGTTCTTACTGCAGCACAGTATCAGATTTTAATAAAGAACTCAGTGACTGGGTTCAATGCAACTGCGTCCGGTGGCTGTGGCAGGCTCTGCCAGTGGTGCAGGATTTACAGGGAAGACCCTGTGTATCCCTGGTCCCCAGGAAGGTGCCATTTCCCCTATTGCTCCTGTTCCCCCCTGCCTGCAGATTTGGATCTGTGCTGCCCAGAGTTAGTGGGAGCAGCTGGCCCTGTGTAGCAAAGCCCAGGGCTGCTCCAGGACAACTTCCCCCTCTTCAGCCAAGAACAGCCAGAAATAACACCTCGTACCCAGGAGACTGAGCTCTGAGCCCATTTGGAGCAGAGAACATGGAAACATCCAAAGATAAATTGTTCTCATCCACACAGTCTCCCTCTGCCTGTCAGGAAGGAGCCAACCACAGCCTCCTGGGCACCAGGCTCTGACCACGTACACCCTCATTAATAGTTAGAAAACAACCTCCATTTCTTTCCTCCCACCAAATCCCTCAGCCCTAGAGGAATGCTGACACATTATTGGGGCTCTCCTGCCAGGGCCACGCTCAGTCTTTTGTCTGCAATGAATGTTCAGGTCTCAGCCCAGTCAGTCTCCCTCCAGAATACACTGCTGCCAGGCATTGCACCACTATCTCCACTGGCCACCTGCCCTGCCTTGTACCAGCTTTTTCCCCAGCAGCATTTGCCCCTAAAAGCAATTACTTTAGTGGTAAAAGTAGAATCTCAGACTCACAGAATACACTGAGTTGGAAGGGACCCACCAGTATCATTGAGTCCAGTTCCTGTGGTAATTCCTTCCAGTCCTGATTTCAGGTTGCTACAGAACTAGATAGACATATATAAAAAAACATTTCAGAACAGCTGTCTCAGTAACTATGAAAACCAGCCTGGCAGCAGAGCAGCACACTGCAGATTGGCCCTGGGACTGCGGATGGGGAAGGCAACGCGACGGGCAAAGCAGAGTGCCCGACGTGCAGAGAGCAGCTGCCTCTGATGGCACCAGCACAGACAGCAAGAGGAGCCAATGCTCCAGCTCAGCATTCAGACCTTACTGTACACTCTTAAAACAAGAATAGACTCCTGGCTTTCTCCTCCCTGTTTCATCTGCTAAAGCTGATTTTTCCTCTGCAAGCCTCCAAGCCCTTGGGATAAACAAAATAAATTTCCTTTTCCTTCTCCTTTAAACTCCATCCAATGTCTTCTACTGGAGAGCTAACAGAGATGTTGGCAGAGGTTTGTGGTGCAATCCCTGAGCAGTGGGACTAATAAATGAAAAGACAGATATTCTGTACAGTTGAATGCCCTGACCTACAGTGCCAGGGGACCTGGCAATTCCCACTCTCTTAATTTTTGTCTCCTGCCTTCGTCCCCAGTGAGGATGCAGCACTGCCACTGTCATGGGCAGGGCAGGATCTGCCAGGGGCTGGGCAGCCATCACCCCCAGAGTCACTGCTGGGCTCCAGCACAGGCACGGCAGGTACATCCCACAGGGAGACCAGGACAGCCAAGCCCCCTGTGAGGCTGGCTGGGAGAAGTGGTCCTGCCTGCATAACAGTTCAGCCTGTGAGTCCTGGAGGCACCTTGCAGCCAGAGGCTAGTCCTGCCTTTGCTGCCGTGAGCAGGATCTGGCAGCCAGCTCCAGAGGGTTGAGCACAGGGTCAGGGCACGAGCAGAGCAGCTCGCATGTGCAGAAGAATGGGCAAGGTCCAGATCACCATCACAGAATGGTCCTTGAACCCTGAGCTGCAACTCTGAGCATATAAAATAGCATTTTCCCTGGGGGCAGGTGTTTTCCCTGGAGTATGAGGGGACAGCAGTGCTGGCCTCCTCTCCTGTGCCTTCTCCATGCCATATTGTGACCAGGAGCCATCAATGCAAACCACAGCCTGAGCCTTTACGGCTCACATAAACAAGGTATCCTTTTTAGGTGCAGATATTTGACATTTCCCTCCCCAAAATAAGAGTTAACCCAGAATAACTGCTTGGTGAGGACAGACAGCCCCTCTACGAAGTCTGTTGACAGCTCTTATCAGCAAGCTAATGCTGAAACAGGACAAGCCTAAACACTGTTAATTGTATGAAAAGGTGTTTAAATCCTCTCATAAAAGGGAAAATATGAGAAGACACTTAAGAATGACCACAGGAAGGATTTCAGAGCAGCCAGAACATGGCTTGAAAGGGATGAGGCACATATTGGTACAACAATGGTGTAAACACACACACACACACACATGCTTGTTTGAAGATATGCAGCTTAAGCATCACGCTGAACTCTGAGCAGATGCAACCAAAGTTATTTCAGAAACACAAACATCAGTACCACTTGAAAATAAAGAAATGCTGTAAAACTCTTTCAAATTTATATAGATATTATGGAATGCATAAAACTATATTCTGCACTACACTTGAGCAGCTAAATTGACTTTCAAACACACACTCACACAAAATAAAATCATAATATAAAGTAGTTATGGCTTACCATAACACATCAGGATTTTCCTTTGAGCCAGATAACGGGCAAGACAAAATATTTATTAGCTCTTAAAGAAAACTGGAACAATAAAGCAGAAGAGAAAGTCCTGAACACGTTCCTGTGTCTAGAGAGCAAGTTTCAAGCAGCTGCATCTGAACAGCCAGCCTGAAAGTGTTCTGTGTGAAGGATGAACATGAAGAATCAGGGAAGGCAACCAGTGCTCACAGACGTCTGGCTCAACATCCCATCCCAGGGAGCAAAGTAAGCACATTACACACATGGATTATAGTAAACAGCTCTGCAATGATGTGTGATGGATTTTCCTGCCACAGGATGCAATTTGGTCAGGAAAGCCTTGATCAGTGTGAACTGAAGAGTTTTTTGATTCCAGCTAATATTACTGTGAACAGAAGAGTTTTTTGATTCCAGCTAATATTA
>JAWWMO010000155.1:15103443-15131617 GCA_035047845.1 Dendrocincla fuliginosa | reverse complement strand
CTGAAGAGTTTTTTGATTCCAGCTAATATTACTGTGAACAGAAGAGTTTTTTGATTCCAGCTAATATTACTGTGAACCGAAGAGTTTTTTGATTCCAGCTAATATTAGTGTGAACTGAAGAGTTTTTTGATTCCAGCTAATTTCCAACAGACATGGGCCAGCTCCCAGTGATGCTGTGCACCCCAGCACAGGAACAGTGCCCCAGGCAAACCGCAGCAGCAAAGGGCTCACTGGGGGCTCTGGAATCTGAGCTCTGGGCTGGGGGCTCTGTGGTGAACACATGGGCAAACCATGGGAATCCTGGCTGGTCTTGGAGGTTGCAGGTCTCCCAGGTCCCATCACCTGCAACACGGTGACTGCTGCAGATCTGCACATCCTGGACTAACAGCAGCATCTCAGCTGTGCACAGGCAAGTGTCCATAGGCAGATGACAGATGGACCTCCTCACATGGTGGAAAAAAACAACAAACAAAAATGTTGTAAAGTAAACCACTTTTTATCCAATGGGAAATTTTGTTCTTCGCTTCCCCTGGGTCCTTTCAAATTGCATGGGGCTCCTTCACAAGAGAATAACCTTGTTCCTTTGTTATTTCCAGAGAAATATGTTTTGACCAAGGCCCTGACCAGATGACTGGTGCTTTCAGACAGCAACACAGCAGATGGAAAAAACTGCCTCAAGCAGTTATAGGCAAACATGACACTGGTGAGATGGAACTGATTCACTGAGAGCTCAGACCTCACGTCCTGAGGAGGATGCTGGTTCTCCAGCTGTAAACTATTATCATGCTGAAGAAGGACCTGCTGGCAGGACTGCTGGTCTTCACCAGCACCAACTGGCCGGTGAAAGCAGGAAGAGGTTAGATTTCTCCAGTAGAATTTGGCTCCTGGATGTTCTTATATAGGTTTGTTCCTCAACAGGAAATATGAATAGATAAAAGGGTAGACCAGTCTCTTCTGATAGCACAGAAATCCCTGTACAGCCCAGGAGCTTGCACACATTAGGGAACAGTGAAAAGGAGAGCAGAGGAAATGTAATCTAGGGGAGATCAATGAGCTGCTTTGCAACTCTGCTCTCTGCAAAGCATTACTGGCGAGATGCCTTCCTCCAGCAGCTGCTGCAGGACTGTGGTCTGTCAGGGATGACGAGGGTGGGGTCACAGAGCCTCTTCACAGGGTGGTCTGGCCATTCCCCCTCAGCAGTTCTTGGAAAGGCAAGTTGTCCCCTGCCACTCTGTCAGTGGGAGGGACCTATTCTGGCCAGAGATGTCCCTGGGATGTTGCGGCCAGAAGTTTAGGCCAGATAATTTATCAACAATTTATAGCACTGATGAAGGATTAGGCCAAGGCCACCGGATCTAAAGGCAACACTGCTCAAAGCTCTGTAAAATCACAGCAGATTTCCAAAGCCAAAGCCCTGCGTGGGCCATTCCCACACAAGTCTCCCAATCGTCCTTTTTAATAGGGGCTGTGTTGGGTTTGCCTCCTGGAGAAATTCACAACGTGGCATTTGCACCAATCACAGCTTTTTACCTTGGGTTAAAGAAATGTAAAGAATTATATCTTTGACATAAATCAACAACATTTTATTCCCCATGGATAAAGGAGTGCCAAATTGCCAGAGTCAAACATCTGATGTCATGGAGAACAGGCAATTAGGAGTCCAGTGAAAAGATGAATCAAGGCACTACTGAAGAGCTATAAAGCAATGGCTTATGGGTTCAGCCCTTGCAAAGGCAGTACTGCAAAGCTCCACAAAGCAAACAAATGCCTGAGTTCCCAGTCAGAAACTGCTGAGCATGCAGGGCTTGTAACACCCAAGAAGCCACCACTCCAAAGGGCTCCTGCAACTGGGGTCAAGTGTATCTCGATTTCCACTGTTTGTCTGAATAAAGGCCCTACCCCTGCCATGGCTGGATGTGGGTTTGAGTCCCCAAGCACCATTGTCAGGGAGAATGTAGTGTCAGGACAAGGGGGAGCGGCTTCAAACTGTAAGAGTAGGTTTAGATCAGATATTAGGACAAAATGCTTTACTGTGAGGGTGGTGAGGCTCTGGCACAGGTTGCCCAGAGAAGATGTGGGTGCCCCATCCCTGGAAGTTGGATGGGGCTCTGAACAACCTGGTCTAGTGGAAGGTGTCCCTGCCCACAGTAAGGGGGTTGGAACAAGGTGTTCTTTAAGGTGCCTTCCAACACAATCGATTCTGTGAGTCTGTGCTCAGTGCCTGAACTCCCTGGTGTGTAATTTCAGGTTACAGGGATGTTGCAAGCTCGGGCTTTGGAAAGCCCACTGCTTCCAGCTCTCAGCAGGAGATCAGAGCAGGGCACTGCACTGTCACGAGTTGTTCTCACCCTGCCAGGCTGTTAGAGCAGTTCAGAGTTTACCCTTGGTGGGGTAGATTATCACATTTGCTATGGCAAAGACTGTGTCCATACTCAAAGTGGGGGAAAATGCAAGAGAGTGTGGTTCCCAGTCAAAACAACACATTTTTTGTGCCTGGGCACCATTAAAGATGCTGCCAGTCTCCAAAACAAACCCAGGCTGGGATAGTTTAAACGTAGATCAGTTGGTGATAGGAGAGAACTAGCATTTGCTCCAGTTTCACCTTGAAGACAGAGCTCAAACAGTTTGAAGACTGCCTTTACATACAAACATATTGGCTAACACCTAACATCTGAAGTCTAATGCTTGAAAAATGGGTACGGGCTCTTTTGGGTGTGAAAGATTCAGCCTAGAGGTCATGATGTTATTTCCTACTCATTCCCTTTTCTGACTTTCAATGGTGCTATGTGCTGTTGTTGGGGCTTGCCCTATGTTAGTAAGAGCTGCCTTTATAGATTTGAGTGATAATATAAAGATGTACAACAGGAAAAAGAAATATTTCAACAGAGGAAAAAGAAATATTTCAACAGAAGAAATATACTTATAAATCCTTCATCAATATATTCATCAATTGCCACTTACAATATGGATTTTAGCTGGAGGAGAAAGATTTGTCTTAATAGAGAAAAGGAAAATATTTATTTTAATGAAAGGATCTCAGCAGTTTGCCTGTTTTTGTGAAAGACATTCCTTAATCCTGCTGTGGGTGCAGCAATCTGCACTCTTCTAAAACTGAGTTGTGCTGAGTTGTGCTCTCCTAAATTCCTCACAAGTTGACTGAGCAGTGTCCTTACAATATGTTTTTAAGCCAGCTACAGCCCTGAATCTTGAAGAGTTGACTTCTTCTGAAACATCTCCCAGTCCTACACACCTGACTCTGCAGAAAGCCCCTGAGTACACACTGCAGGAACAGAGGCCCCCTGTGACGCTTCCTTAGGAGAGTCCTACTGCCCATTAAGTCCCTCAAGGCATGAAGTCCCTTGATCCAGGCACTGGCTCAGCCCAAGCCGAATGAGATGGCTCATTATGAACCAGACTACATTTAAATGAACAGGGTTTGAAGAAAACAGGATAAGCAGAAAAGGTCTTCACAGATGTTCAGCCACTGAAATGATTATGCCTTCACTGCTCCAGAGCGTTGCCTTTAATTCCACAGGCTGGGATTGCAGGTAGGAATGGGAGCAATGCCTCCAGTCCCTGCTGGCTCAAGAGCTGCCAGCTCAGCCTGGGGCAGGGCTGAGCACTGGGGGTGCTGTGCTTGTCCTGTGTGCTGGAGAGGAGAGAAGGGACTGGAGGGAGGAGAGAGGGGCTGCCCAGTACAAAAGGGACAGAGCTTCGGAGGAAGCAAACAAGACACAGCCTTGGCTTATCTTCCAGCCCACAGCATCTGTGCCTCATCGTCTCCCTATTTTATTGTCTGAGAATGCCAAGCATAAAACAAATTTCCCCACGCTTTTAGGTTTTCTGTGTGTCAACGTCTGGCACAGAAACCTTCTATCAGAGGTCAGAAATTCCTCCCCACTGAGAAGAACTGGTCAAGAGAATACAAGTTAACTACTGTCTTTTTCCTGCTGGGAAGAGAAACAAGTAGATGAACTCCCCAGCCTTAATCACTTTTGACAGCCCAATTTCAAACACCTCCTTTTGATTTGGAATTTGTCTTCTACACTGTTTTAAAAAGTTTCTGGCCTGCAGCACTGCAGCAGCACTTGGTGTGGGTGCTTTTCATGCACCCACAAAGGACAAACTGTCCACTCAGAACTGTGAGCCTAACTAAACAGTGGGGGGCAGGGTAAAAATGCCTTTGCATTCCTTTGGTCCATCAAAATCACAGCATGCCTGACAAATTAACCAGCAATAGAGATATGTTTTCATATCAATCCAGCTGTTCAGTTTGGAAATATCAGAGCATACTCACTTGTGATGAAACAGCCCCCCTCTGTCCTGCCAGCTGACAGGAGCACCTGTGTGCTCCCCAGCTGTTTTCCTAAAAAAATAAATATCGTGGGATTTGGCACAAACCACTATCCACAGCTGTCTAAAGGGCCTCCTGAGGCACCATCCTGGGGAGCCCAGAGCCAGCAGACAGGGCAGCACCCTGCAGGTCAGAGCCCAGGAGATGGTCAGAGCCCAGGAGATGGTCAGGTCCATCCTGGGCACAGAAGGGCCAAACACACTGAGAGTCAGGCAGCTGCTTTACAATCCAAGCAAGGCACGTTTTAGCCCTCGGCTAAACTAAGGCGTAGACACTTGAGGAAGAGCTGTAGGGGAGGCAGGTGTGGAGCTCTCCTAGTGTGGTGAAGCGATGCCAAGACTGTATCCACCCTAGGCAACATTGCTGGAAGCTGAGGGAGAACTGAAACCCCTTTAGGCAGCCCTCAACACCACCCAGTTGTGTATTTTTAATTGCGTATCACTGTCACATAAGCTTGGAAGGGTAACAGCTTCAGTGGCACCAAGCAAAGGTGTTTTGTATAAACAAGCTGCAAAAGTGACCAGCAGCAGAATGCTCTGTGCCCCTGCAGATCAGAGTGCAGGAGCAGTTCTCTATGCCCAAAATAAAGGGGGTTCAGTGCCTGTAGGCACAGCACAGCCTGCACTCAGGGGTGAACACGAGATAGTTCAAGCTGCGATATTGTCAAGCAGATGCAGCCTGTCAGAAAGTGAAAAATACCTACATGTTTACACCATTGTTGAGTAAACTCTAAATTTAGACTTGAATTTGTTGTGGCTTTAAAAAAGACAACAATAAATTTCGTTTTAGAAATGTCCTATTTATAGAAACTAAATTTACCCTTCTGTGCAGAAGGCTTTCTTGGGACGAGGTTTCTTTCCCCGTCTGTATGTGAGGGAACAGGAGTGATCAGATCTGCTCTGTTTTAGGGATGGCTTCTAAGTACATTATGGCAACTCTAAATTTGCTTTTAGTATAAACAGGACTCCTTGAAGTTTGTTGATATCTGAAAGGTCAGATAATCTAACCAAAAGGAAGGTAATCCCACTTTGGGGGCACATAAATCCTGAAAGAATCAAGTATTTTTCCTAACCACAAGGTTTGTCATTTCAATTTATGCATCAGATACAACTCTTAAATTCACAATGAAAGAACACTGAATAAAATGTTAATGCAAATTATCAAAAATAGCACATGTCAGACACGGCCTGTGTGATAAGGCTCTTTCTAAGCCATTAAGAGAAGTTAAAAATTGGCAAAGGGAGTTTTGAAGCTCCCAAATACACAAATAAGGCTCAGTGATGCCATATGGAGGCAATACTACAGAACTGGATAAACTGGCCAGAGTGGGACTGCTCACAGTCTGAATGAGCAACAAATTCTGCTTGATTCACTGGAGTAGTCAAGAGTAATAATTCAATCAGCTACTTCTCTTCTTTTGCAAAGTTAAGGTTGTATATCTAGGAGAAAGGAAACTGAGAATTCCCTTGCCATTTTACCAGAAATAAGATAACCATTATTTAAGCTGATATTCCTTGGAAATGGAAGTTTATGTTGTTTGAGCCAAAAAAGGCAAAATTATCACTGTTGGCAGAAGTATCTCAATTTCATCACCATATAAATGTCTTCCTAGAGAAAGAACAGAACGAACTCACTATTTCAGGACACAGTGAAATGTGCAAACGAGACACATCACCCAGTGATTAAGGGACGAGAGTAGCCTCAACATAAACATTGTTTGTAAGTGAATTCAATACTACTTATCCTTTTCTAAATTGTATCACTGAGCGTTTTCAGAGATAACCTTGCTTTTTTGGCTTCTGTTTCTCAGTGGCTGGAGAATATATGGAATGTGGGATGGTTTGTCTTGTCAAATATTCTTAAGAAGTTCATGCACTTAGAGGCTTCTGTTAGAAAATACAGTGTCTGCTGTTGGCTTGTTTCTTCTTCTGACAGGAGAACAGGACATTCTGGAGACTGAAAGCAAGTGGATGAAATGAACCATGTGGCATCAGCTCATCTGTCCATCTGGAATGTCATACACTTTTCAATACAAATTAACAATTACACTTAAAATACATGTATTTCTCACTCAACCTGCAAGAGGATTTCAAAAACTACTAAATTTGGAGAAGAAAAATATCTGTAAATGCATGAGTAGAAAAAGTAACAAACCTTGTTAAACTGCTGAAAAGCAGGAAATTTAATATAGCTCTAACAGTTTCATGGAAGATACAAATGGTAGTATGCCATTGTCTGGGACAGACTTAATTTTCATCTTAGAATCATAGATCCATATGGTCATTAAGGTTGGAAAAGACTCCTGAGACCATCCAGTTCAACTGTTAGTCCGGCACCACTGTGGTCACCACTAAACTGTATTCCCAGGTGCCACATCCACACAGCTTTTGGACATTTCCAGGGATGGTGACTACACCACTGCTCTGGACAGCCTGTTCCAGTGCTTGACCACCCTTTCAATGAGGAAATTTTTCTTAATATCCAAGCTAAACCTTCCCTGGCATAACTTGAGGCCATTTCCTCTCATCCTGTTATTTGTTGCCTGGAAGAAGAGACTGACCTCACCTGGCTCCCCTTCCTTTCAGGCAGTTATAGAGGGAGAAGGTCCCTGCCTCGAGCCTCCTTTTCTCCAGGCTGAGCCCCCCTGGCTCCCTCAGCTGCTCCTCATCAGATTTGTCCTCCAGACCCTTCCCCAGCTCTGTTGTCCTTCCCTGAATTTACATTTTGTTCATAGCTGGAGCCTGCCATTCACAAAACTTACAATACCTCATGGCTCAGTGAAAAAAGCTCATATCTGAGACATCCTGTCCACAGCTGATAATCAAAATATAAAGGAACATACAAGTCTGTGGTACCCTGATCAAATGTACCAAGCTCAAATTAACAATAAAATTACACTGCAAAGATTAATGACTTGTATGTTTCTCTGACTTGGGAATCACAAGAGGGTTTTTTGCTTAGACCACTTTGATTATTCAAGAGTGACCTTCCCCATGAAGATTGCCAAGGACAGACAGAAATCTCATGGTTCATGGAGCTCAGCCTGGAAGAGAGGCTTCTGAACATGGTATCATTCCCTTTGAACATCCAAAAAGCCTTTTCATAAGAGGAATGTTTTCTTTAGAGCTGAAAACTGAAGACTCACAGAACATTTCAACTACAAACATCACTTGGTAACACCAAAAAATGTTCCAACTGTTGAGATGCCTTTGCCAAGGAATGGTGTTCACTCTCTTTGGAATGCTGTTCCTCAAGTTCTGCTTTACAATCCCAAAAGGTGCTTCATCAGAAAACAAAGAGCAGCTGGGCGCACACAGGTGCACAACAAGGTCTCAGAGGGAAAAACATATCTCAAAAAAAGAGTATTTACTTTCAAGCCTAAAAATAAAATTGGCCACATCTTTAAATAATCAAAAATAAATTAAAGTAAAATAAATGTCATCATATAAAATTCTCTTTTAACCTACATGTGAGAAATCCAGCTTAACTCCCTGGCAGTTCTGATTCCCTAATGCTGGATCCTGTAATTAATGACTGCAAACCACATAAGACATTCCCTGTGCTTTTGCCAGGTCCAGCCCAGGGAACTGAAGGGAAGCAGGTCACCTCTGTGGGAAGGACTTTCCACACTGGATTAAGTTTATCATTAGCAAGATTCAAAAAAATATGTTATCCCAAATACACAGGCCAGAAGATACTGGGGGGTCTTCATGTTGTGTAAGACAGGAAAGTGTGTAAATGCACAAAGACAGGGCTACAAGGGAAGGCATCTTGACCTTCACATTTCTCACCACTGTTTTCCCTTTTGGTCAAACCCCAAGTAGCAACACACTGTGTGATGTGTCCTCCTTCCCTGACACAGCAGTCAGTATTTCTTTAGTTTGTCAAAGAACATATTTTCTGGTATGTAATGAGGCAGGTCACTTATCTATAGAAATGACAACACAGACATTTGAGAGAACATACAACAAATTCTCATTATTTACTACAAATATATAAAAACTGAAGTGAAATCAAATTGAATAACTTGACTACATGAAAGTTATGAAATAGTTTGTACTTTATACACAGCGTATGTACACTGGTCTTGGAAATGTGGGTTTTATCCATGCAAATTTAATACAAAACACTATTTACAAAAAAAGTAACAGTAAGAACATTTTTCAAAAGAAACATGTATGTTGGAAGCTCCAGCAATAATGGAAATCCTGAAAAAAAGGCTTAATACAGTATAGTACAAGTAGACAATCTTCAAAAGTGTGGGAGATGCACTTTACAAGAACATGAAATGCAAAACAAATTGAAATGCACTATCAAAAATTTTCCAAGTATATACACAATTTGAGCATCTATTTTTAAATGATCACTCTCCAGCTGTGCCTCAGAACTACTTCTGCCACATCCTGCATACATTTACATATTGACCATTTGGTTACATTGCATTTTCTGAATTTTATAACCACGAGTTACAAAGTAAAATAATTGAATACCAACTGAATGGCAATTGTAAAATCAATCACATTTCCCTTGTTCTAAGACATTACATAATAGTAAAAAGTATTAACATTATTCCCAATGTATGCCACCAATCCACCCTTTTGCAATACAGCTGTGTATGCCCTTCCTGGGAATGCCAGCCTGGCATTACTGCTGGTGCCAGAGCCAGAAATTCCCTGCAGCAGTGCTTCATGTCACACATCCTCAGGAACACACCTGGATCAACATCTGCATGTGATGAGCACAATCCTGCACGTGCTCCAGAATGCACATTAATATTACTGCAAGTTCCCATGGCAGGTATGGCACGACCAAACCCTACACAAATAGAGCAATTTTGGAAATATTTCACTGGTTCACTCATTTGAAAATAAAGCAAGCAAAAAGGTATCCTTGTGGCATTTCTAAATATTCCCTATTTTACAATCTGCCTTCATAAAATCATGAGGGGAAAAAAAGTTGTTTGCCTTATTTCACATAAATAGTGAAATCCTCATTAGTGCCAAGAATTCACTTGAAATACCTGACCATGTTGTAGCTGAGTTACAAAACTATTGAGGGAAGGTCTGGTCTCATTGAAGTCTTACAATCACAGACTTGTTTAGGCTGGAAAAGGCCTTTGAACTGATCAAGTTCAACTGCAAACTTAACATTGCCAAAATGAAAAGCTACCCAAAACAATTAAATTTGCTTTCAGTCTGAGCTATCCTTCTCCTCTAGAATTTGCTAAGACACTAATCACGGAAAAACTTTTTGGTTTTTGCTTGTTTGAAGATTAGGATTCTAAAATGTGTATGTAAAAAACACACTGAAAATTCTTTGAAAATGTAGTCAGCTATAAAACATTTGAACTAAAAATGACTTGTTTTATGATAACTTGTATTCCTCTCACAGAAATTAATCAGGTAGTTTACAGCAATTCTGCCTCCCTTTGCCTCTCATGTTGAAAAAAAAGAGTCCTCACCTACAATTTTACTAAAGTAACACACCTTCCCATTGTATGAAGGCTGTGCTTCGATGGAATTTTTCCAATCACCTAAATACTGTATTTGGAATATCAGAAAACTTGTATTAAATAAATCAGTGTAACATTTTACAGATTCCTTTGACTTACCAGACATCACTATTTTTAGTCAAGAATTTGACACCAAAGTTTGGTGCTGTCACACAAGTTTAAGCCATGTTTGCTGTGGTCTCCAGCTCAGTGTGCCACGAATAAAATGGTGAAGATCCTGACTGAGGTCAAGGCTAAAACTTGCCTTGACCTCAGTAAGGCTAGGATTTAAAAAATAAATTCTTATGACTCATGTCATAATTTATTTATGTTATTTATTGTTTCAAATGAATTCTTCCATATTTTATGATCATAGTTGTGGGTTAGATTTTGGAAGGTCTCCAGACAGGGGGTATAGATGGTTTCCTGCATTCCCAGCAGGGCCCCAGCCCCAACACTGGAGTAGCAGTGCTAGAGAATTGATGTGAAACACTTCTGGGATTCTGTGTGGGAACTCAGCACACTTCACAACAATTATTTTAATGTCACTGCTTTAAGATCTCACCATAACTGGGACATTATTGCTTAAATAAAAGACCATTCATATGTGACATACTGCATCCAATGACACAAAACACAGAAAAAATACACCAGGTCAGAGGCCCTGTCATTACGTTGATTCTAATTTACAGTTCATACCAGATTATTGCAGTATCTTTGAAGAACATTCATAATAATGAAAGCACCCTAGCTAACTCTTAAATTTATTAGAAAAAGATAATGCAGCTTCCTAAAGCTTTAGGAATCACGATTATCCTTCCCCATAAACAAGGGATGGCAAAGCAAGACTCTCTAGCAAGTTTGTGGGGAAGAACTTCAGAGTATTAAAAAAAAAGTTATTTTAGTAGTTTTCAGAGATACAGTTTAAGACATAAGTTTCATGTCCAGGTTTCAAGTTACTGAGGAGAGATTTAAAAAAACCCAAGTGGTAAGCTGCTGGCATGCTACATCAAGGGAATTCTTAATGTTTACACTGTGATAATTCAGAAAGGAAAAAAACTACTTCAGGATCAGAAAACTTATTTAAACACGACAATGAAATAGTGGAGATCAGTTAATGACATATAAATGAAAGTGACAATTTATAGTTAGCAGTTCTATGGCTAACACTGAACTAGAACTTTGCTCTGGTAGGAGCAACAACAATGAAATGAAAGACAAGACTTATTCTTTTTGAATGACTAGTTCTTCAAATGTAGCAGGCAAGCATCTTGCTGAGTGAATTACATTACTTCTTAATTTTTTTTTGCATGACTTTTTAGATACTGCCTTTAACAAAATTAGAGATTAAAGCTGTTAAAATGAGTCTTAAGGAATGATTTAAAAACCAATTAGAGAGATTTGAAATACCATTTTCCAAAGGTCAAAGTAAGCCAGTTTCCTTAAACACATTTATCTAACCTAAGATTTATATCTAGGACTTTGCAAATTAAGTTATACACCAGCCTCTCCATAAGCTGTATTTTAAGAAAATCCTATAAAAACAATAGAGGTTTTTAACTATTACACACACACCAGTTTGCTTCAATGGATTTAAAAGTAAGGTAATTGGGGTTTCTTTTTAAACTTGTCATGAGAAAAAGGTTCTTTTTCCTATTAAAGTCAGCTATTGACTTCAAGGACTACCGCAGAAGGAGTACACAATACTCCTCCATCATTCTTTTCTGAATTGTATTACACAGGGCCTTGATCAACTGGAAAGAACAGAATCAAACCTTGTTACATGCTTGGCAAATACATCCCTCAATCGAAAACAGCTTAGCCTGAAATAGAAAATCTGTGACAGTCTAAACATTATTTTAATTGAGCTACCTATTCATGAAGAACTAACTAATATGAACAGATTTCCTACTAAAATTATGAAATTATTTGCAATCTTTTTAGAGAGGAACTCAACTGTGTATGGTTTCAGAATGTTCTCCAAACACTAAGAACTTGTGCAGAAGCAAACAAATACATACACTCAGAAGTTTTGAAAAACCACCACAGTGGGAATTTTTGTTTTTCACATTGATGCAGAAAAACCTATGTCTCAGCACAGTGACATTTCTACAAACTGAGCAGAGTTCTGTGCCACACTCGTGTAAATCACACAGGAAATCCCGCAAACACTACAAAGAGAAACACTGATACTTCCCAACTAAATTATGGATATACCTGTTGTAAAAATGTCATGTGAGATCAGGAGCAATATTACACAAAATCCTGAACATCACAGCGTAAACCTGAGATTTTGGCAGTTTTATCAAAATGTCCTAAATTACTCTGTATGAATCACTAGTCCTCATGTCTTATTCATCATATTTGTTTGTCCTAAACAAAGAAAAGTAGGTAACTTTTTTTTTGTCCAACAATACATTAAACCAAAAGTAATTACGTATTATCAAATTAAATATCATAAATAAAAAGTATTTACAGTATTTTCTAATTATTAGACAACAAATAACCAATTAAATTGTGCAACAAACTTAAAACACTCAACATCAAAAATGTGAAGTATTACTTAAATCTTCACATACTGATTTTACAAAAAAACTATTAAAATATTAAAAAATTTCCATTTTATCTATTTTAAACAAAGAAGTTTCAAAAATGTTTAAGACTATTAAGAATTATCAATTACACAGGCACTTCACATGTAAACAATCTACAGTACAACTGAAAAAAAATATTTGGCACCAACCTAGAAGACTGGAAAAACTCAATAAAATGTGTCCTTTTCCCATTGTATACTGCTTTGTGTAATCACCACACACTCAGACTCAATACTGGCAATGTTAGAAGTGCGTAAGTTACAATCAGGAGTGCAAAACATAAAGAATGCAAATATTAAGCTTTCAGAGAGTGAAAGGGGATTACAAGTGATCAGTTGCTCGCATTTTTACCATCATACCGTCGCAACATTTTTGTCTTATCTTTAAATCAAATGATTGGCTCGAGAGATTAAAGTGACAGGGAGTGTGCTTTGTACTTCTAAAATAATTCAAACAACATTTTCAATGTAAAAAAAAGAAATCCAGCATTTAACTGTAACACTGAGATGTTAAATGACAGCTTTGAACTTAACTAGAAAGAGAACCCGATGCTACCACAATCTCTTTGTACATCCAATTACAAAAGAAAAAAGATTAATTATGGTCTTTCAACTGTGAACTGACTCCAAGGTTTTCACATACAGCTCCAAAGTAAGGCTCTCTACAGCATCTGGACAGATATTAGTTTTTGATGGCTTGGGTGTTCCCATGTAGGAGGCGGAACTGCCTCAGAGCAATCCATATTAACAGAGCAAACGGGACGTTGTCGAGCTTCCACGCAGTCACATCACACGGAAGAAAGCTGAGATACTTTCAAAGCTGGCAATTCAAGCAGAGCTTGAACTGTGAGGCCAACCTTCACCAGACCCCTTTCCTCCAGAATGTGATGAGGCAAGCAAAGTCTCTCCTGCAAAACAACATAGTGCATTTAACAAATTACATCCCTTTGTCACTAAGGCTGTAGCAAACACACTCTCTCTGAAGTCACACACACATCACTAAGACACTTGCATAGAAAACATCTTCGGCCTTACATTTCCCATGTGGTTCTCTACATTAAGGGGCAGAAACTGTGTAAAGTGTTGAACTATGACAACATCAGAAGATACATAAAAGACTGTTAGATTTAAAAAGGGAGAGACTTTCTTTTCATAAGCTGCACAAGAAAAACAATAGTGGTTGTTGGCTCAGTGGCCTTCTTCCCCCTTTCCTTGCTTTGTAGACATACTACTAATTTTATCCTTAGGAAAACATGGAAGTGCTGGTAGTCAATAGAGTCAATAATGATCCATTCTGCAAGATTCTTTCAGTTTGAAAATTCAGCACAAGCTGGACAATTTTCCCAACTGCCAGCTGGTGTTACAAGGAATGCCAGTGGTAAATCTCAGCATCTCTAACTTCTGAATGGCTCCATACTAGACAGAAGCTGTGGCAGAGCAGTAACCCGGACTTCTAAATACATGAACTAATTTTCTTGTTGCACTAAAAAGGAATCAGGGGAGTTTTTGGTCTCATAATATGCAGGAAATGACTGACTCTTTAATTTTTTCCCCCCATACAAGGTAAGAGGAACCTGGGCAACAGAAGCACAAGTAATGGACCGCAACTACAGGAATTTCTGTTCAAAGCTTCAAGTTCCCTGGTCAGTGTTATAATCACTATTGCCCCCAACTTCAGCATTTGGTGAGATCATCTGTGGTTATAAATAAGTCAATAAAGCAATCAGTAATACCTGTGGAACGCCCAATTTTTTACAAGCATCAAGGAAGTTTTCAACGTTTCTTCGGCACTTTGCCATACTGAGTTTAGGCTGTAAAGACAGGATGGTAGATCTCCATCAGACATTTGTGAACTACTGTGCATTTCTGATGTAAATTCACTTACAGTTGCTAAAACACAAAACACATTCTATGAAGGCTCAGTACATAAAAACAGCTCTTAACTAAATTTCTGAGCCTAGTTTAATGCTTATTCCAGAAAAAAAAATGGAGAACATAGCAAATTAATATGCTAAACATGATTCATGATGTTTTAGTACTGAAATTCAAAAGCTTGTTTTTATGCAAGAGAAGCGAGATAAATGACTTACCACTGCTGGCGATGGGACATGAATGCTGGCAACAGAACGTGGCCTTATGTGATTGGCTAAATGGCAAAGAACTACCCCATCCATCAACGCTGCTCCAATGTCATCCGGCAAAATTACCTTCAACCTTGATTCAAGATTCTATAAAAAAGGCCATAAGTAAATTACTTCTAATATTAGCTAATTTTTAATTTTAAACCCAGGGTATTTTAAAGCATTTAGAAGTTTAAAAGGAACGTTTTAATATGAAAGTGAAGCAAATGGAGTCAATTTACACTTTGCTGAGTATAAATATCCTTTTCTCCTTATTAACTTTACACTCCCTTTGTTTGTTTGGGTTTTTCTTGTTTTGCCTTTATTTGTTTTTGTTTAATGACACAACTACATACAGTGAGAAAAGACATTCTACCAACAATGACCAGGATACACAGCTCTCAAACCCGCACAATGAACTCACTATTCATAACATGAAAACACAGAATTTAAGGTGAGAAATATGCTGAATATGTCATCAGTGTTTAGCGTGCAGAATTTGTGCACTGAAATCATACAAGATTTCATTAGAAGGAGGAGAAAAAAAGAGGGGAACACAACTTTGGGAATGGCTGGTACGGATGGCAGTTAAATAGCTGATGTGGCCAAGAATTGTCCACTTTCCTGTTCCAAAAGGAATATGGCAAACAATGATTTTTCCCACCCCAGCAAGACTTCACTTCTCAGGAAGTGAATCAGACAAACAAACATCCTTCACAGAAGTCACGCTGTAAATCAGTACTGCCCTGAAAAGTAAAACTCCTATGATTTAGTTAACTGTTAAATACCTTGAGAGCAGAACTACACAGAAAACCTCTTATTGGAAATCTGAAATTTAGCTCCCATTCAGTATTGTGTAACTTGGAGCAACTTTCTACACTCAAAAAGCACTTGGCTATTCAGAAAACTACGATCATTTTTCTTCAAATCTCAGGTCAAACAGTAGCAAACACAAGCAGACTTACTGTCTCCCTAGGAAAATCTAAAGCCTCAAAACCCCAAGAAAAATAGTTTTTCATTTCAATTCATTTTTCAGAAAAAAAAAAAATAGTTCCTGGTTGGCATTTTGGTTGTACCCAAATTAGTACCAGCGTAGCCTGCTCCATGAAATTCCTTAGGAAGAAAAACCACTGTGGCATAGAGCAAACTAAATGCACTGCACTCATACAGTGAATAATGGTACATACATTGCGAAGCTGTCTTATTTGTTCCCTTTCTTCCCTTAAATGTTCCATTTTCCTCCTCATTGTAAATCCAGGATCCACTGCACCATAGTCCTGGCGTGAGGCACGGTTGAAAGCTAAGAAACATTAGGGAAGTTAGTTATTAGAATTCAGATTCAAACCATTCAATTACTATATATATATATAATCAAGGGGAAAAACTGCAGAACTTGAAACATCTAATAGAATGCAGAGATCATCTAAAGGTCTGCTTTAGACAATACAACTTGCTATGAGGGTATGGCAGAGTCTTGGAAGAGTGAGGGTACAATAAAGCACAAAGTCATAAAACTACAGCCAGAGTTCTGCTCAAGGCACCCTTTCATAGGACAAAATACAAAATATTCTACTTTTGAAACCTTCTCGCCTCAGCCATCAGATGTCAAGAACAATTGTATGCTGTTTCCCTGTTCTTTGACAGTGACTAAATATGCAGAAAATAAATCAGTGGGAGGGGGATAAAAATATCACTGTGCAACTTGAGGAACTTCCAATTATTCATCTGCCAAAGCAGCTGCCTGTGCCTTTCCCAGCACTATGCAGTGATGAGCACACTGGGGGAATTGCTGTACTGGGATATCTGCTATCCTTACTGTCTCCTGCAGTCTGGGAAATAAACTATTCTAACACACGCTGTGAGAGAACAACAGCTTACCTGATCTTGGTTTGAGACCAAATGGACCATGAGTGTTACTATCTGTCCTTTCATAATCCTGTTAAAAGAGATAAAGTCAATTTTCTTCCAGTCATTAAAAGAATTAACTTTCGTTCCCATCAAGACACTGTTTAAATTACTCTTGCCTAAGGAGAGTCCTTCTGCTTAGCTGTAAAAGTGTTTTGGAGGAGACAGTATAAAACAAACGTACGTAACCTCACTACATGCAGATAAAATTATAATGAGGAAGAAAAGCAGCACCAGATGACCTAAAATCTACTAATTATTTCAAATTACTGCAAACCATCCTGGGAACAGACTTCTAAGCCAGCTGTAAGCAGATGCAAATACTCTCCCAATGCTTAGCACCAAAGTATTTCTCAAGAAGTATCTACTTCCAACTATGAAGATCAGGTTTTTCTCATTTCAGCACCTAAAAAGAGAGATGCACTCAATATTTTGGTATATACACAAGATATCCTTATTTCAACTCATTTCACTGTATTTGGAGATGTTCTAATTCTGCTCCCTCGGGCTCCTTATTGACCTGAGGGGGAAATGCGAACAATACTTGCTTTATCTGGAGATCAGCCTGCAGTGCTGTCACAGTGAAGCTCCATGGACAGCAAGCCATGAGTGAAGGTGTAGGGCTGCACCACAAAGGTGACATCCAGAATCATAAAGGATGGAACTCCTTCAGAAGTGTCAGTACCTTTGGGTTCCCAGTGATATATATAGTATTAAACCACAAGTTTTACTTTAAATCATCTCGATGACTAGTGCATAGGGAACACCTACAAAACATGGCAAATTTGACCTGTGTTTCATTAGCTCTTTTCATTAGGAAAGATGTTGGAGACAAAGCAAAGAACCTTTCCTCACACCAAAAATACACACCTAAGAGAGATCAGAAAGTTGCAAAGGTAAAACAAGTTGCAATATCTGTCTCTTGTTTCTATTTTTTTAATTTTTATTATGATGAAATACTTCTCATTGTAGTTTCAAAGGGAACAGTTTTATATCTGCATGAAGAACTTGGTGACAGCAATGCACACAAAGACATGTTTGCTGAATGAAAAACAAAACCACAAACTTGTACCTCAGACGACACAGGAGACTGTGGGGACACATTAGTATTATCACTGTCTTGCTAAAAAAAGAAAATCAAAAAGATGAAATTATAAAAATGAAAATAATGATTCAACAAGAAACATGAAATTATGAAATACATGTAACACTTGTCTAGTATGTTTCGAACTGGCAGCAACTACATTTTAAAACATGCAAGCCAAGGAACCACTGTTTGCATCAAATATTATTTTTACATAATCTCTGCTTGATAAGTGAATTAACTTTCCTATTACCAAAGCAGGCAAATGTCCTACTGCTCCCCAGTAGCCAATTTTGATGTGGGTTTTTTTTTTCAAACAAAGGAGTATAATACTTATTTCTGCAATGGCTTTGGAATGCAAAGTTAATTTGTGCAAAAAAGACAAGTGAATAAACTTTTTCTGAAATATTTCACATAATTACTACATCTCACCTCATCATTTTCATTTCCACTTGAACTCTTTCTGGAAGACTTATACTGCAAAACACACACAATTATTACTTTAAAATGGAAGTATGGTTTTCATTTGAACTAAATGGCTTCGTATCACTCAGATGTTACTTATTAGCAATGAAGCTGCTGAGAAAAAAAAGCCATGTTACAGAATCAAAGGAGGAAAAAAGAAACAAACCAGAAAAGGAACATAAACTTCCTAGGCTAGACAAGATCTTCATTATGTTGAAGAGATAAGAGTATTTTAAAAGTAAATATTTTTATCATGTGAACTCTGCAAATGACATTTAATCCAAGGGAAAAGATCTTGAGTGCTAATGTCAAGCATTATTTCTTAGAAAAAATTATGCAATCTATGAAGGTTACTTTCATAATATGTTTTGTTATGTGACTTTTAAGAGTGCTTACACTTTGAGATTGATGTGACATTGTGAAAAATTAAGAAAAAAAATTAAGACTGCCTTTACAACTTCAAAGTCTGTTCACATCCTTTCATCTATTTAAGACAATGCTTTTCCCACAGGTCTGTCTGATTTATTGTGCACTGCCTTCATCAATGTCCCCCACATCTCTGATAACGTGAAAAGCGTAGGAAATGAAGGAGAGATTGAAGGAAAACATTTACAAAAGCAGTATTTAAGAAAACAAGTGAATTTCATTGTCTGCAGAGCAAGTGTACAAAAAAAAATAAAACCCCATGTAGATAGAATTAAGAAGATTATCACAACAAAACTCAAGTATGTTGAATGTATATGGCCAGCCTAGCCATCTTCACAGTGTAATGTTTAACACAGGCTAAATTAAGAGACTAACTTTGGCACTGGAAAGAGGGTTCTCCTTCAAAGATCTGATTTTTAGGAGTATATACAGGTTTTAGGTAGAAGAGTTGCTTAAAGATAAAGAAAAACCTGACAAGTATATTCTTTAATCTTAATAAACATCCAAACTTACACAGCTCAGTTAGAGAATTTGTATTTGTTATGCACAGAAGAGGCTTGTCATTGTCAAAAGTCATTACTGAGCATTGTTGCACTGTAAAACTGAACAGCCGAATTTTTAAGAGCTTTTGAACCACATGTTGAATGACACTGACAGCAAGGATGGCCTGCACCTCTTGAAAACAAACTGCCTTTGTTCAGTACCCTACTGCCTTTAATTTTGTATGCAAATTGAACATGTCTTTTGAAGAGCAATTGAATAAAGCATCAATTGTTGGTTTTTGGGATTCTTTTGTTGTTTTGAGTTTTTTGGTGATTTGAGAGTTTGTTTGCTCTGAAGGGGTTTGGTCAGGATTTGTGCATTTATTATTTTTTCATTGCTCTTGTTTTATTGAACTATGCAGAGAGTACAGGTATTTCTGCAGGCAGAAATGACATCTGTTGCATCTACCCATGACTGGACAGTGTTCTTCTTGGGCTGGTTTCCTGTGTGTATGTAGAACAAAGGAATACATTACTTAGGCAGCTGATAAGGCAAAGCCTAATCTTGTGTGCCTTGCAGTCCTGTATCATTTTCCACATGCTAACCAGAATTTCAGCCTGGGGTGATCCAAAACAACTACAAACCATTCCATTAAAAAAGGCACTTTGGTTATCAAAGTTTGTCTTCTATGGTAGGATTCTTTCTACACATTTAATAAAACAAAGATTTCAGGTTCAGTATTTACTTCAGTGCAATGCCACAAAAAAAAAGGATTTCTGATTCTCACAGGCATTTCTCATACCCTTCTGCTGCACAGTAAAAATATATTATGTGCATAATGAAAATGCTCTATAAATACATCTAGATGCCAATCTAACTCAGTTTTCCCTGCTCTAGTGACACCCATTGCAGTAATTTGGCACGTACTCTTAAGCTATTAATGTCTGGCCGTACAGATATGATCATTCAATTAACTTTTCTGATGTGAAAACACGGACACAATATGAACTGTATTGCAACTGGTTTCTCAGAACAGCAGTGGTACCTATTTTTTCCCAGTTTGCCATGGAAGACAGACTGTTTCACTTGCTTATTGCCTTATTTTTGCAAATGAAACTATGAGTGATACAGTATATTTTGTTATTGGTACAGCTTGTTTAATTCACTTTCGAGGCATGTCTATAGCTGCATGTAATGTGATTTCAGGCATCTGCTTCCATCACAGTGCTCAGAACTGACTGACGTTTAAAGACACCCTTGCAAGTTATGAGGAATCACTTCTGTACTGGTAGCACAGCTGTGGAACAAGTCAAACCACTGAATTCTTTTCTACTTAGAAATTTCTCTTCCTCTCCTTAAAGGCTGCAGTGCAAAAATAATTTCAGGATGAAAACCCTGGAAAGAGGATACAACTCAATAAACACTTCAGAAAAAAAAAAAAAGGAAAAGCTTCTGTAATCACAATCTATCTAAGCTGTATGGCACGCTCTGTTCTCCCAAGAATTTAATTTCTTTGAAGTTCCCTGGCATTTCACAAAGATTGATGGCAAAGACCCAAGAAACTAATTTCATAAGTGACAAATTTAATTTTAACTCAACCTGGCACTGTTCAGAACTCTCCTATTCCCCTACATACCCCAAAATAAACGTTACCTAACGCTGCCAGAACTTCCCCTCTGTTCTGCAGAAAGCAGACACTGGCACCTGGTGACTGAGGGTGCACACTGCAGCAGCAAAGGAATACAGAGAAAACCTCCCTTTTGAAATGCAAACTAATACCATGAGAACGAGAAGACATAAATCATTCTTATAACCATGCTGCAAAAACATAGGCCTATAAAAAATTAATAAATACTATTCCAAATACATGGTGAAGGACCAATGACAAGATTAGTTTCTGTTGTACTAGAAGACAACTGTGAATTCGTTTTTTTTAAAGGATAAATAAATTATTTGATCACTTTTCTTCCTCTACATTTTCCTGCACTCTCAAATTATCCTAAATACGTACACATATATGTTAAATGAGTCAAATAAAAAATTACATGTTATATGCAAATTTACAAACATCATAACTTTTGACAATTTACCTTTACTGGGTTTTATGGTTTTTCTATTGTAAAAAAATCTGTCACCCACTCTCACTCCCCCCATTACCTTGAAATACTCTTTTCGAATTTGTTTACTTCTCCTTCTTTCTTCGTTCTGCCAGATCACTGGTTGTGTTTCGGGCCAATGCTGTTCATCCACTGAATCCTTCTGGTTTTCCAGTGGCTGTAAAGGTCAGAAATATTTTTATGTGAAAGGTAAATATACCTTTTGTGCATTAGCGCAAATTACTATGAACTACAACTATTAATCGATTGCCTCTCTCAGCCTAGCTTTATGACCTGAGAGTGTGCCCAGTCTTCATGGTGACTCTGGTAGACATCACTTATTTCCTTTCAAATTCTAAAATATACTTCATGGAAGAAAATGGTTCTATAAAACAGTGCTTCACAAAATGACAGTCTTTTCTGCATTGAGACTAATTTTTCCATGTAGGTTAAGAAGCCACCCCAGACTGCCAAAAATAAACGTCTCTCAAGTGTGGTTTGCCACTAGCATATCTAACTTCTCAATCTGAAAGCTCATTGCACAGCAGGACAGCTACAAGATAATTTGAGAATTTGCCAGTTGTTCCTATCTAAAACATTATACACCTCAACAAGCCAGAAAAGAAACGTCTTTCAAAGTACTGTATTATGCAAATATACTGAGGAGACAGCTGAAGTAGGTGACTAAAATAATAATGGAGATATATGACTATCTACATCATGAAAACTGAAAGCAGACAATCTGAACAGACCATTTCATAAGGTTAAAGCATTTCCAATTGTTTCTTATTAGAATATGAAGGTCTTTAAAGCAATTGTAAATAACTGACAGATTAAAATACACAATAATAAAAAAGTACTGTCCACAGTTTAACTGGAATTTTATCGTAACGTGCAAGCTTCTCAATGAGGTATGGAGAAGGAAAGGCCTACTTCATTCAATCCATTTAGAATTTACATAAAAAAACCATTATGATGAGGCAATACATTTATATGGAAAGAAATACTGAACTCAGGTAAAACTTTTATCTCAATAGTTTCAAGACCTTAAAGCTGATACCATATGTTATTAAAACAAAAGGTCTCCATTACATACAGGTCAAATTATCTTGAGGCATAAGTTCTTCAAAGGTTTTACAACTTCTACCACAATTAGATACTTCCAGTAACTATGTTTATAAGCAACAATATGAATGCATAGAAGTTTTCTGTCATAAAGACAAAACCAAGCAAACAACAACAACAAAGCACTCAAATATAAACCCATCACATTTAAGTATTTACCTGCCAGTTGTATGGGGACACTGGGGAATTCACTTCATTTGTCGAGACACTAAAAAGTAAAATGGGAGGCATTATGAAATGTACTACTTTTAAAACCAAGTTACTTTAAAATATTAAAAAAAAAAAGCAAACACTAAAAAACTACCTTCTTCACCACACTACAGTATTTTTTTGCTACCTGTGTAAGGATGTCACAATGTGGCTTAAAAGTATGACCACTTGCCTAGAATCTCAGATCATATTTCACTCTCCTTTAGCATGAATTGGCAATAGGCCTTCCACACCACAGAACTTTATTCACATTAAGTTTCTTCTTAAGGATGCTGATCTTTAGAGATTTACTAATGCATCTTCGTTGCAATTAGTGACAAAGTTTCTTCAAAGCTGACAAAAGATCTATTCTTAAATGTCTGGAAGACTCACATGTTTCATGTTTCATTTCACTGATAGCTATACACAACAAAGAAGAAGCTTATACTAATACAGCAGGGAAAAACATTTTAAAATGGGACAGTGAAACTGTAAAATGTAAAAAAAATAGCCTGGAACACAGACTGCCATGCTCTCAGGAAAATAAAAATGCTTACATTTAAAGCCACTTCAAAATTTCCCTCTAAATGTTTCTGTGAAATTCACTTCTATCATCTTACCAAGCAACCATTTCATCCCCTTTCTACCTGCTGGCTTAGAAGCTGGGCAGAGCATGGGAAGGCAAATGCCTTGTACTGAATGCAAGGAGGGCATAACACCATGAGCAATTATAATGCTCTCTCAAGGAAAAGCAGCCTGGCACTCAGTTTCTGTGAGTCTGTTCTTTCTCCTTCCTTTTTCCTCTTTGACCAAAACCATTAATGCTATTTTTAAAGCTGTTAGGCACTGGAAATTCGTCTGAATCATATCCAATGGCTCGATAAACAATTCAGTTGAGAACTGCAGCAACTGTTGCAATAAATAATAGATGTTACTGTTTATACATATGTATCTATTAACTATGACGTGTTGTGTAAGTGTGAATATTTGGGAGAGACGAGTCTTCCTGGTCTCCCTGTGCCCTATGCAGTGTGTGATTTGGGTTCCTACATATCAGTGCAATAAAACATCTACCTTATCTCGTGTGCATATCTGAAAATTAAGGGGGTGCTTGGGGGTTTGTTTTGTTTTTTGGGGGTGTTTTTGGCTCGCTTTGGTGTTAAGTCACAGAACTGTTTCATTAATGAAACAGGAAAAGGTAAATTTAACCTTTCCTGGATTACCCTGTAATAAAAAGGCTTAACAGAGCTGTACCCTTGAATAGATGACAGCATCTTAAAGAGAAGAAACTCTGTCAAGCAAGCAAGGACTGGAAAGTTGCAAACAACAGCTGCAGCATGATTCACATAACCACAGGACACGTGTGCAACCAGCTCCTCAGAACCACAGGTACCAATGAGAGAGAAGAAAACCAAAATAGGAAGTAGCATACTGCAGGATCTACTCTGTGCAAGATGCTTCCCTGAGGTGGAACTCATCTGCAGAGAGTTGTTCCCATCCCAGTGCTCTCCAGCAACACCAGCAGCAGTTACAGCTTTTTCTCTCCAAGTTTCACAGCCAAACCTGCCTCTGGACACCAGCAGACACAGATTCTTTTGAATATAAAGATTTTAGAAGACTATGGGGCTTGCAAAATTTACAACAAGCACCTTTTGAATGGGATTTTCATCAGGAAGCTGCCTGTAAACTCTCCCTCTTTAGGATAAAAACTAAAATGTTACTTCTTGACCAATCAACTAGGATTCCTTAGGGAGGAAAATGGGAAGCTGTGATTTCCCAATTCCTAAAGACAAGGCTTTGGCTATTTTTGGTTGTTGATGGTTTGTGGGGGTTTTCTTGTGTTTGGGCTTTTTTTATTTCAAACAAAAAGCAGCAGAGCACAGCTCTGGCCAGCAATGGATTCCCCACTGACACATACTTCTCAAACAATGCAGGTTTTGTGGGCTGAACTCCCAACAACACTTTTCCAAGAGCCCTTAAGAGCCCAAAAGGATGGCCAAGGAGGAAAATTCAGATGCCCAAGCACAGCCCCAGTGCCACGGTGTGCAACACGGGATCTGACACATCTGCACAGCACAGTCACCTACGGGAGGAGATCCAACCTTCTGGACTGGGACTGGATGCCTAAAATGTAATGCCCATCCTTAGGCACCTGAACTGCTGCCACAATCAGCAGCAGCATCAGCATCAGACCTACAGGTCAGTTTCTGGATGACACCAACTTTCCTAAAAGCTCAAAAGAACAGATCTTCTTTAATCTAAAAGAAAGAAGCTCAAGAATAGATTATTCTTGTAGCTTCAGTTTCATCATGAGTTAAAAACATTATGACAGAAGATGGCAGCAGTGACACAATAAACAAAAATGAAATTAACAGAATATTGAAAGCTATACTACACAAGTATATAAATACCATTTTTCAGATTCCATTGGCTGCTTTGGCCTGTTCCTTGTGTTTACTGAAACGGAATGATTAAGAAGTCTAGAAAGAAAAAAAATACATAGTTAAAACATTTTTCTTAGAATATGCTGTTTACATTGCATAACATTTCCTGTAAATAAAAAGTTTTCAACATTAAGTGACATCTTCCATAAAACTAAGCTATGTCTGTGTGTACACACATGAAATCCAAGCCTGTTCCTGCTTCCATTTGAATCAACAATATTGTTTCTAGCTCTGGAATTACCTGGAGTTCTATCTTTTAAGGAAGCAAAACTTGATGATAAGTCAAGCCAAAATTAAGGTTCCTCTTATTTGCCTCCCTAAATACAAACTATTTCAACTGATCTTGCACCTGTGGGAAGTTATGCTGCCCTCAACACAAAAGGCCCCATTGCTCACTAAAATTAGAAGACAAAAGATAGTCAAGCTAAAGCAGACCAGAAAGGAGACACAGACTGAGCACAAAACGTCAGTCAGTAGGAGCAGATCAGAAGGTAACTTAGTAAGAAACACTGCAAGTGCAAAGGAAATGCAGGGGGAAAGGAGAGGAGGAAAATGCAGAAACACACGCTAAAAACTAAGTCCAACACAGAAGTGAACCAATGGCAATTCCATTTTTCTAAATGGTAAACAGTTAAAAAAGTCTAAACTTAGATTCAGAAACGTTTTTTCATCTGAAGCAAACACATACCATATTGTGTGTGTGCACAAGAAGATGGTAAGAGCTATTATGGATGTTTTAAGTGTTAGAAATAACAAAACCATCAGTAACACTTCAAGCTAAATGTGGAAAAGTAACTTGAATGAAAAATTCTGAATTCTTGAAGGTAGTGATAGACACTTCAATGCTGAGTTCATGTGCAGAACCGTGACCAAAGTATATTTATGCAGAATTATATAGAGAACTAGAATGTAGTAAGAATCAGACAGAATCAGAATACAACCATCTATGCAATGGAAGAAAGTAAAACAGTAAGCACCTTTTTATATTTCACTACCATTACACAGGGAGCACAGTCATTAACTGTAAATGATTGATGATTTTTCAATCAAACTTCTCGGATTATTGTAATAACTGAGCTCAGTAATCTCATCTGCAGTTTAAATGTCTCACTGTGTGACCCTCAGTTTCATGGGATTATGAGAAGTTAAGCCTGTAAACCGACAGTCTGCTGTGTTCAGTCTGCAGCATCTGCTCCATATATTTTCTCTTCAGAAACTCAGTTTTGAGGGTGCATTCCAGAATTAAATTATACTATAGCCTGAGAAAACTGCTACAAAAAGTAATATTCAGAGCATAAGTTATCAAACCAGCATATAAACATGCTATTTTAAAGTAATTTTTTTAGAGAGAATCCCTATTTATACTAAGCTTTATGTTGTCAGCTGAAAGCAAGGAGAACTTCAGAGACATGGTAGCAAGCAACCATTAAAATCTAAAAAAAACCCCTGACTCAGTTTGATGCAACATCTGCATCAAATAATTGTATGCAATAATCAAATGTAACACAGGCCATTCTTTTTTTAAAATCATTATATGAAATGTAAGGAAAAACTATTCTAGCAAATTCAAATATATATATATGTATGAACAGACTTTTCAACTACACTGTTTCCAAGCAGCATGTATATAATTAATGATTGAGTTTATTACACACTAAGCTCATTATAAACATGTTGATTGAGTATGCCAGGTGGTTATTACCCTTTTTAAGATCCAGCCTTAGTAATGGGAGAACTGTTTTGCAATGCTTAGCAAAAGCTGACTTTGAAAACTTCTCATCTATATAAAGCATTCCAGTTCTTGATCTCTCACCCCTGACATTCCACACCACTGCCGAGTGAGGGCAAGGTAATGTCTAAAATACTTTTCTTAAATAGTATTTCATCCTAAAGAACAAAAAAGGTATTGCAAACTACTTTTGATAACAAACATCTCAGGCTAACTTAGCCAATCCCTTTACTCTGTTTTTGTTTTAGAATTGGCCAAGACTGTTTCTTTTGTCCACATTTTAACTCTGGAAATCTGAGGCTCTACAAACACTTTATACCTGGATGCACGTCCTGCCGCCCTTGTCCTCTGGAAGAGTTTCTCACTGAATGATGTTCTATAGCTTAATGGCCTTCGTCTGTATTCATATTTCATGTACACCAAAGCCAAAGACGGAAGGAGGAAGCAGGATAAGTTGATGGGAGAGGACAGGGAAGTCATTAGCACAGCAAGCAAAAAGAAAGGAGACTGCATAATATTACAAAAGCACACACTGAACAAACAGAAACGTGGTTAGTAAGGAATTATTTCACGACGCTTAGCTTTTCTAAGGATTCTGTTTACTGATTGAACATATATTCCACAAATAAACACAGAAAAATCTTCACTAAATACTAAATATTATTCTTATTGCTGTTTAAAAAAACCTGCATTCAAAATCAGGGCTAAATTTTCTATCGGGGTGATTTTGTCCTCATGTATTTAAAGACACGTAGGCAAATTTCAAAATATAAATGCTAGACTAAGAAGCAAAACTTAAGAACAAATAAGACTGCAAACATCTGCATGATTCAACACAAAGAACCATTAGCAACATCACTGTATTAAGACAGAACAACAGGTGACAAGTAAAATTTAAGTGGCAGTACTTCAGAAGAGGAGAGGCTTGGTATTTCAAATGATTAGATAATCAGGAATCATTTAATCAAACAAGACCCACATGAAACATAAATAACCATCATAAAGAAACCTAATATAAGAAAAGCACACTAATTCCCTCTTTAGTAATAAATTAACATGAGAAAATTTAGCATTCTTGGTCTTATTTGCAATACTTTTGTTAATAAGAATATATTAACATTAAGATTTCATTCTTATTTTTCCCTTCCCTATGTGAACAACCATATCTTGAATGCAGGGCACAGAGTTCTAAGTAAAGCCTATTTTATCTTTCACACACACACAACTGTTACTATATTTACCTAATATAAAATGCTGATGCATTTTTAAAGCCCTGCAATTCATAGTATCAGGATCTCAATTCCTCTGAGGGCTTCATGTGAATTTCAACTATCTTAAAAGAAAAATGGCAGTGCAGAGTCTCACAATTACACAGAAGTTAGAAAGAAACAAAAGGTGTATTGAAGTTATACCCATCACTGTAGGATACAACTTTTACCTCCCCTAAAAGAGCTTACTCTGCAGGTACCTCACAGCATTTCCCTGCATGGTAAAGGAACCGCAGAGAACACTGTTCCTGCCCCAACCTGTCCATATCCCATGGAACTCCAGGCATTCCTTCCTGTTCTACATTTTACACAGTTGTTAACTTGTCCTAGTACATTCCTTTGATCTGCTGCTTGTTCTCCAGCTCTTTTTCAAGAATCATTCTGCTGAGATGCCCAGCATGG
>JAWWMO010000155.1:15082501-15103343 GCA_035047845.1 Dendrocincla fuliginosa | reverse complement strand
CCTAGTACATTCCTTTGATCTGCTGCTTGTTCTCCAGCTCTTTTTCAAGAATCATTCTGCTGAGATGCCCAGCATGGAGCAGAGAAAGGCAGGCAGTTGAAAGGACATGTTTTTATATATAATGCATACATACTGTCATTTGACAGAATAATGTTCAAACAAATTTACCCTTCAGTTTACAGGACATTTATATGTATCATCAGACAGAATGGTGGAAGTACCACCTAAGTTATCTTGTATTTGAATAAAAATAACCAATCACAAGCACACTGTATGCAGGTTCTGTAATTCATACAAACTAAGAAATTAATTTTAACATGCTACCAATGATCTACTTACATGAGCATTAACCAGCCTACTTAAGTACACTGCTTTGAAGGAAAAAAGTATAAAAAAGTTAACATACATCAAATAAGGAAATCAAGAGACTTTCACCTTCATCTCTTCCTCTCCGTAGAAGGTTTATCATTGCTTGTCTAGACAGTGATTTTATGAAAAGAAACACAGGACAGGTATTTTGACAGTCTCTCACTTTAACTGTTTAACTGCTGGACAAAACTGTTCTCAATTTAAGGTGTCAAGAGCTACTGGGTAAAGAGAGATTAAAGAATAAATTAAGAGTAACACAAGTTACATTAACTAACATTGTAATACCTGTGTTTTTGCTCTTGCTGCAGTAACTGAGCTGCTATTTTTCTCAAGTCAGTCACTTCTTTGAGTTCATCATCATCTTCAGCCAACAGCTGCTCTTTCTGACGTCTGAAAAATTAAACATTAGTGACCTGACTTCAGTGAAAAGACACAGAAATGGCTCATTGTTGGACAGTAACTAAGCAGTGATTTTCTGTCCAAGAGGAGCACTCTGTATTCAATATGAGATTTCTTTCCTCCACAGGAAGAAGCTTAAAAGAAAACCACTCTCACCCTACCACCACTAGTAAAACCAATCCAAAAAGATCCAGAAGATTACCTTTTTTCATCTCCCCAGTCCTCATTCTGTTCTATTTTCTGTGATTTCTCAGGATGTTTTCCCCGTTCCTTACACAGAATGAAAAAAAGAAAAGCTATTAGGATTCAATTAAGGAAAAAAAAAAACACCATCAAGCCTGCTGAGCAGTGTTTTTGTCAATCTGTGGTACCTTGACATAGGAGTGCAACATGCCAATCTGTGCATCTCCCTGCTCAGGAAGAGCTCCTTCTTCTGCATTTGGATCAATGTAGTCATATGCCTCCTGGTCTAGTGAGATTTGTGAAGAATAGAAAAGATATTAGACAGTTCTCTTGACCAAAAGTTACTCCTAAGAGAGGTAAGTGCTTATGAAAAATGTTAGATACAGAAAAAACATCAAAATCGAGTCTCCTTAAGCTAGAAGAAATCTTTTTTTCTTTCTCTCTAGCCTTGCTATTTGTGATTAATACATTGTTTTCTAAAATGATGAAAATATAATGCCAGCATGTGATCACAGAGTTTTGTGCAGTTTTCCTACATCAGATTACCTAAGCACAGTGTCTCTGTCACCTCAAATGACAGATGCATAACAGGTATTACCTTTCTGTGGATCAAGTTTGCTTCCCATTACATGATTGTCATTCCTTAATGTCTGTTCCCTTGTTGATTCTGACACCTGGGAGTGAAGGCTGATTGTATCATCATCAGATGGCTGCAAAGACACTCATGTTTAGTACAGAACTGACATGCAAATTAGATTATTATATGATCTTCTAAGAACTCACCAATTATAGTGCAACTGGCCTTATGATGGGGGTGGCTCCCAGGACAGAGAAAATAACACCAAGTCAGATAGAGGTTTTTTGTAGGTGGAAGGGGGTTTATGAGAATCATTGTTTAGGGAGAGCCAGACAACTGTTCATTATGTAATACTGAAAGGCAGTATTTTGTTCAAAAAGGTCCAGTCCTTACGGACTTATGGAAACTGTACTTAGGGACTTTCTCATCTAAAGCCTCCAATTACTTTGGCCCTTGTTAGACTTGGCAGTCTAATGGTTTAAACCCAACTGAACAGATACTCAAAGAATGTTAAATTACCTTAGGTATTTCTCAAATGATACAAAATACAAAGGAAAGTTCTAGAAACCAGAAATTATAAATTCAACAATGAAAAATACTCACTTCTGTGGTGGACAACCTTTTATCCCCATTATCACTTCCAATGCCAGAGTCTGGTCCATGGTTTTTATTGGGATAAAAGTCCTCCATGCTACAGTAAGAAAAACAACACACAAAAAACCCACACAAGAATGAAAGAAACAGTAGTGTCCCTTTTCTAAAAGAAAACAAACATCCTTTTCAAAATACGTTCTGTGTACTCACCTACAGCTGCTGACACAGAATTTTTGCACAATGCCACATGTGCAGAAAAAAATCTTTTAAACTCTTACAAGAGTTGTTCCATGAAAGGATATCAAAGCAAAGCTAAAGTGGAAACTATCAGTTATGGTACTTTCTGTATCTAAGTAATTTTCATTCATTCAAACAGTGAGGACATTTTTCATTCAAAAATACTGTCCTCACAAAAGAAGCTTCCTCCACTACACCACAATTCCCTGAATTCTACTGGCAGACATGGTTTTCTACTAGTAACAAACATACATTCCCTGATAGACTGTAACATTATAATGATATAATGGCTATATATTAGAATGGTTTCACTCTGCCTAAATATCCATGAAATATTTCCTCCTTTCTAAGACATAAAATCACATGTGTTGGAATATACATCAGCAGGATGTGTTTTCCAGCTGCACACTGGAGCTTGGTTTAATCACAAGATTATCTGGAAAATTTAATTAAACAAGTTCTCACTACTACAAATATGATGTCCCTAGTAATACACATGACCTTGGCTCCTTTGTAAGACTTTAGGCCTAAATTCAGTGGAGGTTTTTGGGAATTGTGACATTTAGGAGCTATCTATGGACAATGTGAATTAATTCCCTATGGCACCGTTGCCAGAAACCAAGACCATGGACTGAATCTGATGATTCAGTTCATTTTGTGTAAGCTTTATTCAAAAACTTCATCTTTCTTTTAGCCTTGAACACAGAAAAAGCACATGACAATTTAAGAAAACAGGTAAAATTTAATAAGTAAAAAATAGGAAAAAAAGTATTGCTCCATATGGTTTCCAATGGCAAGTCAATGATGACAGTGAATACAAAGCATTCCCATTTAATTACCTAAGAGGTACTCAGAACAAAAATCCAACAGAACATCCCTGACTTTTTGACCTCAACTAAACTTGATAAAAAACATCGGTGAAATAATGTGGGCTTTAAGTAACTTTCCCATAATACATGAGGCAGACTTTCCATCCAACAGACTAACTATATTCAGGGCATTTATTGGAAATTCTCATCTACTGTTCTGACACATCTGCTTAGGAAATAAAATAGCTGAGATTTCCAATAAATAAACTTAAACTTTGGCCTTTTAAACATCTTTGCTCTGACTTCTACATCTTTAGTGAGTACAATGAACATTTTTCATAGCAACTCAGATGAACCAACTAAGTTTTCAGTAACAGAAAACAAATACTAAGACTCTTAAAAAAAGAACAATTAAAGTACTGAAATGATAGGTATTATGTATAATAAAGAGATAATTTAATAACAAATGCCAAAGTAAAATAAAACAAACCCCTGTTACTCACCTGTCTGTGAGTGGCTGGGAGGGGATTCGTTTACCTAATGATGGAAGATCCAAAGAATCTGGTTTTTTATCTATTCTGAGGCACGCCTGAATGCTGAGGAATTTAAATATATGTACTTTACCCTTTAAACATATCTGTTAGGAAAAGAGTGAACAAATAAAGATCTTAATTACACTGCATATCTTCAGAAAATACACCCCAAGAAATACTTTCTACTTGGCATTTGTATCCACAATTTCCCACTAGGAGTTGAAAAATGTGACAACTTGATTGGTATAACTTAGAACAGCATCCTCTAAGATCCTAATGCAAATTCCTGTACTAGAACGCTTTAATACTAACCTGTGCTGGTGGTATCTGCATTGGATTGTTATCCAAAACTATAACTTGTAAGTGACGTAACTTTCTGTAACAGATTGGAATTTCTGTAATTTTATTACAAGAAAAATCCAGCTTTACCAAGGGAAGGTCTCCTAATTCTGCATTCAGGAAAACAAACAAACAAAAAAAGGAATCAATGAGCTTCTTAACATTTTACCTAATTTACCTACATCAATGGAAACAAGATGAGTGGCTTACCATCTGGCAGCATATGGAGATTGTTTCTTCTTATGTTCAATTCTCTAAGTGACTGCAATTTTCCTATTTGCTGGGGAAGGACCTGAAGTTCATTACAGCTAATATCCTAAGAAAGACAGAATTAATACATCAAGTGAACATCTTCAATGAAATTACACAAAGGAATAATACTATCAAAACTATTATAAAGCATGCTATTAAAGGAAAAGAAATCCCAGCTCCTTTGGTTTTTCCAAGAGAAGAGGTACCATAACAGATCTCACTGTTTCTTTACTATTTAGTGATTCATGTTTCAGAAATTCAATTTAAGAAGTTAAATCAATGAATGATGAAATACTGGGTTTGAGAGTAAAACTGTAGCCTGAATCAGGAGTTCCTGGTATAGTTCCTGCATCAGTTAAAAACTTGTTGTGCTCCTGCTGGTAAGTGACTGTTATTCAGCTCCTGTTCCAACAATTCTTCTTCCTTAGAAAACCTGGACCAACTCTTACAACTAAAACCTTACAGAGAGCAATAGCAGGCTCACCAACTTTTTGGATAAAAGCACTAGAGGGTGACAAAGCTACATCAAGTGAACACAGACTACAGACATTTCTGACAGTCATTTAACATCCATTTATGTAGACCAGAGCGATTAGATAACCATGCTGCTAAAGAATCTTTCCAACCTTTTTATTTCTAAATCAATACAACATACTGATTGCTGTTTAACCTTATTTTTTAAATGCATTTTCATCTCAAAGCTCAGTAAAATACAGCAACTGAACTTAAATTTTGTGGTTCTGTAGTTTAAAAATACTAATTTGTAATTTTACTGAAAAGACACTGTTTATAAGTTTACTTAGTATAAAGATTCACAATTGTACTTACCAACTCCATCAGATCTCTCAACTTTCCAATTTCTTCTGGAATGGAGACCAGCTTGTTATTACTGACAACGAGAACTTTCAGTGGAAGATCAAACAGGTATTTTGGCAACGTTGACAAAAGATTTCGACTTGAGAGAAAGAAAATGGGACAAGCAAGGCTGGATTATAATCCATATTAAAAAAATTCTGACATTCTTGAACTTACACTGCCAGAAATACATAAAATTTTTCAAACAAGGTATTTGTACATTTAAAAGAAGGCATCTGAAAACAAGCTCGTTCAAGTCTGATATAAAAGCAATTCCTTTCACATATAAATGTAAAAAAAATATCAGTAATTGCTGTTGATTTAAGTAGAACTAGTTCTACTTTTGACAGAAAATACTTGTAAGTGCTGATACTTGTGTTCTCACATTAAGAAAAACTAGAAGACTTAGTGCTTAATTGACGTGTATTCAGAGCACTGTTTTCATATTAAAAAAAACTCAACCTTTTTAGATTGTTCTCCACGACTGCAGTTTATAGGACTGTAAAACCAAGAAAAATAAATTTAAGTCCTTGCAACATTTCAGCTTCAAAGACATACTGCAGTTTTTATACCATAAAATGAAAGGAAACAGTATGTTTATATAAACAATGTATTACACTGTTAATTCTAAGTGAACAATACAAATAAGTTTTGGATATAGATATGCATTAAGCCTCTTTTGATGTTGTATTTCAGGCAGACATGCCAGCCTTTATTGGTAGAAGAGCATAAGAATCAAAAATATAATGTCCAAGTGATTTTTTTTAATGGATTACAAAAACGTGGCAATGAAAATTGTTCTCTGTGCCACTTAAATAGATTTGCTCTGTTTTTTCGGGTTTGGGTTCTTTCAGGAGCTGCTGCTTTACTATGAATTGCGCAATACATTTCTTCCAGCATGTGAATCCAAAATTAGAATTTAGGACCACGTGGTTTTCCTCTGTAACAAAGCATCTGTAGCAAGCCAGGATTTTAGCCTGTTCTCCAATCCCACAGCCCACATGTTCCTGCACTGTGAAAACAGTCCTGGGACATGAGCACAGAGAAAGACAAAGCACAGTTTGGCAAAGGATGAGCAGCAGAGTCGACTCTTGAAAGAAATACAATGCCCAGTTAGAACCTCACACCTTTTCTATGCCCAGAAATGCATTCAGCATCACAAGCACCATCAAGAGAGAAATGAGCTGTTGCTGAAGAAAGGCCAAATTTATTTCAGAAAATACTGCAGGTTTATGTCATATTAAGCCTCTTCAGAATTACCACAGAGCACATTACTCTTGAATTATCAGTGTAAGGAGTGATATTTGCAGATTTTGAGACAGCAGGGGTTGGGGATTTAAATAGCTCTAAACTGAGAAAACTGTTTTGGACTTGATGTAGTCAATATCAGGAACAAGGAATATTGTGGAAAACAGGGTCAGGAGGGTTCTTGTAGATTCCCTTTCCTTCCAGAGCTCATATCCATCTTCTGTTCTTATAGAAGAGCCAACCATATGTTTTCCAAGTTTAAAAAGAGCAATACAGCAGTGGATGCAAATAGTGTGCAAAATGAGCAGGGCCTTCTGGCCAGAGTAATCTGCCCTCTTGAGAGCAGCAAATTTTCACACCTGTCGTTTGTAAACACTGCCTGTCTGCATAACATCAAAAACAAAGAAAACCTTGCAAACCCAGTGACCTGATGAAGTAAAATGCCAACTCTCCAGTGAGACAGATTACAGAAAGACCAAAAATAACCATCGTCACTCACCTAATATTAAGGTAGGTAAGCATTTGCAGGTTTTTAATAGATTCTGGAATGGATTTGATGCAGTTGTGATACAAATTTAAAGTTTCCAGTGGTGCAAACAGCCAAACATCAGGAGGAATTTCAGTAAATCTGTTCTTTGAAAGATCTAGAAGCAAATGAAAGAAAAAAAAATTCTTTTTTTAGTCAAAATTTTCCCTGCAGTAAATGGAGATAAAAGTACTCACTGTTATTCTTGTCATGCTCCTACAAATTAAGGTGTTGCAAGAAGTGTAAAATAATTCAGTTTTACCAGATGCTACTGCATATAATTAATACACAAAAGAGACTTAAGCTACTAAAAGATTATTGCTTAATATGCAATTACAATAAAAACCAGAAGACTGACAGGAATTCAAAAATACATTTCCCACTACATAGTTACATTTATAATGACACTGAATATCAACTATGATTGTCCCTCCTCTATCAAGTCTTTGTTCTGTGCAATGCTGGGATTTCTTCCCCTCCAACTCCAGGCACAACAGTAAGTCAAGGTACAAACCCAGCCAACATTATTTTTGCTGTTTGACAGCTACATTAGAATCTAATGTCAGCGTCCAATATAACTGCAATGCTAAAGCCAAATTCCTCAAAAACCCTTATTTATTTTTTTAAAGAACTACAGTTCTCATCTAAATAAAAAAATCTTTATTGCAAGCACAATAACTGAGGCTTTCTCCAGCTACATTTATAACTTAGCTAAAAAGAGGATAAAGTTGCAAAAACCAATTACCTATAAAAATGAGGATGCAATTTACCCTAGCCTAAAAGCAGAAAGAAGAGCTATCTCTGACAATGGAAACATAATACTTGAGCTAGAGTTATTCTGACAATGCATGACTGCATTATGCAAATCTGCATGCAGAAGTTATGACAAACAGCACGCTACTAAAACATACAGCACCTCTACCTATAGGAAACCTTGAAAAGGACCAGAAAATACAAATGAGATGTGACCCAAGAATCCTGGAAATTACCAGTTAATACCAAAACCTTTATGATCAAAAGTCTATCAAACTATCTTGGAACAAAGAGATATTTACTGGAGAACAACTGCCTTCTCTTTTGAAAGCAACTCTGGTTCCCAACCCAAGACATTTTAAAAGGATGTGGTTTCTCAGAAATGCTGAACAAACTCTTCTAACAGAGAAGCAATACAGATCCCTTGCTATTTCAGGCTTTAGTTCTCAGTTTTTAACACTCACATGGAAGAACTGTGTGTCTGCTTAGCTCACATCACATCACTGAACAAACACACAGTTCTGCAAAAGTCTAGAAACGGGTTGGGAAAGTGGCTCAAAGTCACGGCTGGGCTCAAACAGAACTCAACAACCTGGCAAAGCAGCCATGAACAGCATTTCTCTGGGCCAACACTGGAATCAACAGTGTTTATTTTCTTCATCAGCAACCTGAAAAGTGGGATAAAATGTGCCCTCAGGAAGTGTATGGACAACACCAAGGTGGAGGGAGCAAAGAGGCAACTCATGCTGGAAGGACTGGATGCCAGCCAGGGACCTTGGCTGGGACACACCCCATCCAGTTTAATAAAGGGAAAAGCAAAGACTTGCACGTGTGGCAGATTCCTCCTCCCACCAGTGTGAGCTGGAGGACAGAAGGGCAGAAGAAAGCTTTGCAGAGAACACCAGGTGATGCTGGCACACAACAGGCTGAATGCAAGTCCTCAGGGTGCCCAGCAGTGGAAAGGCCGTTCACAGTGCTGCAGGTGACCATCAAATAAAATGGACTGGCACAATGAAACATCACCTTCTAGTGGCTGTAGTCTCAATTCTACTTCTCAAAGTCTAGAATACATGAAATTTTGTGAGCTAACTGGTTGCCAGTCCATCACTTCTAAGAAATATTCTCAAGCTTAAGTATCACAAAGTCTTCCTATAGATCAGGGCACATCCTGCTGATGCTGAACTCTGCAAAATCTACCTGCAAGAGGCAGAAAGACACAGACCGATGTTTCAGGACTGACATTCTTAGCGAATGGTGTGAAAAATGGGATTAAGTTAACTGAAACTGAATATCCCAACTAAAATGCTTTTTAAAAAAATTAGCACACCTTTAGAAAGTTTTCACAATTACTGAGGTTTGTTTTCTGTTTTCTACCAGATCAATTTTCAAAATGTTACAGAAAAATTACAGCTTTCACCTGAAAGCTTTCAGCAAACCCCTTTTTAGTTTAAATAAATGCTTTCTTGTTCTAATATTCAGCAGAGTGGGACAACCACATGCAGAAAAGATACACAGTTTTTATTGCTAGCAGGGTTCTACAACCTCCACCACCAAATAAACAGTCTTTGATACAACCCCACTCTGAAAAAAACCCACAATCAGCTCTAAACCTCTTCCTGGTTTGGTTTTACCAGGAACTGAAAAGGTAACTGAAGGCTGGTACAAAGGCCTAGTCCACAAAACACAAAAGACAGAATCCCACCTATCCCAAGAGCAGCACTGTAGGTTATGTCTGAACTGGAAAATTCATGGGCACCATGAAAATTTTGCTGTATTTGCATCCAGCCACACCTAAACCACATGTCTTGGTAAGACACAGGTTAAAAACAGCTTCACAACTTCTTCTGCAGAAATAAAACCCAGCAGTGGGCCAGACAACAACTAGAGGATACACCAACTCACTGCTCTGGACAATGATGGACCAGGGGTGTTGTACTCACCAGGCAATAGAAAACCAGCTGTGGTTTGGCCTGACAAAAATCACATTAGCACAGTCTGGCTGAAGCCCCTCAGTATGCCCTCCTACAAACCCATACAACTTCACTTGAGAAGCAAATACACACCAAGTTCACAATATTTGTGTATTACTGTAGAAACCACTTTGCTGAAAGCAATGCCTTTTGTTGCCCCACTGTGGGGTAAGGATTTTTCTATTATGAAACCCAGGAGTCCTATTAAAATAGGAAATGACACTCACTATCTGTCAATAATAAAATAAAAAAGGTAACTAAAGAGGTGGGAGATTGCATGACTTCTCTTCCAAGCAACTTTTCATTCCATCACTGCACAACAGTATTAGAATGGCCCCAGGGATTCATATTTTTCTAAAGAAAAAGATTCAAATGCCTATAGTTTTTCACAACATTCTCATATTGAATATGAGAAAACTTACAGTTTTTTAAAAACAAGTAATGCTATTTTTATCCAAACTAAAAAATTATTTCCACTCCAAAAATGTTTACAAAACAAGCAAAAAGCTTATGAGATTATATTGTCTATTATGCTAAACAAAATATAGATGTAAAGCTTATGCAATTTAGTTATTTTTATGGAGGACCAAGAAAATACGGTATGAAAAAAGGAGGAAATTTTTGGAGGAGAGTGTTCCTCTATAAAAACAGCCTTCATCTCAATTGAAATGAAAGCCTGCTGCTGGCACTTGAGAATGGTTTTGTAAGAGTTAATAGACTGCAGAAGCAAGTAAAGCTGCTAAATGCAGAACCACAGATGATTTAAGATGACAACTCCTCTAGAAAAGAGATTATAGGAATCCTTTGCTTAACCAGTTTAGGCTGGAAAACTCTCAGTGGGAGTGTTATGTGATGACTAAATAGGAGACACTATCCATGCCTGCTCATGGATCTTGGGGTATTTCAATACCCTATCTCTGCAGGAACAATAAAAGTGAGAAGTACACCATTACTGAGGTTAAATTTAAAAGGGGAATGAGAAAAAGATGAAGAAGTTGGTTGCAGCTTAGTTTTTTTGACAGAAAAAGTGAAATCTTTACTGACTGTAAGACAATGATTAAAAGAAAATACATTGGAAGATAAAAGGAAAGAATTTTAGGAAATCAGTCAGTCTGGAAGGGAAGTTATTAGAAATAAGAAGTTATCTTGTATAAATTTAAGCCATGATCAAAAGGAAAACCAAAAAGCTCAGGCTGTCAGGTTACAGCAGTGTGCAGCAAGGTAGTTAAATAGTATTAACATCACATTTGCCTTGATTTTGCACTTTTTCATAAGCATTCCTGCTTACAATCAGAAGCATGCTGATAGAATAGACTGGCCTTTTAGTTAAGCCAATACAAGCCTTTTTATATTCACGCTTTACATGAACTACATGTTGAATTTGAAATACAAGGCTTAGCTGGGAAATTTACACTTGAATCTCACCTTGATGTTGTAGTATTTTTCATTAAAACATGCTGCTGATCCAGGATATTGGTGTTAGGCTTTGTTTGCTCAGAGTGCTCCAAAATGCTATTTAGAAACTAGACTTCAAAACCCCACATCCCTCACCCCATAAAATCCAGAGCTGCTCTCCTAACTTGTCACGCACACACACATTTTCCTAGCCAGCTTTTCTAGCAATGCTTTAGCCTAAGCCAACCAAAGGCTAAGCCAAAAAACATCTAAGCACAACTGTAACTATATAATTAGTCCTACAGAAGTCAATGGATGCATAATAACAAAAGTTCAGACCTCAACTCAAAGACACACTTTTAGCCAATCTAAACATAAATCTGAGATCACCACAGAAAATATGGGTAAAACTTATTAGTCTGTCAGATGGATGATGACTCTGGAGAAGAAAAAAGTCTCAAACACTACAGAAACACCTGCATGTGGTAATTCCAGTTTCTGATGTGATATTTCAGCAGTGAATATCTACACAGTCTAAGAATTATTCTTCAGAGTAATCTTGCTTTCTGTCTCCCTTTAATCTTAAAAAAATCTATGTAAATTCTATACAAGTGCAATATTAAAGTGACAAATGACATACTAAAAGGAAAGAAAATTGTATGTTTCAAAGTCTGCTAATGCTTTAGGCTCCTTCTCCAATTTGTTGAGAAACTAAGAAAGGCAGGAAGAGATCTGTCTCCCATTACTAACCACAGAAATGGGCACTTAGAATGAAGAAATCAATTTCATTGTTTATGTAACAAAGCTTTTTTTCATTCAGAGAATGACATTAACTGAGGCTTCCAGAGAATCCAGAAAACCCATTTCAGACAGACTGAAATATCGCTGGAGATTCTCAAAACACAGCTGCACAAGGCTCCAAGCAACCTGCTTTACTGGGACCTGTTCCCACCAGGAGATTGCCCTAGATGATAATGAAGGTCTCTTTCAACCTGTGTAATTACAGGATATAAAACTGTAGCTTGTTTGCATTATAGGAATTTAATTATCTTATCACTGTTTGGGTAATTCAGTTATCAGTTCCTGATAAGGAGGGTAAAGAGGAAAAAAAGAAAAAAAAGATGCATTAAAAAGCCAAGTGTGAGTCTATCCACTTCCCACAGGGGTCCTAATTCTGCCACCCGTGAATTTTGATGGCAGCATTAATGAATCAAAACTTCATTCGGAGCTTTCAGATAGAAAATTACAGAAGAAAAGGAAAAAAACTAACCAACTCCAGCCCACAAACATCCCCACAAAACAAGTGCCATTCACCTAAAAAGGCCCAACATGGATCCTATGTCCAGTTTACCCACCTTTTCAGGAACCACAGGACAAAGGAACTCTTAAGCTTCCCAAGCTCACCTCAAATGGGGTGTCTCTGTAGTATCTCTAGCTTTTCCCCTCAAATTCTGCACATCTACCTGTAGGTTCACAGTTCAAATCTTAATGCATGACTAGTGTTGTTAAACACAGAAATACTTTAAAATTTTCCCTTCAAAGGAAAAATGGACCTGGTTAATTAAATAATAAATAACAAAATTCTTCACATTTACTTATGTTGCAAAATGAAGTATTGAATAATATAAACATGTCCAAATTTAAAATGATTGTGCATATTAATATATATATATAACAACCATTACAACTGCAAAACAGACAAAAAAAATTTAGAACTTACTGGCAAAGAACATTCAAGAATTACAGCAACATAATTTTTGCGTGGAACTATGTATTTCACATACAAATCAACGTTTGCTCTCCAACATTAGGAGCTATGGTGAAGGATTACACAGAACAAACTGAGCACCCACCAGCTCTTATGCACAGTAAGGAAACTGATATACCTGCCAAAAACCTCTTGCTCTCAGGAAACTAAACTGACCACAAATCGTCACAAGAAAAGCTATGTACATTTAAAGTCTATTCTTAAAAGCTTATGCAGCAATATTTAACTTGATTTTCAGCTGTTGTGCTCTTAAGTCATACAGAAGCATAGCCTGTCTCCCAAGACCAGAGGTGGCTACAAGCGGTTTTTACTTTTTTTGCAAATTGTGTTTGACAGCAGAGAATAGCTTCTGGGTTTGTGCAAAAATATTACAAAAAGATATCAAAGTGGCATTCGGGTTTTCAATTCAGTAACTGAAGAGCTTGGAAATACCTGCTTTATGGTTATCCACATCCTTTAGTTTAGCTACAGACTCAGGCTGTGCAGTTAAAATGACAAATGAAGAAACTGTACACAACTGTGTAATTAAAGCAGCTCATCAAGCACAGAGGAAGGGTTGTACAGGCCACCAGAAACTCTGTTTCACAGATTCTGAGCTCTTGGCTTTTCAAGCTAAACAGCACTTCTAAAGAAAAAAGTCCTTTTTAAAATTACACTTCTATTATTTTAGAGACTTCAACAACAACAAAAGCATCCTGTCAGACTGAACCACAGTTGTTTCACACGAGCTACATGTTTCTCTAACTGGAACAGAACAACAGTTGTGTCTCAGACTTTTGCTACCAGGAGAAAGGACTGAGATTCAGCACACTGACTCTGAAATCAATGTAGCTTTGAGGAACACACCATTCCAGCCTATCGTCACTGAACTCACTCTCCCAGGCTACACTGGGCACAACTATGCTGAACAGTCTAAACTGGTGGTTTAGTTCAAGCAATTCTTGTTTTTCATGTAAGTCACCTCCACTCACCCCATGCTGGTTCAGGTATGTGAGGTTTTTCCTGAGATTTGCAACAACAGAAAACTAAACCAGAAGCTCTGATCTAAGGGTTGAACAACTGGGGGGCACACCGGTGCTGACCAATGCCAGTCTTGTCCACAAAATCAGATTTGACACCCTGCGTGCAACAAGCTCATAATGACTCACTCCAGAGAGACACTAATTATTTATTTCAGAGTTGCATGAGCCTGGATGCTCAGCGGTATTCCACAAATGGAGCACAACAACCAAAACTTTTTACTATTTATACATTTTAGCAAACAAATGAATTAGTGTTCACTTGCTAGAAGTTATATGTCTCCTATTAATTAGCATTCCATCTTCTATTGGTTAATTATTCTCTCACTTCCCATCAGTTCATGTGCTCAGTCTTTTCCTTCTTGTGGGTTGGGGGGTTTCCTGGGTCAGTGGTTGTGATCTTCCCCTGCCGGAATTACCTGTTACCCTGTCAGAGTTGGTTCAGCACAGTTGCTGAGTTGGCTTTATTAGTTTCTTCCTTATCTTGGGAGTTCTGCCAAATGTCCTTGTGGCTCATAAATTCTGCATTCCTTGTGTCCACTCTCAGTGGACATCGTCCTTCTTCCCAGGCTTTGGTAATCTCCCCCTAGGTCTGACATCACTGAAGTGTGTCAAGACCTAAATCTTAATAAGGCAATTCTACCAACAAGTAATTTGTTTTTCTAAGACCTGGGCATCACTTGGAGCTTGCCTGTTAGCTGCTATCTCCTTTCTTGTTGAGCAGGCTTGAAAGTATATACAAAGATCAAACATCAAAGAACATCCTTTCTTAAGTAAATGTTACATATTCCACATTTTGCAACATCAGGATGAAACCAACAGATGAATTCGGGGAATTCTTCACCATGTTACAACATCAGAAAGATCCAGGCACTTCCAACACAAGACAGGACACTGGACTGTGTTCAGCTATTTTAGCCGAGCATGATTAAAACAGAAAAGGAAGAACACAGCACCAGGATCACCACTCAGACTGGCACGTGAAGGTGTAAATTTACATGTCATGTCAAAAGCATATTACATCATGTCAAGGATTATCTTCCTCTCCACTACCGAACGTGCCTTGTCTCCACAAATATTTTGGAGTTTGAAGAGGTAAACAGAAAATCCCACAGAAAGCTTTTTAGTTTTGGCACTCTATTTAGCCTGGACTATAATCATTAAAATGCCTTACTACTAGAAAGAGTGAAATGCATTTTCCTGACAAGTCAGCAAGCCCTAATTAAGCTGGTGTATTACAGCACAAGGCATCTTCCTCCTACTTAAACTGGCCGTTGCTGTTGGTTTAATTCTGACAATTTCTTTTCTGGCTTTGAAATTTTTAAATTCTAAGTTTCTGTTTCACGGAAAGTATTTATCATTTGGCAATGAAGCAAAGTCTAGGTTTGTTATGGAATACCTAAAGTGTGCACCAAATTCTCAAGGAAAGATTCTTATCCTAGACTCTATGCTCAGTAACATACATCCAAGGCCTCTGTCCTGAGGAGTTTACAATCTAAACAGATATGAGGCAGAGACAGAATGCTACAACAACCTACTGTAGCTGGTGTTTACTATATGACTTATCTTTTGTGCAGATAAAACGGTTTGTCACTGGAAAAACTAAGCAGAAGCGTTTTCCAAGTAAGCTAGACTGCTAGAAGAGAAAGAGCACTGGAAATAAAGGCAAGTGCACAAAGAGCAAAGCAGAAAAATCCGTGAAGTGGGTAAACCAATAGTCTGTGAGCACCAAGTGAACAGGGTCTAGCAAGAACTTCAGCATGTTCTCCTGAGACACAGAGGCCTCTGCTGCAGCAACTTCAGCATCTGTTCTTATTTGCTGGTGGCTCCTGCTGATTCTGTCCAAGTCATGCCAGACCTCAGGGCAGCATTTAAGAATTGCTGTAGCCCCTTCTATTAGCTTCAAAGTAATTTTATCTCTCAGGACTACATGTAATGACTTGAAGCAAGCACTTCCATAAACCTTTTAGTTAATAGGTCAGCCTCCAACAGAACAAGTCCTCATGCACCAATGTCCTGCTTCCACCTACTGAAATAGAGGCAAAGTGACAAATTGAAGGGGTGTTTGGTAAAACACCCAGATGGTCAGGGATTTGCTCATTGTGCAGCTACACCTGCTGCTCAGCAGCCCATGAAGAGGTCAGGGATGCAGGGCTCCTTCAAGCCTTACAACTACAAAAACATTTTTTCAGAAATCATACGTTAACACTTGGGAGCACATTTGTGATGATCATGTCTGCCAAGTACGAAACTATTCTAGTTCTGTACCAGAGAATAAGACTCTTTTTCTTTCACCTGAAAGAAAAACTCAACCTTCTCTAGATCTGTCAGACCTGGAAGCATATTCTCCTAGAAAGTGGCAAACAATCACAGGTTAGCTGGAAGAATGATGAACATGAGACTGTTGGACAGCCATAGAAAAGCACAGAACTCCAAAGTCTCTTCACATTGTCACATACTCCTCTTACCACAAAAAAACCAACAACCAACCAACCAACATGTATAAAGTATCTTGACAATCCCTGTGGAATTCCAGCCTTTAGCCCTGATGTAGTTACCTTTTTGCTAAGGACAGATTTCAGCATTAAACACTAGCCTTGATGGGAAAATGAATATGTACTTTTGTACCATCTCTGACAAAGCTGCACAACTCAAATGGGTCTACACATTTCACCAAAGAGAATATCTCAAAAAGAAATGGCTACTCCACTTTATTGCATAGTTTTGCAACACAGTCTGTGATATAAATACATTTGCCCCCTCTGCAAATAATCAGTAACAAAGTAGAAATACATAGTACAAAAAGTTCCTTAGTTGACCAAAGGCAGAAATTTTACAGACAATAAATGTTAGATATTCTAAGGCAAAAAAATAGTCAATGCAATGGCAAATTTAATTCTGATGGATGAAGAATGCAAAAGGTAAAAAAATTACACATTGCACATTTCTTGTAGGTATTTTAGATAAGGTTGTGACCTGGAATTTATTGGGGGTTTTAATATTAAGTTGTAAGTGATTCTTCATAATGTAACCCTTCTAAGCAGGCAAACTAATAATTAGCTGTTTTAACTTCACCTCACTTAAGTGAGACTTCTCCCAGCTTGCCCATCACACCAAGTATCCTTAACAAGGACATTGGCCTTCAGCAGAAAAGCCTCAAGTATACACGACTCATTTCCTCTTAGCCCAAACACAGGACAGGCTCTGAAAACACTGTGGGGAATTTCCACAATTACTGTTTATAAACTTTGTCACTTCCAGATTTCACATCAGATGCATTTCCAAGCATAAACACTAGCCCCTCCTCCTCAAAAAAACACAGAAGCTGAGTTTCTCTTCTCATTCAAATCTGAAGGAGTTGCTACTAAGAGCCATGTTTTGCAACATGTTTGATTTCTAGAATGTAATCTAGGTTTAGAATATACATCCCATACGAAGGTTAATTTCTTAAGATGAATACTGGGATTTGCTGTTGCTCTAGTTACCTGCCATCATCCATTTAATCAACATTGGCACCACCAACAAAAATAACTTTATTCACAAAGGAAAACATACTTGGTTTAGAAGAGTATACTGGAAAGGCAGAACAGCATTATAAATTAACATTCTTGTGCATTTCCCACTCAATATTAAGCTGGAGGTTTATTTGGTTTAATCTGTAATCACATGAATGACTATATACCTTAGAAAGGCCAGAAATAGGATGCAAAAAAAATCAGAGACATGCACGTAATGCTAACAATGGTATCTATAACAACAAGCATGTCTTTTTCCAAACCTCAGCAGACACTCCCAGGGATCACAGGGTGGGAACTCTGCCTGCCCTGCCAAGGCTGTTATTGGCCATGACAGGAGGGCTCACTCTGAAGTGACACTAGAAATATACTGGTGCTACCCTTAAGCTATGAAGAGGAAGCAGGTGGTGAGAAAGGAGAAATTTCAAAGTTAATCTATTTACTCACTTACTTATAATTGCTTGGAAGTTCCCTCAGAATTAAAAAGTGGGAATCAAATCTATTGTGACAAAGCCATAAACAAGGAAGCCTGATGGCTCCACTGCATTTATCCGGAGCACACAAATTGTAACTTGAGCTGTCAGTCAAGCACCTTTCATATTTACTAAATTCACATTTTAACAAGTACCCAATAAAGAGGGCAAATAAGGCACAGACTTAGTTCAGCACGGCAATACAGCACAAGAACATATCTGTAAAAAAACAAAACAGCAAACACACAGTTCTTCAGCTAAGCAGACTGTGATTACACTGATGTGATAGACTCAATTACTTAACTGCCGGGGGGCCTAATGTTGCTCACACAGAGAGAAGCAAAATTACACATGTTCATAAAATGACTGGAATATTCAAAACACTTCTTGATACCTCAAGACTTATGATTTTATTTTTTTCCAGAAGTTCATTAACAGCAGCACAAGATCTGTTGGAACAGCCAAAAGAAAAATTCAAGTATATAAAAAAAAAAAGGATTTCAAGTGCTGCAAGGACAAGTCACAGTTAAAAAAAAAAAAAAAGAAAAAGAAAAGGTAAACAACCATATATTGTCACTATGCTTTCAGTTCAGCAATAAATTTTGACACATAACAGGATGCAAAAAGTATGTCACAGTATTGACAAGCCATTACGTAAGTTAAATGCAAAATAAAATCCCAAGTTATTTTTGATAAATCAACAGCAGTTGTGCTTCAGCACTGCTGTTGATGACTTTACTGATATAAAGGCAGAATATTCCAGGTTTATAGTAACACTGCAGATCCTACTGCATAAGGGTTGGTGATAGGGAAAAGAGATTGTTTACATCCAGATGGGTTAGGGGCTGATTTTTAAATGTTTGTTTTAAGTGCCACAGAACCCAAATCCAGTCACTGACTTAGAACAGAAAGTGAAATATTGCCAAGATTTTTGACCGAAGTGCCCCCATTCCCCACCTCAGCCTCAACCGAGAACCTTGTCCATGGGGCTATTTTCACGTGAAACAAAGATAACTGCTACAAAAATGCCAGTAACTACATGACTGTTGCCTTTGATGCAGCTGCTGAACCTCCATCAAGATTCAGGCCACACTGACAGCCTGTTAAGGATGTCCAAGATTCACCAGCAGAACACCATTTACCCACTAACCAAAGTATTTTACAGACCAAGTTTAAAACAGAGACTACAGATCTTTTGTTTGCAAGCATCTTTTGAAAGATATCTAAAATTGCTATTTCTCAGGATCCATTCATAAGCCAGGGCTACATTACATCAGGACTGTTATGAGATGGAACTTCCACAGACCCACTTTAACTATTTCAGGAGCTATTTCTGTCAGAGACTGCCCTTCAACATTCTCACACCATCATTCACAATAACAACTCAATCCTGATGGCACTGACCGGCCTCTAACACATCCTAAAATAGAAAGACAAGATCACTGCAGACAGCTCTTATTCAAATGTTGAGATACAAAATAAAACAATTAAAAAACCCCCCAAAATGCCAACAATAATAATTAGAAGTAAAGCAAACAAAAAATACAGCCCCCTGATACACCTACTTTAGGATACAGAAAATCTTTAACAATAGGTTGCCGAGATGTCGACAGCACTTCCTCCTTAAGGCTTTAGTTATTGAATATTTATACACAGCAGTGACCAACTACATCACTAAATACATTTTGATGCTGCTACAAGGAAAACTCCATCTTCTATTATTTCATGGAACCTCTTTCTATTTCAAGGTACCACAGCAGGCAAACAAACTCCTGCTCAAAACAATACACCAGCTATTCATAACCCACGGGGAAAGAAAACCCCAAAACAAAACAAGTAACCCCCACAGCATTCATTCACCCAAGCAACATTTCAGAAAGCCACCACTACTTGTGAACAAAAGGTCCTCGGCCTCTCAGTAATATTTGCTTCTAGCACATTACTCAAAATGATCCATTTTCCATAACGACCCCAACAGCAAATAAACCCACAATCAGAGATGAGCCAGAATACGACAGAACCTCCGTGGACAAGGCAGCTTTGTTTTCCAGCAACTGCAGAGAAAAAGGTCTCCACGTTTACTGCACCTACGAGCCCGGATAAACCCAGGCCCACACGCACCATTTCCAAGCCTTTACCAGCACGGCGAACGCACCAAGCTCCCCACGCACACCTCGAGAGGCGCACACAGCCCTCGCACCCGCACCTGGAACCTTTTTCCTGCCGAGCTGAGGACAAGGACCGGCCGGCACAGCCCGGGCCATGCGGGGCCGCTGCGAGCGATCGCCCCCAATTGAAGGCAAACCCAAGCACGGCACGGAGCTCTCACCGCCCGGGGCGCGAACGAACCAGCCCCGCTCCCCCTGCACACCCTCCCGGGGCACACCCCGACTGCGGGTCCCCATCCCCACGGCACGGACACACCGACACAGGGCACGCCGTGACCGCCCCCTCCCTCCCTCCCTCCCTCGCACGGACACAGAGCCGGCACCTGCCCCTGGCCCGCGGCACACGGAGCCTCCCCGCTCCCGCACAGCCCCGCTCGCACCGCACACACGGGCAGCGACCCCCGAGCACACCGAGCACACCGAGCACACCGAGGGCGGGGAGCTCGGGCGGGCACGGCCGGCGGTGCGGGGAGCGCTCTGCCCGCACAGCCCCGCGAATTCATGTGCTCACACACACACAGCCCTGTGCCTTCATGTACTGACACACACACAGAGCCCATGCCTTCATTCACTCACCCACACAGCCCTGTGCCTTCATTTACTGACACACATGGCCCTGTGCCTTCATATTCTGACACACACACAGATCCCTGTGCCTTCATTCATACACACACACACAGAGCACTGTACCCTCACACACAGAGCGCCTCTCGCTGCTGGGGCCCCTCGCCCCCCCCCCCTCCGCAGGCAGCCCCTGTCCCATCGCCCCCTCCGCGCTCCGGAGCCCCGTTCAGCCCCGCTCACACGGGCGCTGCTGCAGGGAGAGCCCCCACAGCCTGCCCCGTGCCCGGCCCGCCCTC
>JAWWMO010000155.1:15060509-15073330 GCA_035047845.1 Dendrocincla fuliginosa | reverse complement strand
GGCACAGCCGGCGTGTGCGGGATCCCGGGCAGGGCAGGGCACAGACGGCGTGTGCGGGATCCCGGGCAGGGCAGGGCACAGACGGCGTGTGCGGGATCCCTGGCAGGGCAGGGCACAGACGGCGTGTGCGGGATCCCGGGCAGGGCAGGGCACAGACGGCGTGTGCGGGATCCCGGGCAGGGCAGGGCAGGGGCCCGGAGCGGCTCCCCGCGGTGACAGCAGGAGAGGGGCCGTGTCCCCGGGTCGCTGCTATTTATAGCCGCCTGCTCCCGATGCTCGCCATTCCTTTGGCACCGGGAATGTGGACTGTGCATAAACAGCCGCCCTGCCGTGAACTCCCGGGGCCTGGATTCTGACGCGTGGACGAGAGGCCTTGGTGGATTATCGTGCTGGCATCCCTGCTGTGGGAGGAAAGTCCATCAGCACCTTCTGATATTGGGTCAGCTTCCCAACTGAAACCCTGTGTCATTTCTTCCCAGCCATGAGCCATGTGTCAGGCATAGCAGAACATTTTCCATTGTGAACTGAGACTGACCCCTTGGCTGATGCATCCGTATTTTAGTGGTTCTGTGAAAAGTTCTAGCAACGGTGGGCCCCTCTTTATTGAGTTATTTATCTGCCGTGGGGTTGCACACCCTTTTTCTCTTTGCTAATATGTGATGGTCCCTTTGCTTTTGCTCTCCCTTAGTGCTTCCTCTGGTCAGACCTCCTGTGGTCCAAATCCATATTCCATCCAGAATACAGTTTACTCAAGGTAGAAGAGAGAATTGGAAGACAAGAGCCCTGGTGAAGAACTTTTTCTGACAGGTGCTTTTTCTGTGCTCTCAGATACACTGGGCCTTACTTGACTTAGCAGGTCACAAAAAAACTGCAGGAGCTGCTCTAAAGCTGCCCTAATAGATCTAATTCTTCCTCGAGGGCATAGGTGTACCATAAATGACCTCTCAGGACCTCCCTTCCAGCCTTAGATAGTACTTCATTACATGGCTCTGTTAACCCCATCATATTTATGGGCACAAAAGGCAGGGTAATAACTCATACCCAAACAAAAAAGGACACTGAAGGTGACAGACCAAGAACCTGGACATTCAGCTCCTCTTGGCTCATAGCGAGCTCTTTCTCATGCTGTGGACAGCCCATCCTTGGAGGCCTGTGGTCACCTCCTTGCAGAGCACACGGAGATGCTGTTAATATACTTTGAAGCAGCCTGTGCCCGAAATCACACGTGTCCCAAAGGCACACTTAGCTGAGAACATTAGTGCATTCATCCCAAGAGCGTGGCCTGGGCTCTCCCAGCCTGCTCTCTTCCTGGTAGACTTGAGAGAGCAATCACAAAAGCAATCACACAGCCTATTCTTACATCTGCTCTCATTTCTTTTCCTTGGGCTTTGTATTCATTTGGACACGGGAGTTTCTTGATAGAAAATGACAAGGGACAAGTGCTGGAGGTATGATGGCTCGTGGTAAGCACCCCTTGAAACCTAATGGCACTTCTGTGCTTCCACTCCAGTGGTACATTAAGGAGCTGGAGTAGCCACTGCCTGGGCCTGGTTTTGGGCATTTCATTCCTTGCTAATTTGTTAAAACACTCTGCTTGGAGCTTCACAGATGTGACTTTATTACTTGCTAAATATTTTCTGGAAGGTTTGAGGTTGAAAGAAGAAATTGTTGGAAAACAGAAATTAACGAAGAGATGTCCTTTTGCCTTTGCCTTTCCTTTTCATCAGAACAGCTTGAATTTAAGAAGAACCCCCCGATTTCAGACCAGCTGATTGAGAACTCTGTCCTGCCCATGGTGGGGACGTGCTGGATGGTAGCACATTTTTAAATCATTTGCTGCACTCTAATCTCCAGCCCACAGAGGCCGAGTAAATTGATCCTATACTTTCTAAGCTAAGCTTAATCTTTTATTGTCCAGCCTGTGTAGCTCACAGAACAGCAGGCTCCGTTTTCACTGCGGACAATTGCAAGCACCAAAAGAGGGAATCCCTATTGGTAGAAAGTGCAGGTTCTGTGCAATTCTTCTCTGTCATTTCATTCTAGATGACATCATCAAGCGCCACAGGAAAGAGCAGACAGATTCCAGCACCGCGGGCGACAGCAGGAGCCAGGAGGTCAAGAACAGGAGCTCAGCCTACGGGTATGGGCGGCCCCGTTACCGTGCCTGGAAGCAGAGGAATTTGCAAGGTAGATGGGCACTGGGGATGGTGGAGCCCTGCCAGGCTGAAAAAATGCATTTTTGTGACAAAATACAGCTCTCAAATCCTTCTATCTAATTTTTGTGCACGTATAAGATGTACTTGGGCTCTGATTAGCTTTTCTCTCTGCAACAATGGAATATCAGGGCCCTTTCAGAGCATAATTCATCTATTTCTCTCTCTTCCACTCTCTCGTGAATTACTAATTTAAAGTGACTTAATATCTCTTCTCTATTCCCCCTGGCTTTGCATATTTTAATTATACCTCTTCCTAATCCTCATTTTCCCAGAGCAGACTTAAATTACCCAAATTACCCCTTCAGTAACTGTATTTGATAGCTCAGTTATTGGAGCTAAATTGTCATGCTTTTGCCAAGCATGCTATTTTATGGTGAGTTTTTTGTAATACTGAGTGATTGCACACGTTTTGTTCCCCTAATTTTTACCTACAAAACCAAAGTGATTTGCATGAAACACCATCTCTTATTTTTATTTTTAATTACTGCAAAATCCCTTCCTTGAAGATTTGTGACATTTTGCAGCAAGGTCTTTGCCATCTTGTATTGGAGTGCCAATGGCATATCAGAACAGTGGGATTGCTGGGAGCAATCCTGCTTGTCTCTGATCTTCCTTTCACACTCATGTTCTTGGACTCCACCACATATTGCCTTACTGAAGATCATTCCAGTTCAAAACAAAATGATAATAATTGCCTTTTGCAAATTGATTTTTCTGTCAAAACATGGGCTTTGATATTCTTCCACATTCAAATGACTCCTGCATCCAGAGTCAAATAAATCAATTTTTTTTCCTTATTCCGGAGGTGGGAGAACTTCTGTTCATTTATTGAACGGTTTCTGCTAGACCTAAAGCTGAATAAGTTTTCACAGGGTCTGAATTCAGCCCTGCCAAGTGCAGAGACCCACCATGCTGTGTGGTGCTGCTGTCAGTAGCAATTTGGGGAAACTCAGCACGGCTGGGAATTTAGCCCATAATTCTTCAGGAGCACAGTTCACCTTGGTCCCTGCTGAAATGCCGTGCCTCCTGGGCTGAGATGGGATAACCATTATCAAAATGATGATGAGAGGAGCCCAGCACTGTAATGACAGAGAAGGGAGAAGAGTATTATGCTTATTAAACCAGCAAGCAAAGTGCTGTTATACCTCCTGGAGTATGGATTAAACCATCTTCCCAGTGAGCGAAAGATGATTTTTAATGATAAGAAATTTGAATTTCGAATCTCTTTGGAAAAAAGAGTCAGCCAGACATAGGGACTTCTCCCCAAACTGGACTTGCTGAACAGAGGTGCCTCTTGGCCAGCCCAGATGTACTCAGCACCTGGCTGTGAGCGTGTACCCAATTATGGGGAGGGTGTGAGGGGGCTCTTCCCCAGCTGCTGGTACCATGGGGTTTTATTCAAATGTTCTTTCATTATTAAATATCTGCCAGACTTTTTGCAGAGGTGGAGCCTCCCATGTGTCACGCTTCAGGACACACATGGCAGACTGAGGCCTTGGTCCCCAGCTGGTGCACACAGGGATCCTCTCAGAGGCTGATGGCACTGTCATGAGTCATTTGTGTTGGCTGAGGTGTGCTTGAGTGCACTGCTGAGCAGAGACTCTCTAATAGGAACAGACTGACAGGAGCAGGATTCTCTAGTCAGGGCTGCCTTCTGCACCAGTCCCTCCCATTGCCCTGTTGGAATAGCCAGGAAAGGTAGCTGAGCTCAGTCTCTTGCTGCAGAGGATATACCCTCTTCAGGGGACAGGAGAACTGTGTTGTAAGGCTTGATGGCCTGACTGCAGGAGAGCAGTCAGAGTGGTGGTTGAAGAGAACAAGACAGGGCAAAAACAAACTGGGGGAGACAGAAGCAGGAGGGAAAAAAATCAAAGGACTGTTAAACACCGCAAGTCCACATCTGGTCAAATAGAAACAGGTTGTCAAAATTCAGTATTTGTCAAGAGGAACATTTGCACACCTGCACTTCTTCAGGAGAGGGCATCATCTGCAAAGGAAGTAACTACTGGCTCTACAGAGCTTGTGAGCCACATTGCATTTTTGTGTGTGTTCCCAAGCAGCACCTCTGGCTATAGCGTGCAGAGCACCCCAATGTGCTGTTTGGGAGCTGTTTCACATGGGCATGCCCTGGTGCCCTTTGGTTTTAGAGCCTGAGCAGCTCAGATCATCTTTATCTCAGGGCAAGCAGCTCATGTTGGTGCTGGCTGGTGTTACACCCTGGGGCTGGAGCCTTCATTTACTGCTGTGGTGGTGGCCCCTGACAGCAATGTCACTGCTGCCTCAGAACAATTTCTAATTGCTCCAAGTCAGTATAAATTGCTGGGATGTAGCAATCAGTGGTGTAAGATCAATACATACAGCCAACTGCTCTGTGGTTTGTACCAGTGAGGTTCTGCTATGTGGTCCGGGGTTTAAGTGCACTCTTGCTGCCCTTTGCCATGCACTATTTGTGCCTGATTTATACATCTCTGAGAAGAGGTGCACTTCTCACTGGTTTAGTGACTGCTGGGGGGAATGGGCTGAAAATGGAAGGTTTGCAAACCAGAACTCCCTGCCTTGGTACAGAGAAGATCAAAACACAGCATGGTGGTAAATTCTACGCATGCACAAACCCCTCGATTCACTGGTGTGAACTGTAGGCCTGTGGTATCTAACACTGGGCCAGACTTAAGTGTGGTGTCTCTGCTCATGTGATCCCACTGGTTAGTGAGGTAATGGAAATAAATTCCCTCCTTGCATCTGAGCTGCGAGTTTGTGGTTGTTCCAGCTGCCTGCCCGTGTCAGCTCACACAGCGACTCAGAAACTTTCTATTTCACTGTGACTACAGAAGTTTATCACGTGGAGTAATTAGGCTGGAGAGACTGTGCCTTGGTCTGATGGAGTGTTTTCCTCTTGCTCAACACTTCAGGACACTTCAGAATCCTCAACAGGCTTAGGGGAAAAGGTTAAATGCAAGTGGGTGTGTATGTATTGTACAACTATGTAAAACAGCAGCAGAAGGTGTCCTCTTCAATACATGCAGTAAGGATATGTCAAACTAAAAGAAAATAAACATATATATATTGAAATTATCGTTCAGTCTTCACTTATCAGGTGCCATAACCATCAGGTTATGTCACCATCAGGTGCCCCATAATGTGGGCACTCAGAGCTGTTCCAGGCTGCTGTGGGGTTGGCTCCTGGATGCTCAAGTCACTTGTGTATCTGTATCAAAAGGCTTTTTCTGTTTCATAGTTAATTCGTAGCAATGTGAGCTCTGACAACAGATTGACAGGCCTCCTGATGTGGGTGTTCCTGCCTTTTTGAAGAATCAAAATTGTGGAAAGCTTTTCTCTTCTATATTCTTTTTCATCAAATAATGTATATGTCAGTCCTGCATAGAATAAGAATCTTAGTGAGACATTAGAAAGATTAATTATTTAATATTTTTTTGAATAAATTAATGTGATTCTTGCACCACTATTTATATACATACTCCTGTATTGTATTAAGTTAAGCTTGTAATCCATTTGCAAAACTGTTATCATAAATCAAATTTTGAATGTCACTAAAATAAGTTGTTTGGTTTCTTTTTTGTAGGGCCTAACCGTTTTAGAAGAGGGTTTGGGCAGCAACAATCCAATCGGAGACAATTCAGGAACACTTTGCCTGGTCGCAAGAGAAGAGCAGTTGCTGCTTTTGATGGAGTGAGCCCTCTAAATCGCCAGGCATCAGCTCAGGAGGTAGGGGTATAAGGAAGGTGCAGCTTTTCCCAAATGTCATGTAGAAATCTGTTTGATTTTATGATCCTGCATCACCCCAAAGAACAGTCTACATAAAAAGGTACAGGCACCATCTTTTATGTGCCTGTGTACAGCATTTGTATGCATAGATGAGTACAGACATGCATGCATATGGAATAGCAGTCTTCCAGTTGGTTTTATAAGCTTCTAACTTAGCATAATTTTACTGATAAGTTCCCCTAGGCTTTGTAAAAAATGATTTTGGAAAAGTGTTTTTTAAAAGATTTAAAAATATTTCCATATAAGAGAATTCCACAGGATCTCATCTTACTATTATTGTTTAAGATCCATTATTTGTTCGCCACCCAGAGCATTTTCGAAGTTCCTGTGAAGTCAGAGGAAAGACTGTTGTTGACTTGTCAGGTGACTTTGGTGCAGAGACATACTTCCCACTAGCAGATGGGCCATCGCCACCAGAGACAATGATTCCCCTGACAGATAGATAGGCCTCTCTGAGGGGCGATTGTTTTTTTCTGCACTGATGGAAATCCACTCAATTAGAAGGTCACGGGTGCTCAGTAAGCCTTTTAAAAAAACCCAAGTGCTGAACATGATGGCACATTTAGTGATTGTGTCCTAGGGGTATAAATAAGAGAGCTGTAATGCAAGCAGGCATGTACACAAAGTGTGGTTATTCCTGAAAATAAAGACCAGGATGAGTCAGATATTGAGTGTGGCCGGGTATTTACAGAAAGTAATAAGCAGTTGCTAGGAGGCATAATTCTACAGTAGCTTCCACTCTGCAGAAATAAACCAAGGGGGAAGAACATGGAAACACACGTCAGTGGACAGTAGGAGTGATGATGGTTGTCCCAGAGAAATAAATGGTCTGGAGCCTGGGGCAGTTTGTGTCAGAACTGCAGTGGGGCAGACACTGCTGAGGTCTTCTGATGTGTTCCATGCTTCAGGGCTTGGGCTGGGCAGTGCACATGTCCAAACAAGAAAGAGTTGGTGACCAAAAGGAAACCTGAGCAAGGCTATAATGCTTGGCTTCTGCAAGATTGGCTTTCCACAGATTGATTCTTTTTTTTCAATTTCTGCACTGTTAGAACAAAACATTCTTCCTGACACTTGTAGTTTCATGCCCAGGAACCAAGGCACATGCACTGAGTGACTGGTGACAGCAGTGTATGCTGAGTCAGGCAGCAACAACCAGTGCAGAGGGGACAGTTGGGTGCTGTCACTTGGCCTCGCTACCTGTTTGTGAACCGAGACTGGCGTTTGTGGCACCTGCTGAGATCTCACCCATCTTTCAGGGCAACAAGAACAGCAGTGCTTTTGCCAAAATCAGCAATGGGCAGCAGAAGGAACAGCCACAGGCATCGCCAGGCTCCAAGAGATTTAGAGCAGATGCTGCCAGCATCCGCACCCCAGGGAAAAGGTAATATCTTTGGTAAAGCTGCTTTTTTTTCCTTTTCAGCAATTCCCTGTGCAGCTCATGGGGTTCTGCTCGGAGTGGCTACATCCATGTGCTTGTGCAGCATGAGAAAAATACCCCTGGAAAGCACCCGTAAAGAAAACAGTGAACAAAATTAATAGTTCGTAGTTAATGCAGGTATTAGATCTGTCATTTTACTTCAGGAAGTATTTTTATTGAACCTTTCCTCGGCTGCCTTGGGGAACACTTCTGAAAGGTGAAATAGCATTTTTGTAGAGGCAGGAAATGCAGACTCCAGTCGTAAGGGTTAGGCAGACAGAGGAAGTCTGTCCCAATGAGGAGCTGCAGGAGCAGACTGTGCCCCAGGAGGTGTGAGGAAGGCAGGCTGTGGGCAATGGGCACTGTCTTGGTGCCTGTCTCATCAGGATCCTTGTGTTCTCTGAGCTGGAAAGGAAGCTCCTTTCAGTCCTGTCTTTCTCTACTCTGAGCAGAGTTAAGGACTGAAGGACATGCAGAGGTCCCTTCTGATGTAACTTTTTTCTACTATTTTCTTCCATGATTTTTTATTTTTAATGAGCAGAGTTCAGAACACACAGCTGTTGTCTCATTTGAGCAGAAAATTTGAGTTTCTCTGAAATCCTTCACTGACAGAAAAACCTGTTGGGCTGAACTGGGTAACACACAGTCTTATTTGCTTCTTATGCTGCTTTTTAAGACCAGCTTGGGTGAGGTATTTTGGCATTAAACTTTGGGAAACGCCTGGCATCATCTTCACCTCTGTCCTTTTCTTTCCCTTTACCATCAGGCCTTTCCTGCTAAACAGGGGACCAGCGTTCCAGCAGAAGCGGGCGCAGCAGTGGTTCTCCAAAGCCCGCTTCCAGAGAGGGGTCAGTATCCAGACATTTCTTCTGCAGCCTGCTGGGACTGACAAGCCTTCAGTTTTACCAGCCCAGTTGTGTCTTTGCTTCCCAAAGTAACCGGGAGAGAGAGATGGATGACTTGAACAGGGCACATATTGCTAGGAAAGTACTTGCAGGACAGGCGATTTTTAATGCAGATCAGTATTCTGGCAGCTAGAAAGTAAATCCTGTGAGGGTGACAAAAATAAACCTTGAAGCTTATAAAGCAGCACCAACAAGGCAAAGTAAAGCCACCCATACAGGTCTCTGTACCAGCAGGAAACCCCAAATTAGCAAGTTTCTCGACAATTTACCAGGAAAGAGCTCTTCAGATACACCAAATGAAATCCTAGAAAAAAAAAGATTGTTTCTGAAAGCTAACTCTAAGCAATTTTTTTTTAAATATTTTTCACAGCAGATGGATCCTCATGGAGAAGGGAAACCGCCAAGAATGAGAAGGTAATTGGTGAACAAAGGCACAATGCAAACACGACGTGCTCTTTCACGCTTGAAGCTGGATAAATCTCCCTGTCTCGGCAGGTGGCAAGTGAAACCCAGCCCAGGAGCAATTCTGACGGTTTCTGTGGTTAATCCCCAGGCGGGCCAGAGCAGCGCGTAAGTAAACGAGGTGATTTGTTAGGGTGGGAGCCCTACAAAAGCCATTGCAAATCCCTTTAGCGTTATTGCAGCTTCACTTCTATAATGTGTGTGCAGTGAGTGGTTCAGACCCAAAATGGTTAGCAAATGATGTCTCGTTCCCTTCCGCGGCACATCTGAAGGAGATAAGATCTCCTGTATTTACCTGTCATTACACGGTAATCTGTAATTACCTCTGCCGCTCCTTTGTTACGCAGAGTGAGGAGAAATGGAAGCCCTGGAGCACATGGGAGGTGGCAGGATGCCTGTGCTCCTTATGGGGTGCCAGGGAAAAACAGCTGTGTGCCTCAAAGGGACACCGTGTGCTCTCTGTGTAAGAGGAGCACGGAAGAGGGAAGGGAACAGCTTCAGGACTGAGCTGGTGCAGCTGCAGGACCCGGCTGGGGGCAGAGAGTACACTGTGCATGTTCTGGGTGGAGAGAGCACCCCACGATAGCCTGGATGTGACACAGTGCCCAGTGCTGGAACTCTGCCTGCACAGCAGCTCTCCCGACAGCCTTTCGACTCTGCCAGGGGTCAGACATGCCATGGGACATATGGGGGATGAGGGTGTCTCCTTTCCTCCGTGCTGGCTTGTAGAGGATAGGGAGCGAGCTGCCTTAGCATCCGGAGTGACTGTGGATCTGTGCTTTCCCCAGGCCTGGATCCAAGCGCCCGTTCCTGCGAAGCCAGAGACCCCCAGCACGGGTGACCAAGCCCCAGCCCAAGGGGGTGATGCTGAGATTCAACTTCCGTGCGATGGCCAACCAGGTAGAGGATTGTCGACGGGACAGGCGGCACCTGGCACCCTGCAGCAGCCCTGCCACTAAGCTGTTAACACCACGCTCAGGTTTCTGGGGCTGCCAGCTGGGTTTATCTAACATAGCCTGGGAGGAAAGTCCTGTAGCCATGCTGGCCAGGTTGCTCACAAAACTGAAGGCACTTGAGAAGACTGTTCAGCAGCTACAGACTCGGCCTGATTTTTCCCCTTCTGTTGGCCTGTCTTGGCCTGTCCATGTGCTTGCACAGAGTGGGGACATCCTGCTGGTGGGTGATCCTGGCCAGGGGGGACTGTTTCACTGTTGGTGCTCCCCACTCCTCAGAGACACATGGCACATCTGGGCTTTGCTCGCTCTTTGCTTTGGTGACCTTCTCGGTGCCACATTTCACACTGAAGTATGGTCCAAGAGCCCTGGGGCAGCTCAGAAACCCTACTCCACCTTCTTCATTGCCAGCGTTTCTTGTTTGGACAGTTTGGTTTTACATGATGCCTTGTGCTCAAATGCCATCTGCTTGCTCCTGTTCTTGCCGAGGACGCCCGGTGTCTTGGGGCTGGGAGCTGCTTGGAGGTTTTCCAGCCGCACACAGTCTGTTGAGCTCCTTGTCTCTGTGTGCTGCGTGGTTTAATTGACTAACCAGCTGTGAAACACCAGCCTGACTGATGGGCTCTAATCAATATCCCGCTACAAATTGGGCTGTGCTTTGCCACCAGACATGGGACTGACTCGCTCTCCCTTTCCCCTGCAGACCAGCCTGACGCTGGATGAGAGGTTCTCTGGTCTGAGGAATAAGAGGCGCTTTACAGCAGCCAGGAGCGCTGGACGGACTGTCACCATGCCCTAGGACTGCGTGCTCGTCACAGGGACTGCCCCCTACAGTCCAGGCCCCTGGCAGGGGCTCAATAAAATCACTAGATTCCCTTTGAGATAGCTAATGTGGCAATGTGCCGTCTCCTTCCTTACACCCAGAATGAATGAGCGATTGAGGGCAGGGATGAGGCAGGACAAGAGTCGATTGTTGGGACCAGAGCACAGGGCAGGTGGGATGTGAGAGAGGTGATGGAGGGGGATGAGCAGAGAGGGATTTACTGAGAGAGCTCTGCTGGGGAGCAGCAGGGCTGGCACCAGCTCTGTCCCCTGCCAGGACCCCAGGCTGACCAGGGTGACTCTTGCAAGTGATAGGGGGTACCTGTGGAGTTTCCCTATGTTGTCCCATGGGTGGGACAGGGTTGAAGATGCTGTGCTTGCCCACATGGGAGACAGGGAGTGGAGCATGTGTGGATCTGAAGGATCTGGTGCCTCAGCAGCGGCACCAGTGGGGATGTTCCAGCAGCCTGCAAACCCCAGCATCCACCTAACTGCCCTATTTGTTGTCCTTCCAGGCATCCCTGTCCAGAGGTTTGCAGTGTAAGACCCCTCTACCCTGAGAATGTCTCGCTTTGCCCTGACAGTCAGGCCTGAGCATCTTGCATTTCTCTGTGGGTTGCTGTGCTGTTCTGACTGCCGCTGCTGGCACAGTTGTGGGGATGGGGTGAGGTGTGCTGTGTGTACTGCTGGAGTGACTGTCCTCAGCACAGAGCACAGACAGGCTGCCCCAGCCCAAATCAGGTTTTCCAGTGCTGCAGTCGTTCTGCTTTAGGGTTTTTGTAGTTGCACTCCACTCATGCTCAAAGCACCATCATAATCGAACTAGCAGCAGCAGTCTGGTAAACTCTGGGGTGTTAATGAGCTGGGTTTAGATATTTGTTAATGAAGCCCTGCATCAATCCTGAGTAACTGAACATGCTGGACACCTCCTGTTGCTGGGCTCTAAGCTGTACTTATGAAAGGAAATATTTGATAGGCTGCTTTACATTTTACACCGAGCATCTTTAACAAGAGACTGGACTTGGCATTGGTTTTACAGGAATGTGTGAAATGTTGTTAGTTGACAAAGCAGTGATGTACTAGTCCAGTGCACTGAATAAAAAACTAACTTGTCACATGTCACCTCCAGTTATTTCCCTTTCTTCAACAGGCTTTTGGTACAAGTTCAGCCTCTCAGAGTGACACTGCAGGGCTCAGTACGTGCAGCTTCATGGGCTGGTGCTTTGGGGGAAGCTGTGGTCCCTGTTGGTGCCCACCTGCAGGCACTGGCCTGGCCATGCAGACACTTTGCTGCTTGCAAAGCTGGCTCCAAAGCAGTGTGAGGTTTTGAATAGGTATTTTGTAAAATCTCGGCTGTGATTTCTTTTGCATTGAACACTGTTGTCAAAATTATCAGAGCAGTCAGGGCTCCGAGTATGTTCCAAAGGAAACAAATGGACACCGACTCCCACATTAATGAACTCAGGAGGAGATACCACCCCTTCATGATGAACGAGACGAACAAGAAACATTGTCACAAATGACAGCATCCCTGATTGCAGTTGCCTCTGGACTATAAATATGGTTGGAAGATGGAAGACTCGTTAGGAAAACTTGAGGATTTGTTCAACCAGGTTGTAAAGGGGTGGAGCTGCTCAGTCCTGAAGGAACAGCTGTGTGTTCAGCACCCTCCTGCTGTTCAGAGCACACCCTGGTTCTGTTTTCTGGAGAGGTGTTTTCCAGCAATCTGTACCTTACAATTTTTAAAGCACTTCTTAAATCAAAATTGAGGGCTTAAGTGATAAAAACTATACTTTCCCCCCACCTTGATTCCCCTGCAGGGCTGGGTGTCTGCGTGCAGCAGAACACAAAAGGGGCTTTGCACTGAATTTATAAGTAGCCAAAATGTGTAACCATCGCACTAAAAACACACTGGGAGAGAGCACAGCGCCAGTTCACGCACCAGACATAGAACAGCCCTTTCCGCCACGGTGCTAAACCCACGGAATAATTGTGTCTGACAGAATCAGCACAGGGTGAGCTGCTGACCCGGGCCCGGCCGCTCCTCGGGGACGGTGCGGATGTGACCGCGCTGCTTCACAGCATCGCCGGTGCCCGCGGAGCCGGCCGGGCGGGCCGGGGCGGCTCGGCCACTTCTGCGCTATTGCCGGGGACTTGTCACTCCTCTCCGGGGTGACACCCGACGGTGTGAGAGCGCCGAGGGCACTGACAGCGCGGCGGGGCCCGCCCGGGTAGGGACGGGACGGGGCGGCACGGCCGGTCC
>JAWWMO010000155.1:15020515-15060409 GCA_035047845.1 Dendrocincla fuliginosa | reverse complement strand
CCAGCCCGCACACCGCACCCCGCACAGCCCAGCCCGCACACCGCACCCCGCACAGCCCAGCCCGCACCCCGTGCCCCTGGAGCGGGCCCTGGAGGCTGCGGGCAGCTCGGGCGTCTCTGCTCGACGGGAGGAACCCGCGAGAGTCCCCCGGCAGCGGCTGCGAGCTGATCGACACCGCGGGAGGGTGAGGGGGCTCCGGGTGCGGCGGCGCCGTGTGTGCGTGAGTGTGTGTGAGTGTGACACTGTGTGTGTGTGTGTGTGTGTGTGTGTGAGTAAATGGAGGCACAGGGCTGTGTGTGTGTGAGCACATGAATTCGTGGGGCTGTGCGGGCAGAGCGCTCCCCGCACCGCCGGCCGTGCCCGTCCGAGCTCCCCGCCCTCGGTGTGCTCGGTGTGCCCGGTGTGCCCGGTGTCATCTTTTCCATAAGGTAGTTGAGCTGTGCAAGTTCATCTCCATGCCACTGTTTTCTTCTTTCAGCTACTTTGTCAATGAGGAGCTTTGGCTGGTTATGGAATACGTGGATGGAGGCACTTTACAGGATCTTGTTAGAGACACGTGTATGGCTGAAGGAGAGCTGGCAGCTGATTGTTTGGACACCCTCCACATAAGATGTCCAAGAATTCATTCAAGGTTTTGGCACTCTCAGCATTTTTTTCCCCATGTTCCTGATTTCTTTATATTTAGAGAACCTTGCTTGTTTTTAGAACTGGAACAAAGATCCCAGGTGAAATAAGAATTTTTGTTTTCAGTCAGAAGCATTAGTGACCAAAGGTCGTGTTTCTTTTGCTTTAGTCACATCCATGTTTCTTCTCAGTGTTGGCTTGGGTTATGGGATGTACTTGTTTGGTGTGTTTTCTGAGTTACGCTTGGATCCTCTGAACTGTTGGTTGTGGACTGCGGGGATTCTTTGTGATCCTTTGTGACAAAGGAGACTTCCACAGCTGCTACTGTGATGTCAACACAGTGGTGTTAACAGAACGCTGCTGTGGTGCAGGGAAGGCCTCAGTATCCAGAGTAGCTCTTGGCACTTGATCACTGCCTGAGGATCCTCCTGCTCAAGGCATTCTCAGCAGAGAACCTGCACCCTCTTAAGGGTGGACATTTTTCCTTGGAGCTGTACAGTCTGCAGACTTGTGCAGCAATGTAAAAATGATTCGGAAAGTCTTTGCTGCAGTTGCCACATTTTTCTCTGTGGCTTATTCTTATTATTTTTTAGACCATCTGATACGTAAGTACAGGTTTTCCCTTGGTGCAGCATATGTGACTTTGGAATCGCTGTGTTCTTTATGCTCTTCCTTTGAAATGGAGTTATTTTGAGACAAAAATGCCATTAAGGTACCATTAGTTGGGTAGAGGTCCTGCCAAGAGCTAAAAATGGGGATAGGTGTCTTTAACCAGAGGGCTGTGGACAGCATTTGGAATGTAACCTGTAGGGATTCTGTTCCCTCTGTGGAAGAGTCTGTGGCAGTAGAGTCTGTAACTTCCTCAGTTTGCTGGTCCAGCCAAAAACTAGACACATCTTGGTATTTTGTCCTGTTCTCTTGCTTGCTGTGTGAAAGAACTGTTGCTCCTGGAGGGATGTTGTGAAGGAAAAATCCTTGCTATTGGGGTTGACTTGTTCTGTGGGATTTTCCACCAGAGGCAGGTTTTTTTCTAACAGCATCTAATTAATTTTGCCTCTCCCACTGCAGGTCACTTCAGCCGTAGATATGGAGCAGCTCATTCTTCGGTGAGTGGGAAAGGAACCTTTGATGTTCCTGGCATTCAGAATTGTGGAGCAAGATGAGAGCCTGGCCTGTTGCAGTACAGTGCCAGCCTGGTAGGCTGAAAGAAAGTTCATGCCAATGTCTTTGCAGCAGCAACAAAGGAATCCCTGACTTTTTCTAATATTCTCTTTAAGAGTTTTTGAACAGCTGCAAGTCTGGTTTTGCAAGCATAAGATTGCTTGCTGTTTAGACCACGGTGGAATATCTAACTCACAATATGCAGCACTGTCTAATTTGCCCAATTTTAGTTTTAACAGCTCAGGATCCCATTTCTCCTTTGTCCAGCTGGATCTGTAGCTGAGGATAAATAAGATAATAAATGAAACTTCCTGTCCCTCACATTGCTGTCTGTCCACAGGGCACAAAAACAACACCAGCACCTCCTCTGGCTGCCTCTACTTCTAAAGAGGAGGCTAAAGAGGGAGAAGACAACCGTGAGCCTCCTTTTACTTTTGAAGAGGACAGGAGATCTCCTTTTGCTTTGGAAGAGGACAGGAGACCCTTTGCTTTGGATGAGGACAGAACACCATTTGCTTTGGAAGAGGACAGGAGACCTCCCTTTGTTTTGGAAGAGGATAGCAAACCTCCCTTTGTTTTGGAAGTGGGCAGCGAACCTTCCTTTGATTTGGAAGAGGGTAGGGAACCTCCCTTTGCTTTGGAAGAGGATAGCAAACCTCCCTTTGTTTTGGAAAAGGACAGTGAACCTCCCTTTGTTTTGGAAGAGGACAACAAACCTCCCTTTGCTTTGGAAGAGGACAGCAAACCTCCCTTTGTTTTGGAAAAGGACAGTGAACCTCCCTCTGGTTTGGAAGAGGACAGTGAACCTCCCTCTGGTTTGGAAGAGGACAGTGAACCTCCCTCTGACTGGGAAGAGGACAGTGAACCACCCTCTGGTTGGGAAGAGGACAGTGAATCTTCCTCTGGTTGGGAAGAGGACAGTGAATTTTCCTCTGGTTGGGAAGAGGACAGTGAACCTCCCTCTGGTTGCGAAGAGGACAGTGAACCAACCTGTGTTTTGGAAGAGGACAGTGAACCACCCTCTGATGTGGCCCCAGGGCCTGAACATTCAGACAGCAGCACTGCCCAGCAGTCAGAGGAGAGTGAGGAGTGGAGCCTCACAGAACTGAGTATGTCTGCTCTATATCTTGTCTGCTGGAGCAATGTGTTGTACACCTGTCTCAGCATCAGCTGCACCCAGTGCTCCTCCACAGTTTAATGTCACAGAGTCACTTATTGTTCCCCAACTGACTGCAGGGGGCTCAATTTCAGATCTGCTGCAAGGCAGGATCTCTGTTTTGGACTGAGGGTCTTTCACTTTGTGTCTTTCAGGGAGCACTGTGAGTGAGGGGGATCCTGCCCAGAAATACACTGATTTTGAGGAAATTGGCCAAGGGTAAGCCCAATTGTAGTTACTTCTACAAAACCATGGTCCAGGTATTTTGCTGGTGTAATATCAAGTGTAAAGTCAGGCAAGCTCCAGACATGTTCAGACACTGGGGTTAGATCTTCCTGTATCTCAGTGCTGATCAGAATTTATAACTGTGGTCAGGAGGCATCATCAAAGGCCCCTGATTGCTGGTGGTGTCTTGCCTGCTTCAAGAAGCAGGATCTGGAAGATCTGTGCCTGGAACTTTATTGCCTAAAAGAGCAACTAAGCACCTGGTAACTGTCAGAAGACAGTTCTCAATAGCATTTTTTCAAATATTTTCCTCAAAAAAATATCTAGTGGTCAGGATTATAATCGCATAATTTAGAAACTGAAACCAGAGGTTTTCTAGCACAGATAGTGAACCCCATAAATTCAGTAATAGACACAGTGCCCATGTACTGGAAGGGAAAATTCATCATATGCCTGATGGCAGGGCCCTTATGGGTCCTGCAGGTTTTGGGCAGGAAGTGGAAAAGAATTAAACACATTATTTCCCAGTTCTTTAGATACTCACATCCCACCTTAGGTTTTCAAACTAAAAGAATTTAGCCTGTACGTTTGAGATTTGCTCCAGCCCTTTCTCTTGGTATTAGACCTCAGTTTTCTCTTGAACACCCTGCATGGCAGAGGGCTGATGGGCTGGTGTGTTCTTGGATGAAGAGTTGATAAACCCAGTTGTTTTACAAACACTCCAGGCAGCAAAAGTCTCCTGTCTGGGCTGGCTTTCACTCCGAGGGTCTAAACCTCTTCTCTTTTGTTTACTGCTGTTTTGTTTCTAGAGCATTTGGAACTGTTTATAAAGGACTTGACACTGCTACTGGAGGACTGGTAAGTGTTAACACCACCAGCAGATTTTGCAGCCCTTAAGTTCTTTCCCCAATGGTGTCTGGCCGGAGCTTTAGGTGGCCAGTACCTCTTTCCTGCAAAGGCTATTGCTCTGAACCACAGACAAGGCTTGCAAAACACAATTTGACAGACTTTGTCTTTATTAACTACCAGAAGGAATGCAAGGAGAGCAGTGGTGTCTTTCAGAGAAGGACAAGCTAGTTCGGTTTTAAAAACTAGAACCATTAATGCACCAGGTAGCTGGTGGAGACTGCTGTCATTCAGGCCCAATTTATCTTACTCACAGGTTTGGACAGTAATGCTATTTATAATTTTTTCCATCCTGTGTTTCATCTTTTAAGTACAATGAAAGACCTCATGAAGGAGAGCTCCTGTTTGGGATGCAGTTTTGTGTTTTTGTCATACTGCAGCTGGTTCAGAGGAGGATAAATGAGGTGTATATCAAGAGCAGAGTTCCTAAACACTGCAAGTTGTGTTTAGGTCCAGTGCCAGTGACAACCTGTGGCAGTGATGATATTAGTAATCTATGTGTGTGTTTTCTTTATTATACAATCCAGAACAGCAGCAGATGCCTTTGAAATAATTACGAAACCCCCTAGAATTGCTAAAGGATTCTCCACTGTTTTGCTCTATTTTCACAGGTCCAAAATCACTTCCTGCTTGCAAAATGCCTTGTGAATAATAATAGTGTGATAAACTAAAGTCACTTGAGAAGAATGTTGGTGCAGAGAGTGTTGTTAGATCTTTGTGGTTGATAGTTGAGAGAACATTTTTCCAGAGTTTACCAGGCAAAATGTCTCTTTCCATGTGTCCTGTAGCTGGCACCCAAGTGAGTGGAGAAATAGGCTGTTGTAAAGTCAGCTACTAAGCTCTGATGTCTGATCATGAGCCAGTTTGGCACAGCCCAGCTCTGTCATTCCAAAAACACTTGCTCCGTGTTTGTTGTGGTCTCACACAACAGACTTCTCAAGTTAATGGTCTTCAATGTCATTTTAGGTGGCCATAAAGAAAATGAGTCTCCGAGAGAACAAGGCACGAGTTGCGAATGAGGTCCTGCTCATGAGGGACAAGAAGAATCCCAACCTTGTCAACTATTTAGACAGGTGAGTAGTTCAGGCAGGATCATGTAAATGGGTTTTTTAAATACTGCAGTCCAAAAATTAAAAACCCACTTTTTTGGCAGAAAATGGAGCTCTTCTCTGCCCATCTCCAGTGAATAGGAAGAGATTGCATTGACCCTGCATTAATCTTTTTTGGTAAATGTGGTTTGAAGCCTCTTTTGAGAAGGCCTGACTCGGCCATATCTTACTAAAACAACAGCCTGTCAATTCACGACCTCCATGTTGTTTTGTTTGTTTGAGGGTTGTTATTTTTTGGTTTTCTAAATGGTTGACCATTTCTGTCCTCACTGGTGCACAGCCTCCTCCCATGGAGGACACTGAGACTCTCAGAGTTGTGTTGCCTTGTTCCTGGAGTTGAGTGGAATTGATGAGTTAAGATGATGAACCAGCTGATGGCAAGTGTCCTCGTTCCACATTTATCTTGACTTTTCCTAAACTACATTTTTCCCTTGCTTGCCATCTAAGGCATCTCATTTTTCACAAATGTGCCTTTCTCATTTAGACTGTGCAGATTCCAAGTGCTGTATGGCCTAGAAGGAATGTGTCTCCATTTAATTTTGTCTTTGTTTACAAGTGACCTGGAAACACAACTCGACCGTAGTCTTTTCCATAATGTAATGCAGCTGTGCAAATTCATCTTCATGCCCATGTTTTCTTCTTTCAGCTACCTTGTTGATGAGGATCTGTGGCTGGTTATGGAATATGTGGATGGAGGCACTTTACAGGATGTTATTAGAGAGACACGTATGGCTGAAGGGGAGCTGGCAGCTGTCAGTAGGGAGGTAAGGGATCCTGCTTGTGCTTCCTGTGGCTTGGACAAGATGGTCCTTCGAGACCAGTGAAAAGAACAGCAATGGCTTCATGAGCTTCGTTTCTGTGTTGCTTTTATGACAAGTAGAATAAAAAGCCTCTTACGTGAACTGCCTGCTCGTATTGCTGCACTTCTTCTCCTCTCCTTTTCTCTTACATACTGTTGTTGTAGTCTCTTTTTTTTATTTTATTTACTCTTCTCAACTTTGGCTTGAAACATTTTTCTAGAGCCTGTCTGCACTGCATTCCTTGCTTGTAAAAGTAAAGGTGCTGGTAGAAGAATCCTGAACTCTTCTTTCTTGTGTGGTATATTCAGGTCATTAATTTTTACCCTCGTGTTTCTTTTTTTCTATCAGTGCCTGCAAGCCCTGGATTTTCTTCATTCCAACCAGATCATCCACAGGGATGTCAAAAGCTCCAACATCCTTCTGGGAATGGATGGAACTGTCAAATTGGGTAGGTATTCTTGGTCAAGTGCAGTGTTCCTGGGATGCAGGGTGTGGGGCTGCTTCTGAGTGACTGTCAGTTCCCCAAAAGTGGTGCTTTTGGGAGTGCACAGACCCCTGCTGCAAACTAGAGCACCACTGCAATGTGCAGAGAGGTCTAGACAGGAACAGGGTGTCAAGAGTGGCTTTGGTTTGTGTATGTCCCTTCCAGAGGGAAGAAATTGGAATCTAAAGCTTTTAGTGAATAAATAAAAGCCACTGCTTGAAACTTGAGGGTTTCTTTAAGTGGCCAATTCTGTATTTCCTTGCCTACAGCCCAGAGCAAACAGAGCATGGCCGCTTTCCCAGCTTGATTCAGTACTCAAACTTAAGAGCAAGAATTCTGTTGCTTGGCTTCCTAGTTCCACCTGACTTTAACAGTGTTTGTTTTTGTCCTCAGCTGATTTTTCCTTCTGTGCTCATCTCACCACTTGGCAGGATCAACAGAGCTCCATGGTCGGGACATCCCACTGGATGGCCCCAGAAGTTGTGACCCATTGTGGTCACGGCCCCAAGATGGACATCTGGTCACTTGGGATCGTGGCAATAGAGATGGTGGAGGGAGAACCTCCTTACTTCAAGGAAACTTCAGCCATGGTAAGAGGCAAATTTCCAAGTGTTTTCACAGGCCTGTGTGTGGGGATGAGCAGCTCGATGTTTATGCACATCATGGAAGGGAATTTCCAGAGGACTGAAGCCTTAACACAAAGTACTCCCCGTTCTCAGGCAACAATTTGCCTTGGGTTTTAAGTTGTTCCAGCTCTTCTGCCTGTGAAGATGACCCTGTAAACATAAAGCAAATGTATCAGATCTAATGTCATCTTTCAAAAAAACCCCACCAAAACCCAGAGCCAAACCCAACAACTTTTCTAAAACAGGTTTTGCGAGATGAACCACCCCCCAATTCTTCTCACTGGGAAACTTGTGTAATACTTGAAGATTATAATTTAAAATACATGTAGTCTAGTATATTTCTGTCCTAGTCCAAGCCACTTTCTCCGTGTTACCAAGCCTGAACTTTCAGCAACCCAAACTTTCCATTTCTTGCCTGGCAGTTTCTGGGACAGGGATAGCATTTATGCATTTACTTGACTGTCAGTGGCACTGCAGAGATTCATTTTATGTTAAGAATCCTTTGAAATAATACAGTGAGACCACACTGACTCTTGAAAGTGGCCTGTAAACCTGCTGTCCGTATTTGGAGAAGCAAAATATGCTTTTGCTGATTTAGGTTCCTACTAACCAGGTCAGCTAATGAAATCAACTGCCAAGGCAAGCTCCCTTGGATGTTGGAATAGCTGTGGCTGCCTCAGAGTTTAGTTGGGTTTTTTGGTAGGTTTTTTTTTCTGTTGGTGTAGAAAAATCATCTCTAACTAGCGTCTCTGACAGGGAGCTCAACTGCCACTGGACACTAGGGCTTAGGAAATGGGGTCTGGTATGACAGAAACCGGAGTCTTGTGCTTCTGTTGTGTCCAGGCTCGCTCTCTGATCAGGCAGAACGGGACGCCGCAGCTGCAGGAGCCGGGGCGGCTGTCGGAGCCGCTGCGGCACTTCCTCGACTGCTGCCTGGAGGCGGAGGAGCGCCGGCGCTGGTCTGCCCGGGAGCTGCTGCAGGTGAGGGCAGGGGCAGCTGCGGGGCAAACTGCCTCGGAGGGATTGCCTTTCTCATCAGGTGGCCTCTCCGCTCCTTGATCTCCAGTCTTGATGCTTTTCAAATGGAAAGTAAGCAGGATCTTAAAGTAGTTTGGGTTAGAAGGCTCCTTTAAAGGTAATCTAGACCAACTGCCCCGCAATGAGCAGGGATGTCTTCAAGTAGATCAGAGCCCTGCCTGCTATGACTTTGGGTTTCCAGGGATGGGGGACATACGACATCTCCAGACAGCCTATGCCAGTGTTTCCCCACTCTCATAAAACATTTCTTCCTTAGATCTGAGACTACCCTCTCAAGTTTAAAACCACTCCCCCTTGTCCTATTGCAACAAAGCCTGTGAAGAACTTGAGTTTGGAAAGTAATGGTTTGTTTCTTTCTTTTTTTTTTTTATCCTTGGGGCAGCATCCACTTCTATCATCAGCCAAGCCTCTCTCCAGCCTGACACCTCTGATCACTGCAGCAAAGCAATTGAGGGAGCACAGGAGACGCAGCACTTGAGGACAGCTTTCTGTCGTGCCAACTCAGAAATTTTGGAATAGTATTTTTGTTTGTAATAATAGATTAATATCATATTGTCCTTGTTACAGTGGCTGAGACTAGCTAATCACTGTGTGGGTGTAACTAAAACTGTGTATTCTACACCCTCTATGTCATTTCTGTAGAACTGTTAATAATGGACTGTTTGCAGCTGCTGTCCAGGGCACACCTGACACCTCAGGCTACAAGCTGGGTGTTAAAGGACCCTGTGAGACAGGGAAGTCTTCCTGTCTTCACACCAGTGACTTAGGCGTGAGGTATTAGGACCTTCACACCCAGCCTGAGGGGTCATGTCTGCTAATAGGCCATCAAAGATTCCAGAAGTATCCCATGACTCACAAAGTAAATAATCCACTGTGAAACAACTCGCCCAGGGGGAGGTACTGGGCATTCCCACCTGAACATGAGCATGGATAATCTTGGTGTTTGGGGACTTCTGGTACCACCTGTTGGATCCAGAGGAGGACCAGAACCTCAACAGGACTGTGATTGCCACTCGACCAGACTGTGACCATCATCCTCACGGATAGGTTTTCCTTTCCTTTAGCTTTGTACTCAAGGGGATGACGTGGTGCTCAGCACAGGGGCCAGTGAACACCAGCCTGTTCATGCCTCAGGGTGCTGGGTTGTACATCTGTTTTTGTGGGTTTTTCTCTGTATCATTGTGTTTATTGTGATCTTTTTAGATAAACTGTGACTCTGAATTGTGGTCTCTCTCTTGGGTCGGGTTAATTTCTTCCACCAGTTTGCCTTTAAACCAGTACACATATAGTATAGTATAATATAGTTAGTATAGTATAGTATAATACAATACAATGACATAAAATAGATTTTGGTTGTAATTCAGGTGTATTTCATCCTTTTCCTCTTCCTCCAGTGTAATTTTTTTAGTGTCCTTACTCACCCACTTTATAACAGTTAGGAGAGGGTTAAGCACCCCGCGGTAGTATTTGACACGGATCCGGTCTGGTGGGCTGTGCACCTGTGTTTCTGTGGGATAAGGTAGATGCTGCCTGTTCCCAGATCCTCACCCGAGCATCTCTGGGGTTGCAGAGGCTGTACCGGTGGCACACAGTGTGACCTTGATGCCTTCTCTCCTGCGTCTGGCTCTTGTTTACAAACTTGGGGTTATAAAAGAAGCCACTGGTGCTGGAAAAGGACAGTGGGGGCCCGGGGAAGGTCCAACTGTTACACGAAAGCGAAAACCCCATCCACTGGTGGGGAAAAACCATGCCTTTATCCCCTCCCACATAGGCCAAAAATTAATCATAAGCCATGTCAAAGACAGGGAGTGAAAAAGCCTGGTCTCTTAGGCTGCTGGCAGAGCAAACCGGCTGGTGGCAGCGTTGGGAGCCGCGTCCCATTTCACAGCATCCTCCTCCCCACTCCACCCCGCCAAACAGCAACCTGGCAGCCGGCTGGAGAATGAATCCAGTCCCCCGCAAGGAAGAGGGGGGAATCCCCAGTGCCGCATCCAGGCTCTGGAAACGCACATGATGGTCACCTGAGAGCCAAGGGGAGCGGCGGGCTGAGCTCCCCCCGCTCCTTCCTGCTGCTCCTCCGCCCGCCCCGCCGCTCACGGGGCTCTGTCCCCGACCCGGTCCCCGCTGGGATGCTGCGTAACCCGCCCGGCACTGTCCTGCAGGGCTGCCTTCGGCTCCCACAGCCCGAGCGGGGACAGCCTCGGGAGCACAGCCCGGGGAAGGGGCGGCCCCGACGGGAGCGGGATGGGCTGGCGGCAGGGCATGGACCAGAGCGGGACAGCGGGAGGTGGGGGAGACCGGGAGAGGGAGACAGCGGAAAAGGGAGAGGGAGACAGCGGGAAAGGGAGAGGGAGACAGCGGGAAAGGGAGAGGGAGACAGCGGGAAAGGGAGAGTGAGACAGCGGGAAAGGGAGAGGGAGACAGCGGGAAAGGGAGAGGGAGACAGCAGGAAAGGGAGAGGGAGACAGCGGGAAAGGGAGAGGGAGACAGCAGGAAAGGGAGAGGGATACAGCGGGAAAGGGAGAGGGAGACAGCGGGAACTGGAGAGGGAGACACCGGGAAAGGGAGACAGCGGGAAAGGGAGAGGGAGACAGCAGGAAAGGGAGAGGGAGACCGAGGTCAGGAGAGCGAAAGGGAAAGGGGGTCGGGAAGAAAGAACGGGACAACCGGAGAGGGAGAGGTGGAGGAAGAGCGGGAGCGGGTCACTATTGTCGCTGTCGCCGGGGCTTGTTTGTTCCTTTGTCCGTCTGTCCCTTTGTCCGTCCGTCCCCGGCCGCTGAGGGGCGGGGGGACCCTGCGGGCTCGTCCCGGGGCATCGTTTATGCGTCATTTCAGTCTAATTAAACACGCCGTGACTGGTAAATCAGTAATAGGTACTTGCCGACCCCCTCTTAGGGTTGTAGCTGTCTAATGAGGTGAAGGCCAAATGCCTTCACGAGGGACTATACATGCTGATCTTCATTTTCATGAGTGTAGAAAATGTCATTCGATATTTAATGAGTCTTGTTTGTATTTTTGACGTGTACGAACTGAGCTGCTTGGTGAGAAATGATGTAATTGTTTTGAGGGAAAGAACCATCCGAAAATGACTGTCGGTGTGGGACTTTTGAGTTCCCGGCTGCAGCCAGCGGTGTGCCGGCAGAAGGGACATTTGGAGTCGGGGACATCCAGGGTGAAGCCCTAGGGCCCCGTCTGGGTCCCTGTCTGAGTTCGCACCGTGGGCTCTGAGCTTGGTGGATTTCAACTGGAGCTGCTGCCACTGGAGAGGGACCCTGAACAAAGGGACGCCCGGCCCTTTCCCCCCTCGCAGTCTGTGCATCCGATCCTCTCACACTCTTCATGTGCCCTGCACTCGCCGCTTGGTCCAATGGCCATTTATAGGGGGTCTTCTAAGATCTCCTGGTATTCCTTCTCCATGTCCAGCAGCCCATTCCCTGCTCCTCCAGCTTGGTCCAGCCTTGGGGCCCTTCAGGGTCTCAACTCTCACCTGAAGGTATCCAGTCTTTCCACGTGCGGGGTGATAAAGGGGCAGACAGGAATCCTGTCCCAAAGAAATGAACGTAATCCTTAAATGACTGTAAATTTAACTGTGGTGATTCCCAAATAAGCCACGAGATGGCAGGTTGTGATCGCATTAGGCACATCATCTCGCAAGGGGAGCGAAGCAGTCAACGGGAAAAATCAAATTACAGTCACTGGGATGGGGAAGGTGCATTTACAAGAACCATTTATGAAATCTAATGTTCCTTTTCTCAAGACTGAAAATAGTTTGAAACTATTTATGTTCTCTGCCTTTAAACTTGGTAGGGTTCTCTGACACACAGGGACTGTTTTCCTCAGTAGTTTCTGGTTTGTTTGTTTTAAATAGCAAAAATAAAGCAAATTGAGAGGATTTTATCTATTTCTTAAATATATTCTAAATAGTTAGGAAACCAATTTTTAAAGTAAAAAGTAATGAACCTGTGTTTATTTCTTCTTTTTGTGGGAGGACTCAAGGGCCCATGAGTCAAAAGCTAGACATTAATTATAGGATTCAAGAGCAGGAATACAAGAATATTCCTACTATCCATTGCCATTCCTTCTCTGATTCTTATACCATGATTCTTGCCAGTGGAGGAAATCTGTTTAGTTTTGGCCAATTTTGCAGTGATGACTTAGCGGATAAAATGCTTTAGAATTGAAAAGAGAAATCCTGTATAAAAATGTGATGTAATATAATTACTGAGAGAAGATAATTTTTATAAAGTCTATATAGCTAATATTTTAACAGGAAATGGGCTAGATTCTACACCTAAGCCAAGTCTTGATCAAAACAGTTAAAGCCAGTTTAACAAACAATGCCAAGGCAGTTTATCAAACCAAAACTGCTTGGTAGAGAAGAAACACGTATAGACCACAAAAAAAAGGAAAGTTGATTTTAAAGTTTTTCTGCAAAAAGATCTTCTTTCAACAACTGGGATTTGGGGAAGAATTATGAGAAGTTCTTAGCTTACACCCAGCCAGCAAATGCATTTCTAGCTTTCCAAAATTGTCTTCTGATCCTTGGTCCACAAGAGATACTGTGGAAGAGAGTAAGTGCTACATGCTTCTTTAATAAAACAGAACAAATTACCTCTGTTGTATGAGCACAAAATTTAAAAATTATGATCCTGAATTCCTTTGTTTAAAAGTAAAGTTAAAGGAAGGAAGCCTCTCCAACAGTCTGAGAAAGGAAATGTCCTTTCAGCCTAAAGACACCCTTTGAATGTCTGAACTATGAAGAAAATCCCTTTTGGAAGGTGGAGTCTTTCTGCCATTCTGGTTGCAAACAAACACACTAGATAATGTTTTTCATTTCTTCTCCTAAAACTTTATTTGCCTTGTGATACTGTTAAAAATGCAGGAGGACTGATGGAGAGAGGTGGTGATAGGTGCTAAACCAACCACTAGGTGGTTCTGCATGAAATAAACCCCAACTCAGTGCTTTGCTGCCACATGGATGCTGAAATAGGTACTCTGCACTAAGGTGATAGTCAGACTCAGAGTGCTGACTTACTCAAGCAGATCTCATTCATTTGCTTTTTCACATTACAAAAATCCTATTTTATGGCATGGCTTGTGGTTTAAAGAGAAGCCAAATCCCTCGGCCGTGCGCTGGAAGTGGTTGTCCTGCTCGATTTCAAAGGTGTGCAAATAGCTCCACTGAAAGGCAAGGCGAGGGAGGAGAGGGGACATGCAAAAACTTGGAGGAGCGAGTTAGGACTCGCTGGAGTCCAGGTTAGGAATCAAGAGTGAAACCCTGCTTACTTTAAAACCTCAGGGAATTCTGCCTTCACTTCTATGGCTTTCCAGATCTCACTTGCCTTTATTGTGAATGGCCTCTCTCAGCGTTTATCCCTGCCTGTGTTTGCTGCTTTCTCCTCAGGTAAAACCGTTGCAGTTCATCTTGTCTGTTTGGATTCATTAGCACTCAACAATGAGAAATCCCCTCAAACTGCTGAAACCAAGCTCCTCTAGCAAGGAATAACATTTTCTACACTGTGTGAATCTGAGTGACAGGCAGAATCACGGTACAATGCATCTATTCATGAGCATTTACATCATTTACATCCAACCCTTCATCTTTCAGCAGCAGTTAACTGACTCGGTGACTAAACAGCAATGCAAAACCTCTGTGACAGTGACAAGTGGTGATAACCAGCCTGCTGACAGCCTTTCCCACGTGTGCTGCTGTGCTTGTTTAAAGAGCATCATGAGCAATAGTACACCTTCAATGCAGCTCCATTGCTGCTGTTTATCGAAGATAAACCTTGAAGGTCAAAGAGAGCATGGCTCTGGTATTGGAATAATAGGGGTGTCTCTCTGGCTTTATTCAAGCCCATGATAACTGTCAAATCAACTTCAACAGATCCAGGATTTTATTAAGGGGTCACTTCAAATGTCTCAATACAGCAGGTGCTCCCAGGAAGTTGAGCTGTTGGTGGTGTGTCTCGTTTCCTGTGAAAAGACAGGATAAATTAGATAGTATGTGCTCTGAATTGCCAAAAAAGATATCATTATTTGCTTGTTCATCATTTGCCAGCTCCTTGCTTCCCTGTATTCTGGTTTCTCTTTCCAGCATGAAATGCTTCACTTTTGCATGCTTGTGTACATGTAATACACGTTCATAGAAATCAGCATTCTCTCACAGAAGTCAGCATCTCTTTTTCCACAGAGATGTGAATAAGGTGCAGTTGGGTTCAGTTAACAAGTTTTCTCTGCTCAAACACTGCTCTGAAGGGTACCAGAAACCAGCTCTGACCCTGACAGCTGCCAGGACAGTGGGGAAAAGCCAGTCCCAAGGGAATAAAGCTGCCTGTGGTGTGCTCTTCCAAAACCCTGGGCCAACACCAAAGCTTAGCAAAGGGATTCTTTGCTCAAGGATGTGGGGTATATTTGAAGACTTGACAATGGCACCACTGCTGCCAAACGCCAGGAACTCTCACCCTGTAAGTACAGCCTTGGCTCAAGTATTTGCTGCCTTTTCTGTTGTCACAATAAAGGATAAACTCTGCCAAAAGAAGCAGGCCCGCATCTTGCTGGATGTGTACTGGGCTCAATTAATGTGAGACTTGAGCAGGCTAAGAGAATTTTTATGTGCTTTATGTGTACATCTATTATTCTGCTGTTTTAAGATCTGTGACAATTATGCAGGGATTAATATTAAAAATAAAAAAAATAGCATGATAAATTTTCCACACTGATCTATTTGGTTTATATTACTTGAATCTAATAAGCAGTCCAAGCTTCCCTTGCCTGTGGTTGCTTGTAAACAAAGCAGTAAAGTCAAGTGCAGTTTACTATCAAAGCTGTCTACATATGAAACAAAATCCACAGGGAAAAAGTCTGAATCATGAATATCTGCAACATATCAGAAAATAACTGGAGCACAGCTGTCTGAACAATAAACAGATGGCTAGCAAGAAGAGAATTATTTATCAATAAACTGATAAGCAACTACGTTGAGGACTGAGACTCTGCATATGCCCAGCTTTGCAGAAGGGGTTCACACTGTCCAATTAATTCAACAAATAAGAAAGCATATGATTTTTTGGATTAAGACAACTTATTATTTTCTTAGATTAAAATCAATAGAAAAATTTTATTAAAGTCTGAGTTCTTAGCCTGTACTCATACCACTCTAGAAAATGCAATTCATTATTTATTATTATAAAAAACAAACAAGCTGGAAACCTCTGTGAGATAAGAGTAGAAATTACAGAAATAAAGCTGAAGGTTATATTACATCTGCATTTCAAGTTAAGAATATATTATGACAGATTTATATATAAAGAAAATTACTCCCATATCCTACTCAGTGATTACAATGAGAAGGGTAAAACATGTCTGACAACTTATTGCCTTATAAACATGTTTTATATTTAAAATACTCCATACTCTTCCCATTTCTGAATTATTCATTAGTAGTTCTATTTAGTTACAAGAAACAAAACCTTAATTTTTATTTACAGATAGCATTACAGTAACTGTAGTTACATTTAAGCCTCTTGTAATTAAAGACATTTAATCCCAAATGCTAAGAAAAGTCTTTGGAAACCATTAACTTGAAAATTTGTTTACAACTTCTGAATAGTATTCGAGGATGCTAACTTTCAACCCTGAGAAAAGACCTCACTTTTTATTTAAATTAAACTTTCACGGATTTAAAATCCAATTTAAATATTCATGAAAAATATGCTTCTTATTTAGGGAGAAATTCATGCATTAGAAAGCATACTGATTAAACTCAAAGTAGTTTTAAAGGAAACAGGTAAACATTTGATTAGTGGCCGGTAGAAATCTGTTTTAATTTACATAAACCCACATCTTCTCTTTGAACTCAAGGTCTAGCTTGTTTAACTTTGTGTCACTTGACATAAATAATTTTGGTATTGTTGTACCATTGCTAATGACTTTCAGCAGAATCTTATAACATATTCTGACACGGGGTTTATAACATTAATGTTAAAAAGGAAGTTCAATACATCACTCTGGGTGAACACGTGTTTACATCTACGCCCTGCAGTCTGCACCCAAGGAGGGCTCATCCACTCAAGCAGTGCTTTTACTCAGCAGCAAACACCAGAAAATGGACAATGTCTTATTTCCCTTTATGCCCAAACATTCCCTAAGGCCAGAACTAGTTGGGTAGTAAATGCTAAATGTTTTAGTTTTGAGGCAATGTGTATAATTTTTAAGTGCTTTTGTTGGATGGAGGTAAAAGAGGTCGTACAGAATGGTTTTATTTATTGAAGCTGAACTCCGTGTCTTGTTCTGACATTTAACTTACAGTTACACACATTATTCCTTCATCAAGAGAAAGCAGAACAAGAAAGGAAAAACTTAAATTGCAGTAAGAACTCTGGTCTGGTAAGCAACAGAAAGGTAACAACCTAGAGGCAGCATCCCAGAACAAATGGGTTCTCCAGGCTCAGCAACAAGACTTATTGGGGACCACCCTTAACTACTCAGGCTACAGAGCTATTGAGTGATGTTGAAACATATTTGCATCATAAAAGTGATGGAAAGGTCAACCTTTAGCTTTATTGCAACAAATATTGAATCGACACTTGTGGCAGAAATAAACACGAGGAACAGTCACAACATCTGACTTAGACGGAATCTCTTACCAGCACTTAACAAGTGAACAATTGTAATCCCTTCACGTCCCCTCAGATTGAAATGGAACACTTAATTTGGCTAAAATTGGCATTATCAACTCCTTGCAGCAAAACATTCTATTCCAAACCTTATATTATCCACTGAAATACTTAAAACTGATATATATATGTATATATACCCACACATAATTGGATTTTTAGAATGAAAAGTGTCAGAGTAGTTATTGTCTTCAGAGACCACTAGGCTAGACCTGATAGCATCTGGTCATGTTTGTAATGTAGGGCATAAAAATATCTGAATCAACTAACCCTCAAAAATACTCAAAAATACTCAAGGATGACAGTGAAAGCAGAACTGAGTGCAGGGAAGTTGCATACAGTCAAGCATAAAGAAAAACACAGGAAGCTTGTGTGCAGTACATGGAACTTGCAATTACTACCATGTTTAACATGATATTAATGCAATAAAGATTTGCCAAGTGAGTGTAAACTGCAGTGGTAACCTGTTTACAAGAGTAAGATATTCAGGGGGCAGAATTCTCTCTCATCTGTAGAAACTGTAAGAATATCAGGGGTATGGAGGGCAATGAGAAAACAGTTGTGGTAATTAATCCCAGTAAGTAATCGTTGACTGAAGGATTTGCAAATTCCCTGTCCTGTGAGATGAGATGGGATCTTTTTGCCCCTCGGTCAGACTCAATTAAAAAACCACACAAACAAAAGAGGTTTGAATGCTCTCTGAAGAATTGTAACTGATGTAAAGGAACAGGAACATGTAATTATGATGCTTTGACTTCACTGCATCTCCACAGCCAGCTCGTGAAAGATGGTGTAAATATACACTTTGCACACTTGCAGGAGCCTGGGTGAATTCATAAGTCTTGAAGTAAGCAGGATATGGCTAAATATTTAAACAATTATCTCTAGTGAAAACCGAGCTCATCTTTCTGTTTGGTTGCTCCTGCACAAACAGGCAAAAACCCCTCAACCCAGGAAGTTTTAGCCTCTGAAGCAAAACCCCCAAGTGTTTTATGTTTCACTGCATTCCTCCTTCCTCTCTTTTTACTTTTTGTTGCTGGGTTTTGTTTGTTTGCTTTTTGGGGTCTTTTTTCCCCTTTTTTTATAATTGAGAATTTGAGCAGTGGAATCTTTCAGTTTAGGACTCCAACATATCACAAAGAACAATAAGTTTTAGCATCAGCTATCAACCTCTTATTTAATATGTAAGATTCAAAATTCAGCAATGAGACAAATCTTCCTTTTTGTCAGAAATCAATATCTAATTTACCTTCTCATACCACTAGACTGGGTAACTGTGCTAGCTCATTCACAGCTTATAATTCAAAAATCTATTTTAAAGACATGTTGTGCAGCACAAAATATTACACACAAATGAGCTTGTTGCAGTCAATGCTTTCCTTGAAACAACAGGAATATTTTTCATTAGCAACTCTCATCCCAGTGAGGTCATCTTGTCTATGCATTAGTTACAGTGCCCTTTGTGCAAACAAATTTAGTTCCCAGGTAGGACATACTTTTCCACTCAAAATAATTTAGCTACTCTAGCATGACACTGCAGTGTAAAATGTGGGATGGCATTTTTATTACAGACACATCTAAGAACATACATGACTATTCAAAATCCTCAGTGCTGTAAACTGGAGGCAATACTTCAGCCTGACATTCCCTGCCTCCTAGAAGATTACACGATTGGTTTAAAACAGACCAAAGAGTGGGAGAAAAGTTTGTTGTTTCGCTGTGGTTTCTTGCAAGACAGATCAGCAACAGCTTGCTATTTAACCCCAGTGACAAAGCTTTGCCTCCTTTGCACTGGGTTTAGCTTGGATCATGAAGAAAAAGAGGCCAGTTACAAAGAATCAGTGATGTGCCTCTCCTTTCAGGGTGTTTCACTGAGAAATTCCAGCTGCCTCAGTCTGCTCTACAAGGTGCAAACAGCACAAAGGCCAGGGAAATGGTTCAGCTGGAGGTGTCCCTGTTGTTGGGAAATCCATCTGTTGCATAAAACTGAACAGAGTCCCTGCCTCCCACCATCCCTGAGCCTGGATTTGGAGGATGACTGGTCATGCAACACTTCAGTCCTAGAGGCACATGGCAAAAAGACCCTACAGCAGCTCTAATCTAAATCTGTAGACTAACTGCCTCCTACTACGTCTGAGAACTAGTTTGGAATATACTGCAGATTACTACAAACATTTTACTTACGGAAGTAAATGAAATAAAGTGTAGTTGCTAACTGTGGCTCAAGCCCTTGTTCTATTTTAGGAATGAGCTTATCACCCACTTCGATTTAAATTCAGTTAGTAACCCCCCAGCAATTTAAATATACTTAGAGCAGCACCATAGGTATTTTCAAAAACAGTTAGAAGGAATGCTTTCTTTAAAACACGCCTGAATTTTGCTGTCAGGAAGCAGAGCTGTGAATAGCACAAGATGTTGCAGGCAGGCTGTTTGTTAACTCTGGCAGGGGTTATGGCAGTGCGAGACACCTTTGCAGAGATTCTGTTGTACAATCACAGCTGGGGGAACACTGGAGGTCAGGATAGTCTTCGTGGTGGCAAGAAATCCCTGCATTAGGCAGCTCAAGCAAATCAAGGTCTCACAGAGGTGCATTCCAATCTTCAGGCCACTCTGGCTGTGTTCCATGTTTTGTGAACACATCAGGTGGTCATCGGGACCTGAAATAGTAGAGAATGACCCTCAAGTCATTTGACTGCATTTAACCACAGAAAAATCTATCAGTAGATTTCAAAGAGATTATAAATGTCTTAGTAGATTTTTGCTATTGCCTGTCATCAGTTATTTCCAAAGTAAACCCCAATGATGCAATCTCAGCTAAAATAAAATCAGCTTGTCTCCAAAAATTAATCTAATCAATACCCAGAGAGGAACTTACAGATTTTTCCATATTTGATGCTTGCATATTTTTTCTCTGGAAGTTACAAAATCATAACCAGTGTAAACCACAAGGTGACACTTTAGGACTACTGGAAAGAGATTATCATCTTGGCAAAATAAATAATTTTGACACTGGAATGAACTGGGCCAATTATTAAGTACACAGCAAGTGTGAAATTGGTCTAAGTCTTTTCTGAAGGGGATTGATTGCCTGGCTGCTAAGAGGCAGGCAGCCAAGTGCTGTATTGACCCACAGGAAGAAGAAAGGAACTAAGAAAATTTTTATTGAGAGGTCTACCTTGCTGTTATCAAAGCCATAAACCATTTTTATTTATGGAAATGAAAACCTAATCAGCACAGCGTGCATAACTTGAAAGGCTTGCATTTTCAAGGAGAACATCCCTGAACTCCGTACTTAGAAGTGGCAACATGAAATAGATGTGTGTGTAGCTGGAAATGAACCATACATTCAGCAAGTCTATAGATCACTGACACTGGTTTCAGCCACTGTTCTCTAATATGCTGCAAGTGAAAGAAACTATGTTAGGAGACACAATTTTACAGTGTGCTCAAATGGACAGCTTTGCCACAAGCTGCACAATCGGTGTTGGGTTCTAACAGCAAAGCTGTTATTGGAAAATTCTTATTCAATACTAACCAGTCTTTCTAGAAAGCCACAATTCCTGGGAAATCCTTGATGTAATTTGATTGAAATCCCAAACTTTCTGTAACAGATAGTGCCATATATATCAAGCACAAAAATATACACCTGAGAACACGCCCATGATTCTGTTTTCATGTCTCTTCCAGAGCTTTAAATCCTTTCCCAAAATTATGTTCCTCAAGGATGCCAGCAATAGGCAGAATTTATACACTTGAAACAAGGTGCTCATGACATTTGAACAGAGTGCCCCAGGCTCCCCAGCTGAGCAGGAGACTGGCAGGGCCAGTCACGCAACTGGAGTTCACCTGTCACTGCTCTGTCAAGTCATCCTGGAGCACAGGATTTGCTTGTCTTAGTTGAAAAAGTCAATTTAGTTGACAACTCAAGGGAGGAACCTCATGTAGCTCCTTGGAGAAGAGACAGACACATTATTTTCCTGGTTTTTTGTCTCTTCAGCTTGTCTTGCTGAGGAAGGTAAAGAGACAAAAGGACGTAGGACTTGCTTGGACATTGTTGTACTGTGTGAAAAATCACAGTGCAAACATACCCCAAGTATTTTTTCCTGAAGTGCCAGCACCTGCAAGACAATGGTGTGTAAAGCAAGAAGTCAATACTTGGCTTTTTGAAACTCTGAGCATTCAATATAAAAGAAGAAGCAAACAAGACTAACAATACATTTCTTGGGTATGGAGAAAGGTCTAAAAGCATAGCTTTTATTCACTGTAAATTTGTCAGAGATTTATAGATTTTAGAACACTTTTTTTCTTGATGTTAGTTTTAATGCATTCTTGTCTAGTAGAAAAGTTTCCTTTCCCTACTGATTTTACTGTTTTCCATTCAACAGCTACCGATTTTTTTTTTCCTTCCATTTCCTACAGGGAATAGGCTATCATGGCAGATTTTTGTGTATTTGTTTATGTACCTTTGTATTATTAATAAACCCTGGGAAGAGGTTTGTTACTTAAGCACCCTCTGCTGGCTCTCCAGCAGCAGAAACACAACAAATGAAAGGCTTTTCTCTCCCATTCCATTTTTATTAGGCTTAGAGCTGGGAAACTGCTGTTGGCAAAGTTAGAGAGCACTTCCTCCACAAAGGAAGTGCTGAGGACTCAGAATACTAATGTAATAAAGAAACCACTGGAACTAGGGGCAGTAGTATTATGTATAAAATATTATTTAGGTAAGCCTGTACTCACTGCCTGCAGCACTCAGCCTCAGGTAAGGCACCCACAAGCTGGCAAATTAACTTCCCTCCACCCCTCGTTCTCACCTGCTTAGGATTTAATGCCAATTATGTTACTGACAGTCATGAAGCTTTCTCAATTATGAATATTTCACTCCCACCGTTTCGAAATGTTAACACAGTCCACAATATATACTTTGGATTTTTAGGTCTTCACTAAGGCTTTGTACAGGCTTTGCAGTTTCTCAGATTGCAATGAAAACAGCTGCTCACAATTTGAGAGTACATCGTTGGAGAATAATCACATTTCCAGTTGTTCCTCTGCAAACTTATTTTTACAGCTTGTGGCAAAATCTAACCTATGACCCTTTTGGACTCTGCACCCTGGAGCTGTCAGAAACATGAGTCCTCATGTTTCCAAGCATTTTAGTTATTCATAGGCACAATAAAATTTTTCAAAGTTGCTCCTTATATTTAGGAAAAGGGTATTAGGAATAGTAAATCTGTAAGACGAAAGATAATATTCTGGAATACCTTGCAGGCCAAGCCCTCATAAAGTTTATATTTTGTAATGAGGCATGTTAATAATTAAGACAGTAATCTCTTGATTTGCAATTCATTTTACTATGATGGTAGCCTAATTCCTTATATGAGAATCTCATTCAAGAGTAACAACACTAACATTAATTTTTCTCTATAAATCCATCCCCCCAAATGACAAAGAGCTTTATTAGTCACATGGTGAAATTCCTGCTCATCCACTCAGCTATATTAGGGTTAGAGCACAGTATTTGTGCTGAGCTCTTCTCTACAGATAAACGCTTTGGAACAGGAAGTGAAGAATATAGAACATCCTCCTGAGAGGATGAAGGAACTCTTAAGTCACCTGGAAGTCAGCCAAAATCTAGAGTTTGAAACCTCTGGTCTATCAAAAGGTGTGAGGACATATTTATAAATCAGGTGACAAGTGACTAAGACTTCAGTTAGAGAGCAGTGTGTTCCTATCACACTAATCCCCTCTGCTAGCCCAGGGCTCCGACACAAGCACTGACACAATCTTATCCACATCACCACAACATCCTTCCTTTTCACCATCTTTGGAGGTCATGTTTTCAGGTTGGACAAGGCCTGTTCTCTTCAGCTTAGGAGAAAGGACAGTTGAAGGGCTTCACTTAGATCAGTGCAGTGCTTAGCATTCTTCTACTGCCTCAGGAGCAGCTAGACTAGTCAGCAAAATTAACAGGCCATGGATTTTAAAACAATTAAAGATTGCAATTAAAACGCTTTTAATTAAGCATATAAATTGTGGATTTCGTGGAAATCAATGAGAAGTGATGTGTTGAAAAGGATAGCAGAAATTCATGAAAGAGTGCCCTTCTGTTATTATTAAGCATTATTGTTCACCAACAGCTTCCAGGTATCCAAATCCACGTACTTCTCATGGATGAAGGTGGGGAGAACTTTCACAAGAAATACTCTCACTTGCTGTTTCCTATCAGTCTTGTTCCTCATGGAATGAGAGGAACCTTTGGTTTAAACTAGTATGTACATATATTATTATGCAAACCACTTACTGGTTTGTTTGCTTAAAAAAAAAAAATCTCTTTTTCTTCATTCTGTATTATGTCAGACTAAAATTATCTCCTGCAACCTTTCAAGCCTATTAATAGTAGGTGATATTTTGGGGCACTGGATAAGTCATCTTGACATTTCGGTCCCTCATTAGATAATTGGGTATTCAAAAGACAGAAGGGCTTTTACACCCACAGATCACTAACTATCAGTGAATATACATGCCTATGGTCATTTCTGTCAGAATTGATAGGGCAGAAAGCAGAAAGGAAGGGACACTAAAAAAAACCCCCACATTATCTAAGAATGGCAGTATTATTTGAGACAGTCAGAAACAACATTTTATATACATCATGTACACTGTGTCAAAGTATGCGCCTTACCCAAAACCCCCAAATTATTTCAAAGGCAGACAGAGAAAATAATTATAATATTGTGTCACATTGTTTTGTCAATACTTTCCCAAGGGGAAGAAGCCACTAATATAATTTCAGAACCAAGTTTGCATGAAAAATGTAAACATAAATGTAAAAGTAAAAGTGGGTTGTGGGCAATGATAATCCAGCCAACCATCTTCATCAGCTGTGGTCTCTATCAAGCAGTCTATACTAATTATTTAGTATTTTTGCAATAGCCAAGAGAATCCACACAAATAATCTTTTCTTCCTCCTTCACAAATAAATGGTATCAGATCATAGGTAATAAGCTTTATGTCGAACTGTAACTTCTAGTTGGTCTGCAGTGCTTCAAAAACAACAGTAATAAAAATAATAACAGTGCAAAGCAAACTTGCTAAATGTTTAAATAAAAAACTCCCTTTATTTTCCTTCAAGACTCTGAATTCTGTTCCAGCTGTTCCACCTGGATGTTAAGGATATTACTTCTCCCCTCAGGAAAACTTAAGAATCTTTTAAAAATAAAATAAAATTGTAGAATCTGCAAATTAACTAACAAGAATATAATTTAACATTCCTCATGATTCACCTGATTTATATGAGCTCTGCACCTGCCCTGAAAGGATTTGCAATAATTCAGATCATATTGTTGAACAATGATTACTAAGGGTATGACAAAAAAGCACCTTGAAGGTCCCTGCAAAAGCCAAGAAGTGTTAAACAGGCACACTGAAAAAAATAGGGATGTAAAAGAGATTAAAATCCATAGGAAATAAAGAATGTGAGTATTTGACATTTGTTTTATATTTCATTTAAGTTCATCAAAAGGACTGCCTGAAGACTTACTCTCTTGAGGGAAAGAGAAACATTCCCAGTTTGTTTCTGTCATCAGTAAATAATCTTTTAAGTGTTCTCTGAAATGTTCTCCCTCTCCAGGAATTTAAAGAAATGACAATGCCACTCCCAGTTGCTCTGCTGGAAGGATAAGGAATAGGCAGAGGGCTCACGGTGCTCTTTCCCTGTTGTAGACAGACATCCCACCCCTCAGCTCTTCCCTGCCTCTTTTCCCCTTCTCTTAAAGAGCCATCTAGGGCTAAACTCACCACTTTGCCAAAAAAAAGAGGAAGTTTTACCATTTTCAAGGGGTGCCTAAAGGTTTAATTTGGATGGGGAACTGCTCCCTTCAGGTGTGACAATCGGGTTTGGGCACCCAATGAGTGGGCTACTGTTTGTACTAAACTAACGCTATTTCCCAACCAGTTCCATGCAAATTAATTTTCATTATACGGCACTTGCACATAAAAGATTCTTATGAATAGGGCTGTATTTTGCCATAATTACAATATAAAGATATTTTAGAAATAATAGTCAAAGTATTGTGCAGATCATCACAAGGCAGGGATGCACTGGGAACAGCCTTGGCTTCAGGGCCTTCTGACATCAAGAGCTCTGATCTTACCACATTGCTTTTTACAATTCCCACAGCCCTGTTTTTAAGCACAGGAAACAGTTGCTGAAGCCTTAATGAACCATATGTTCAGGGTGGCAAATGCTCCACTCTAAGGAAAGCCATAAATTCATTTGCATTTTTCAAAACTCCGCAATCAGTTCATTCTTCACTGTAAATTGTCAGATGTAAATGTCTCTGTCCAAGAATACAAATGGACTTTGTGTTTTAATTGTCCATTTCATGCTGATGCACAAAATGGAACTCACATCACTTGAAGCACTGGGGGTATGAGCATCTCAAGGTTTACCCTGGGCTGGAATCATAAACGGTGGCTCAAGGCAATCCCAGATCAATGATTATACAGTTCCTTGTGCTTCCATAAAAGCCTCTGTCTGTCAGACAAATATGACTGTCATTTTTTTTTCCCAGCAGAAACTCAATAATTAATTTCTTCCTGAGCAAAAATTTTCCTCTGTTTCACTCCTGTATTTAGAAATAATGATATGGAATCATAAGGAATATTGTTTCAAACTAAGAATCTGGAGTATTTGTCTTATCAGGATACTTTTAACCATGCCCATAAGCGTGGTGAATATTCATCAGTGTCTTGTACCATTTCAGAGGCAGCACAAGCAGTTTAAGAGACACTGCCACTGATGACCTCTTTGGTGTCATTTATATTGAATGTCCCATTTTTATTTATCCTGTAAACTCCTCAGAGTAGGTGCAATCTCATAATCCATTTGACAGTGCCTAGCACACTGCAGATTAGCGCCTAAAGCAACAATAACCATGATTTCCAGGGGTTGCTGTCCTTTAGAATCCATTTTAAGGCTTCCAGCAGAGGTCGCAATTGCTCAGTGGTTCCCAGAAATTCTTTTCTGTACGGAAAACTTATCTCTGAAATCAAAGCTAGGCGGCTTCACTGCATAGCTGAGACTATGCTGCAACCAAACGTGAATTAGACTATTTATTGGTAAGGAAAAAAGATGCAGCTAATTAATAATTGCCTGATATTTTGGAAAGCTAATGAAGTAGCTTTGGTCTCTTACAAAAATAGTTTGCCATGAAAGATGAAGTCTCTGAACTAAAGCAAAACATTTAATAGATTAACTGCATATCAGTAGTAATTTGCTTATGAAAAGGGTACTCATATTAGAGAGGATGGCTTTCATTCATGAAAGTTAAGGGTTTCACTATTGCCAACAGAAAATACTTACTTTTTAAACTCTGGATTTTCATATTTTTTAACAGCATTTTCTGGATTCCTCTATTGTAGCATAGGCCTGCTTTGATTTATATGAAGTTAAGAGTCTCATTATCACTGGAAGAAAAAGGTAATTATTTCTGCAGTAGAGAGGAAGAAAACCCCCCAAAATTACAAAATGAAATCATAAAATGGCATCAGGCTCTTTTTAGAGTTAAGAAAGCAAACCAAAACAGTAGAGATAATGGGATTCTAGCTGAGTCAGTGAAAGTGTTGGGCTAAAGAAAGATGAGAAGAAAATGCATCTGGTTGAAGAGCCTCAGGGAATAAAATGGGGAATTAAAAAGAAAAGTGAAGAAACTTGAATTGGACTAAAAGTGCAGGAAGTCACAAAATATCCATCCTGACAGTCTCCTGCCGTCATCCCCCCTCAACTTGACCTGCACCACTTCCTTTTGCTCTGGAATCCACAGGGGAGCTGTTTGCATCTCCCACTCTGCAGACAACTCTGTGTTCTTCTATCCCTTCTGTTGTTGCCTGATTCCTATGACAGTGACTCCCACCTTCTAATAACTCTTCTACTGATCTCCCACTTCTATTAAGTGAAGTGTCTCTTCTTTCCATAAGTTCCCAAATTCTTTGGGCAATCTGCTGGCTGCCAATTTATTTTCCTGTGGTTTGATCTCTTGCTGCTTCTTTTTCTATTAATTATAGCAATGCTTTTGGGACATCAGTGGCCATCCTTTAAAACTCTCAATCTCCTTCTCCTGCAATTTTACACGTGATTCTCAGCCCTGTGTCCAGGCTGTTGCTCACTGTAGGTTTAGCCATTCCTGTAGCAGTTGAGTCAGTAAAGACTTGGCTCTGATTGTCTCTCCATTGTCTCTGACCACCCCCTGACCATCACTGCTCCTTTCTCTCATCCTTCTGCCTTTTTATTCCTGCTAATTTCCTCACACAACAGTTTCCACTCCAGCATACTTTGTGGCTTTGCAATTCCCATCTCTCTCTCCTGTTTTTAATGATCTGTTCAGTCCTTGAAATACAGTTCTAAATTTTAGTTATGCCCAGTTCTAAAGAAAACAGCAATGCAGATATTTCTGTTCTCAGAATGTGACAGTCCCCATTACAGCAGCAGCAGCAAGAAAGAGAGGGGGGTGCAGTTCTTTAGTGAAAGGTCAGTAGAAAGTAATGAGAGCTATGGAGGCTTCAAAAAAACCCTGCCCTCCTGCATTTTGTTTTCCAAACAGTTAAAGAATTGGAGTCAATGGAGTGTGTAGAATATCTAGGTGATGAAATTCTTACCACCAAATTAATTCCTTTCTTCCTGTCACTACCACAAGGCAAGTTTCAATTTCAATCCCAACTACCAACAAAATGGGTTTGGTTTTGGATTTACTTTTTTTTTTACATTTGCAAGAATGATGAATAATTATGTGCATACCTGCCAGAGCAAAGTTAAAGTATCTGCCAAGCTCTTTTTGATATTACAATACATTGGGGAAAAATAAAGTCTAGTCGCATTTTATTATGCATTTATTTATCAAGAATCTGTCACGCACATCTACCTTACCAGATTGCAGACTTAAAAGGAAAGAACAAAGGCTGTTTGTTTTGGGTAAAGTAATCTGCAGACTAACTCTATTGCTGTACTTAGAAAAGACTTACATCCTCTGCAAGGGCAAGAGGGAAAAACAAACCATCAACTCTGAGAGAATGAGATTTATTTAGCATTTTAAAGTTTCTTGAATGAAGTTTACGGAGTGATTCAGTCTACTATTATTTATTCAGTCCTTTCCCAAGGACTATCAGTTATAGTAAATGCCATAAAAATGTTTGGATTTTTCTTCTATTTCCTTTATGGATTGCTGTTTGAAGTGTGTACAGAAACTTCACTTTTTTAGGTATTAATTTAATAAAAACACATATAAGCCCTAATCAAACAAACCAGTAACAGGTTCCTGAATCTATAAAGTAATATTAAAAAATTTAGAAGAAAATGCTGAAATCCACCCTGGGATAAACAGCTCACTGACCTAACTGCAATTTCCAGGACAGTTATGGAGCTGGATACTGAAGGTAACTGAACTGGTAGAATTCACTATTTTTTCAATAACTTCTATTCATTTTTGCTTGTGTTTTTATTTTATAGAGAGCATTATATCTATCCTGGAAAACTTTCACTATATTAACCCTCACACTCTTATGACCCTAATCCTCTCCTGATAGCTAAGCCAGAAAATCAGCCAAAACTTATTTAGAGCCGATGTTAAATGTTATTATACACATCATGAATGGGTCCTAAAAGCCACACAGGACTTGGAAAAAACCTTTCTGCCATAAAATCTCTTTGCCCACTTTATATACAAAACCCCACAAATTATTACTTTTGGGAGTTATTTTGCATAATAAATGAAAAAATATTGGTTTTCTTTGAAAACTATCCCAATGCTAACTTGAAATATTAACCATAAATGTCTCAGTCTGTTCATACCTATCAGTGAGACACAGGAGCCTCAGTGGAACATGAGGGTTCCAGTGCTCTGATGGTGCAACAGAGTTCTGGCTGGAGAATAACATGTAAAAATAGAATTTTGACAAGACCTCACATCTTCTCCCTTGAGGTCTCCCTCTCCCTGTTGCTCCCCCCAGCAGTGCAGCTAAACAGCTCTTCAGGCAGTTATGTAGAAGCACAAAGTAGCCTCAGGCATGAAATGCCTCAGAATGAAGTTCTGAGCCTTCAGTATAAAGCTGCTTCTTTGAGGTGTGGGCCCAGACATCACTTAATCTAGAAAAAGGTAAGTTTTCTTTTGTGCAAGTGCAAGGCTCTGTCTGTGATTCAAGACCCAGGGAGATGGGTAATAGAACAAAATCAGACAGAGGAATGAGATTCCTCAGGCACTCCCCACTGGCAGAATATTTCCACACAGGGTGAATCGGATGGGTGATTGCAGTCCAGGCTGTATCTCTGCAAAGCTGCATCTGAGGGAATCCCATTCCAGTCATGTTGCAAACCTGTAACAGGGATTCTCAAATTCAAGCAAGGAAGGAGTGCTCTATTTAGCAAGAACAGCAGCAGAGGGAGAAGTAACAATGGCACATTCACACATGGAGTAATTCAGTGACCTTCAGAGGCAGAGATTTTGATCTAGAAAACAACATAAGAGAGTGGAGGGGTAGAATACAGGTGCTGCTTATATCTAAAGCTTAGAAGGAGATATCTTGCTCTCAGGTGGCTCCAGGCACTATTTGGAGCTGCTAAACAAAACCCAACCAAGAGAATATGAGATCTGAGTAGAAGAAAACTCTAAACCAAAAATCAGATGTAGAAGATGAAAGGAAATACAAGTGCCTGGGACAGTCCGGGCACAGACTAAAGAAAGTGTTACCAACAGGACAGATCACCCTGCAGTGCCTGTTCTCACAGAGGATGCTCATTCCCCACTGCTGCTCAGTGCAGGACCCTGCAGGGTGCAGGATGGCAGAAGAGCAGCTCCTGAAGGTTCCTGTCCATGCATCCCCAAAGGGCACAGTGAACCTGTAACCGGTGAGATGGCACTGGAGCATCATCCTGGTTACCCCCTTGTTTGTCAGTTTTGGCCACCAATTTTCATTGGGAATTAAAGTTTGTCACTTGCATGGAGTTGTTTTCCTCTCCCTCTGTGACATCATGACATAGTTCATGCAAAGGAAGACAAATCCCAATTTGTTTATGTTCTTTTGTCTGGAGAAACAATTCTGACCATGTGGCAATCAAGTGTAGCAAGAATTATTGATTAATCTCTCTGATAGACAGTCTAGATAGTCACAATTAGCCAAATTAATTACTCAAGCCTGCTCCCTGAAAACATCTGTTATTGGAACTTAGATGGAACTGGAGAGTTTATTTCTTATAAGGTGTTAGAACTGCAAGTGCATCTGCAGTGTATGTTTGTGAGACAGGCTGGAAAAGGACTTGTAACTCATTGTAAACAGAAGAAATACAGCTGAGTGGAGGAAAAATAATCATTTCATCGCAGTGCCAAAACTCACACTCCTATTGATTTTTTCAGATGGTGACACCTAGTTTGATTTTTTAATTCTAAAGGAAAAAGCCCATTTAAAATAAGAGATAAATCGTAGTAATTCAAGACTAAATGTTGAAAATTTGCTTCTAATTTTCACCTTCAGTTTAACATTCATTATCAATTATGGTGAAAATGATGAGTGATCATACTTCAAAGCCAGGCTGCCAAATTCTATCCATTGCTTATGGTCAGAACTGGAGGCATGATGAGGATCTGGAACACTTTACCCTCAGTGTTAATTGTGTTTAAATACATTCTTGTGCAGTGGTGTCAATACATATATAATTTGATAAATTTGGAAAAAAATGAAAAGTTATTTGTTAATGTGTATATACATTTGCATATGGATCTCTCTCTCTCTCCACATATGTAAGTATACAGGCACATATCCACACTCACAAAGTCATTTGAGTCGTTATATGAAATACCAAAGCTCTGTGCTCAGCTGTCACTTCAATCCCACCACTCCAAATGGTTCCTGCAGCCCCAGGGTGAGAACTTCAGCTTTCCTGTGCTGACCCACAATGTGCTTCGATGAGGAGCTGAAGTGATGAGGGTCATTTTCTCTCTGTGTGCACCTCTGTGTCTACCAAGATCATCTTTTGAGTTGCAATTCTTCTAGTTCATCTTTCCCATTGAGGGTCAAATCAAGGCCACCATCCCAATCAACACAGGAAATGATAAATGCATAGCTACAGGCAATACATATAAAACTAGTTTTTCAGATACATGGGCAAGTAAGAAAACTAAATTAATTGCTTTTCTAGGTAATGAATACTTATTTTAAGTTTGTAGGAGGATTCTGGAACAGGATTTGTTTTAGCAGTGCCAAAGCTATGGGTAAGCAAATTTTGAAACAAGTGCACTCTTAATGGGAAATCTGCAATGTAGAGATAGCTCAGTTCTGCAGTATCCAGCAAAATGGAATGACCTGCCCATAAAATCCCTTTTAAGATCTGATCCTAAAGCAAAAACATTATTTTAGTTTAAATAAATAAATATAAAAAGATAAGACAGATTTAAATGGACAGTTACACATTATTTCCAGCTCCAATAACATGCTCAGATTCTCTCTTGAAAAAAATATCTGCCTATATGAGGCTACCAATCCATCAGGCAGGAACAACCCTGGCAATGCCTTTAAGAGGAAAGCTGAAGAGTGTCTATGCAGCAAGATTTAACAAGGCCACGGGTGTTACAGCAGGGTATAAGGGTAATTGGTCTATCTGGAACAAGAGACAGATAGAACTAATGAGAATATTGCTGTGCAAAAAATTATCTATTAGACTTAAATTTTAGGAACACTTAAGCAATAAAAGGATTTGGCTTGTTCTTTGTAAGTGTCCTCTTGATATTGTGGCCAAACAAAAGAAAGCTTTCCGTTTTAGAAACTTCTCTAACAATTCTTTTTTTTTAAATGCATTAAAAGAAAAAAATACAGAGTGCAGTGAAAGAAAAACATTATATAGACAAACATTGCAAAACATGACATCATATAATAAAAAAGTATAAAATATTTATACTTAAGTTTATACTTAAAGAGTATAAACTTAAAAGCCAGAGGAAGCTTTTAAAAGATTAATTTAAAATATATATTTAGAATACTTCAGTAATGATTCCACCTGAATACTAATATGAGATGAGGGCTAAAAGCTTGTACACCAAGGTGTGTTTGCTAAATGGATACATTGATCACTGAACTTTACACAGCATTAAATTTTAATGACCTTCCATGATTTGAGAAGCCTTGGTTGTTTATGTAAGAACTCTAAAACAACCCACGGATTTACATTTACACGCTGTTTATCTCTTTGTAAACGACAACATATTAAAAAGAAATCGAACAAACCTGGCAAAAACTGCCTCTGATGAACAGTAATGACCATCCTGTGTAAGGCAGTAAATGCATCAGAACCCAAGGGAACTTCCCCCTCCTGCTCTGTTGAGAGCCAAGGAAGCAAAACATACTTTTCAAGGGGTCTGTTGCTCTTACACTTCATTTACAGTGTAACTTGAAGTGCCCCATTAAGGTTTACTGTCCAAACACCGAGTACTGAGCAGCACTAAAATGCTGAGAGCCTCAGATTAGGACCAAGCAAACACAGAGCAAATCCAAGGCTCAGGGCCAGAATAGCCACATCCCAGCATTAGTCCAGTTACCAGCTCAAAGCCAACTCAAAATTTGCTGCAGAGAACTGCTGGTTCTTGGTTTTTGGAGTGAATGTTCCAAGACTTTAGTCCTCCAAAAGGTGGAACTCTCTTTTCAGTTTAGACACGACCACATTCCTAGTTCCCCCAAAGCTTTCCCACAGCACTAAAGAACTTTTAAGCAGCTCACCTATAATGGGAAAAAGAAAAAGAATTTTTTACTCTGAGTAATACATTTAAAAAAATAACTAAATCCTGCTTTGAATATTGCAGCATTGCAGAGCATTTGTGCCATTCTGCTCCCCAGCTAATTTTGGTGCTTGCACTTTTTCTGTCACTTGTGCAGTGACATACACATGTCCATCCACTTAGGGTGCCAGAGCTCCCAGCTAGTTATGTGAAAAAAACAGTTCATGAAAAAAAGTTGAATAACAAAGAAAAGGCAAGAGGTTGTGGGGGTTTTGTGTTTTGTTTTTTCCATTTCTTTTTTTTTTTTTTTTTTTTGTGACATTATCATGGCAGTTGAGCTGCTTTCTTTCTCTTGAAGACCCTTAGACAGACTTTGAAAGAGCAACACTTATTTTATCTTAGAGGCACACTGCAAATTACAATTAAAATTACAGTTATTCTTGGGATTACAGGTTCCAGTTGCACAGCTTTTTAAAATTACACTTCAGCAGGCTTCATTTAAAAGAAAACAGTCTTTTCAAAATGCAGTTTGCTTTTTTTTAATGTACTGCAGCATAATTGCTCCTTTTCAAAAGGTAAACCATCAATATAACTTTGAAAAAAGGATCCATAGATTTAAATGCTTTTAGACTGCATATAGCAACATGAAGAATGAACAGATAAATGAATTAATAGCACTCTGTACGAGTTACCTGTTGCAGAAATACTTACCTAAATAAATAATCCACTGAATTCAAAGAGTTTCTTTGGGGAAAATAACACTTTTTTATATTAACAAGGGTCTGGAGCTTCCTAAGGCTGATATATGCCATTTTTACAAAAATTAGCACGCCACCATCACAGGCTTTGATGAGGTCCACCCGCAGCAAAGCTGAGTTAAAGCTGTGAGAGCACTGTATACCTGTATTTTTCTATTAAATATAAAAACCCAATGGGGTAATGAACAAGTTGTATTAGGTGTTTGTTTTATTTTTTTTTTAAAGGGGAACCAAATATTTTAGTATGAAGCAAGATTCTAATTAAAAAAGACAAAGAAAATGCTGATGTTTGACTTGGTTTTATAATTGAATATAAAGGCAAATATTGCAATTATTGTTCCAACCACATGCTGTGTCTTCTGGTGAAGTTATAAACTTCACTTAAACATCCTTATTTAAAATCAATTCTTCTCGTAGCTTCAGAGGAGGAAATTGATCTACTTTAAAAACCATGCTCAAAATGCTTTCTTGCTAATATTCCTTCCTCTCTACTGGAAATATTAACTTTCTATTTAACCAGTAATGAAAGTTTAGATTTGTTTCACTTAAGAAAAACCCCCTTAAACTCTCAACTCAAGTTCTTCTTCTTGATTGACCTTACCCCAGATGGCATAATTTGAAGTCAAAATTTCAGTAGGCTTTCAAAACCTCCAAGAGGATAAAAGTTTTGAAAGGCCCAAGTTGCAGGAGTGGGAATGCTATTACTGTCATAGTATAGTGAATAAATAAAACCAATTTGCAATTCATTCATTGGAAATAAACTAAAATATTGCTATTGCTGTGAAACTTTATTCTTGTGTACATTTTCTCTAAGCAGGAAAATGGAAGATTGTCCACAAGCTGCATAAGAAATGTGGCTCTGGATTATGATATGAGCTCTAAAACATAGTCAAGCTTTATAAAGATAGGATCAAAGACTGATTATTTAATATCAATATATTAAAACTTCATCTATGCATGAAGTGATAGGGCAAGAAAGCTGAAAATTAGCTGTGTATTTCTGGAATTATACTGCTTAGTCCCACCTCTGCATAACCCCCTCTTTTAACAAAACTGCAATTTTAGCTAAAAGTTCAGCATATGACATGAACTACCACAAAATTCAGAGATGTCCAAATCTAAATTTAACTATTTTATTTAAAAAAAAAGTTTGCTGTTGTAGTGGTCCACAAATCAGAATAATTTCCATGGCAACCCCTTGAGTCTTCTTTCAGGAAAGATTGCCAACATGTTTTGTTTGCCCTTCATTTAAAATGCTATCTACTACACACTTCCACACCCTCTGCAATAAAAAAAGACCCAAAACCCACAGTGCCTTCAATAAGTCACATCAAAGGTATACAAAAAAAGTCCAAGAATTATACAAAACCATTATATATCCACCTAACTACAGATAATATGTTTACAAAATTAGTGTGTATGGAATATGTTCTGCCTTTCATTTGGGATTTTGTCTGGGTAGTTGGGTCGTGTAAAAAAGGAGGGACAGAAGCTCCAGTGGGGGGTCCCAGCTTTGGGATCTATTTTCCATTGCAGCAATTCAGGAGACCATAAAGCTCATTCCATCACCTCCATCAGAACATACTTTGCCACTTAGTGTGTCTTTTCATCAGTCTTGCTCACTGGTGAAGATCCTAACACTGAAACATTGCCTGTTTACATCCCTTGATTTTTCTTTCTGCTTTTTCTGCATCCTGGCATGAGGAATTTACACATAAACCAGACTGAACACTAATAATGACATTTTCTAATTGCATTAGTTCACTAGGGGATTTTTCCTTTAGGAAAAGTTATGATTAAGGGAAAAAATATGCAGGAACACCAACTTAATGTTACACAAAATAAAAATAAAAGGCAGAAATTTGTACTTTGTAGTCAAGTACAGGCCAGCAAAATAGAGGCAATTTCAAATAGCCTTTACACTAGAACTTGTCATGTTGCTGAAGGCAAAGGAAATGTAAGGTCTATAACCTTTCACAACAAGAAGAGAAGTGTCTGAGTTTCATTTTCACAGTTGCTTTGCAGGTTATTTTCTCAGTTACAGGCAAGTGAGTTGCACAATTAAAGAAATGCACAATTTCTGCAGATTTGAAAAGGACAATATGACAAGTACTAGTACAAGTTAACACTTAGAAAGTTCCTTCCTCATTTGTAAAACAAACAAACAAAACACAACAAACCCCAAAATAAACCAAGCATGTTGGAAGAGAATGTTCTTTTATGTAATTAAAAGGAAGAAAACAAGAATTCTGCAGTGAAAAATATCTCCATAGCATCTGATACAGATATTTATGTATGCATTAATACACTTTAATAACGATTTATTACTACTCCTGGAAATAATTGCATACATCAAGACAAATATTTTTAATTGATTTGTAAATCTACCCATTTCAGAGTACATTGGGTGTTGTTCCAACAGCAATTTCAGTCTGTAAGACAATCTCATGGCAGTGGAATAAAGCTTGTGGGTTGGACCTGGAACCACAGCAGGACCAGGATAGAGCTGGGGGCTGGAGCTGTAATCCCTCTGTGAGGGATAGAGAGACTGTGGGGCTGAAATCACTGTAAGACTGGCATTAACAGCTGTAGCTGGGATAGGGAGTGTGGGGCTGGAGCCGAAAAATTGCAGGGCTGGAGCCAAAACGAAGATCCTGCTCTGACAACCAGACAGAGCTTCACCTGGTGCTGTTGGGAAGATGTGGATATGGAGCTGAAACAGCAGGGTTTGCTGTGAAATAAAACTCCAGGGGCAGGATCTGAAACCACTGTAGGGCTGAGATAGACCATGGAGCTGTGATAGGTAGGCAAGGGAAGGAGAAACAAGGCAAGGGAGGGGTTGGCAAGGAAAGGACATGCAAGGCAAGGGAAGGATAGGAGAGGAAAGGCAAGGCAAGGGAGGGGAAAGCAAGGTGAGGAAAGGCAAGGAATGGTTAAGCAAGAGAAGACAATTCAAGGGAGGGGTATGAAAGGCAAGGGACTGTTAAGCAAGGCAAGACCTTCATTTGTTGAACACAGAGGGTAGCGTAGTGACAAGACATGAGAAAAAGTCAGAGGTACTTTGTTCCTTCCTTGCCTCAGTCTTTAATGTCAAGACCAGCTGTATTCAGGATATCCAACCCTCAGAGCTGGAAATTCAGGACAGGGAGCTGAGTGAAGCCCCTGCAATCCAGGAAGTGGTTATGGATGTGCTGTGCCAGTTGCACACTGAGTCTTGTTGGGATCCACCCATTACAAATTTAAAGGAATTCACTAAAATGACTAAAATATTATCTTGTCTTCATACTGATCAGAATTCCAAAGTACAGGTTTTGGCATATAATACAGTTGCCTGTTTCACCAGCATAATGAAGGGATTAAACAGATTACAATTTCAGCAACCGTGCCTACTGCTTGAGGTAAAAACTGTATAAACTGATACAGACGTTGTCCCATTAATAGGAGACATGAGGAACTTTTCTGATGTCTTACAATTGTACACTCTCTATCAGAACACCCAAACACAAGACAAACACTGTTTTAAAACTACTAGTGACACAAAATCATGTTTCTGCTTAATGAGGAAAATAAAACATGACTCATCCAGAATAATGGAAATATATTACAAATTCCAAAGCAAGACTTAATGCATCTCTGATCTCCAGATAACTTTTTTTTTAATTAAAGCAAGTAAAATGAGAGCAAATAGAGCTATAAGAAACAATTATTGAATGAGAAATATGTCATTAAGATAGTTCTGAGCACAATTATACAGGGATAAATTTGCCACATTCTGTTGCCTTTGGTAAGATGCTAAAAAGAACCTTACCATCACACATACAGAGAAGACTCTAAAAAAAGGCTGTGAGAACTTAAAATTCTTCCCAAATTATATTAATAATAGGAGTTTCTCAAATATACTGAACAGCAAATAGAACTATTAATCTCAGTGGCTGACAGCATATATTTCACCCAGGGTTTAGCAGCGAGAGAGACAGGGCCACCTGGACTTGCTGTTCGAAGTGACCTTGCTGCTATTCCACACTTAACTGTGGGGGAAAATATTTGTCTTGAAATAGATGGCTTTTTTTTGTAGGAAAAAGTGCCTCAAGGCAGCCTCATAATAAGCAATTAAATAAAGCAGTACAGCTTTAGGCTCATTACATGCCTGCTCTTCTCAGGACAACAAAGATCATCATAAGGGGGACAAATTAGTAGTGTGGACAACTTGACACCATCAAAGGCAAAACGGAACTGTCAGTTTCCATAAATGAACCTTCCCATCGCAAGCAAAAGGACCCAGCGCTGTTAAATTAACAACATAACCCTGAGCCATTCTAGTCATACTCATCCTAGTCATGCTGCCCTATTCCCAAGAGAGGAAAAACACCACTTCCGCTGCAGTTACTCTGTCACTGAGCAGCACTGACACTATGGTCCACAAACAGGACACATTTCAGCTCATTTGGTGTAACTTTAAATTACTTTGTTGAACCAGGTTCAGGCTAGCTTTTTGAACATTTCCCTATGCTTGAAGTACAAGCAGTATGTTAACAGGGATACAAGAAGGTCATGTGATCTTAAATTCTACAAAATGAAACAGCAGTTCTTTCAGAGGAAAATAGCCAGAGCTTCCCTTGGTCTGCTTCAAATACCCTACTCGTAAATAGTGTGTTAACACTCGCTACAGAACACTACTAAGATTTCAAATGGTGATCCTGTATTACAGCTAAATAATATTTTGCTGTATCTTAGCCACTCCTGGGCAAGAAAACTTTTAGAAAGCCTTCCCTTAAAAACAAGTAGTTTCTTCCTCTCAAACCCATTGCCTTGCAGTGAATCTCACTGATCTGATGTGCAGACTCCTAATTTCTAGCTGCTAGGCCAACATTTTTCTCTAAATTCTCCTCCATTTCCCTCTACCCTTAAAGAATGACTACGTCTTTATGTCTTTTGCCAAGACAAAACAATTCTTTTCTCCCCCCCCCCCGCTTCCCTTTTTAAAACAGGACACTCTTCTTACTCTTAAAAAAATCTCATGAACTCCGTGTGCCTGTTTCATCCTTTATTCATCATTACTCAGTGTGAGTGAATGGAATTTACACAGTATCCCAGATTAGATCAGTAATTTTCTGGTGATGTTCAGCCGTAACTCTGTTCTTAAACAGTAGCAATAAATTAACACAGTATACTTCACAGAGTTTGTTCCAGCCATGGGCAGAGTAGAAATGAATTAACACTCAAAAGTCACATCCTGTATTGTAACTTATTTTCATGTTAATTACTAATGTCGCAATATCAGAACACTACACTCAGTTTCCGTTTGATGTCAGGAAGACACATTTCAAAATTCTTCCTATGTATCAATGGCATTACTTTTATGAGACTTCCACCTGATGGGGACATTTTGCTCTCAGTAACATCTGTGTGAATTCCTGAAGAAGACAAGAGTAGAATCTGCCCAGAGAAACCTCTCTTGCATTTTTCCTGCATGGTGTTGAAAATGTTTTTTTTACTGAGCATATTTAAAGCAATACATTAAATTAGTTGCACCATGAAATAAAATAATTATTTCATAAATATTTAGAACTAGAGCTGCTTGGGACACATCAAAACAAAGGAGAGGCGGTTGGAATATGCTGCTCAGTTGACCCCAAAATATTTCAGAGGTGTTATCTATTCTGTTTTTGGCAAAAAAAATTTTGCAGTGCCTGTGCCATCAGCCTTCCAACCCTAAATTCCTTCTCTAGCTCAGGGAGTGACTGCACTGGGATACTGCCCCTCAACTAAAGTTAATATTGGTTGACTAGAAAGTAAAAGATCAACGTAGCATTTCCCTGCATATTCGCTCTGGTTTGTAAAGTAAAAGCAACAGCTGCATTCAGCTGTTTAAAATGGAAGACCTCTTGCCTGTGTGATGTATTATGCAGTGCATACAATGCTTGTCTTGGAATTAAAATGTGGGTGGAGGGTCAAAGTGAACAGAACATAAAATATAGACACTTTAATGAATCAGTGTAACAATACAGTTTAACTGTATTCAAGGCACAGTGCATGAAACTGCTTTCTAAATTTCAATTTTTACTGGCTTCAAAAGGAGAAAATCACAGCCAGTACAAAGACTGTCATTCTCATACTAATGTGGAGACTGTGCTATTTTGGCTTTCTGCAGAATAAGTGCAAACGTGCTCCTGAATATCTGCTACAATTTCTCTTTAAATGGAAATGCCAGGGAAGAGTTCAGAGGTGAAGCAGGAGCAGCAACATTTCCAAGCCCTAATATGTTTGTAGAGGGCACAGGAATAATTTCTCTAGATCACAACAAAGGCACCTCAAGGCTCAGTTAATGCAGAAGTTTGAGTGAATCACACACCAGCAATAATTTGAAATGTGGATTCTGTCTTAATCCTCACAAATGCAGAAGCAGGTTTATTTCTGTACGTGTGCTGGTTTAAAGGTAAACCGGCAGGAGAAATGGACCCACCACAAGAGAAATTATAAGTCAGAGCTACAATTTAACAGAAGATATTACAATAAATACACTGACACAAAGAGAAAACTGCTTTCAACTCACCAAAACCCAGCAGTATAACCCAGT